>OX422214.1:649469325-650069325 GCA_949130495.1 Sambucus nigra | reverse complement strand
TATTACAAAATTAATCATGTATAAAATAATCTAAAATAATGTTAAACATTATAATAATCGAAACTTACTTTTTCCATTCTTCGACATCTTCATGTGTGTCAAATAGATAACGAGCTACTTGTCTATATTGCAAATTCATTAATTTCACTCATATTCCCATCACATGACCACCATCATCGACGAATTCATCAGTGTCATCAACGCTGGTCGAGTCAGCCATATATTCCCGAGTATATATTGATGAGTCCACGGTGATGTATTCCTCTGCGATTGATCCTGCAAAGTATCGCGTATTCTTGACGTAATCTTTAAAAACTTTCATCAATCTTTCAAACGGATACATCCACCGATATCTAACTGTACCACAAAGAAGTGCCTCGTCAGATAGGTGTACCAACAAGTGAACACTTATGTCAAAGAATGCTGGGGGAAAGTACTTCTTCAATACACAAATCGCTTCGATCACAGCCAATTTTGCGGCCACTATGTGTTCTCGATTCACTACCTTCTCACACAAGAGGGAGAAGGTAATACTAATTTGCATAATAGCCCTACGCAAATCCTTGTGCTTGGAGAAACAGTGCTTAAACAATAGAGGAACCAATTGCATGATCGCATGCCAATCGTGGGACTTACACTTATGCAAATCATAAGTAGCATAATTCACAATCCTTTGCAAGTTGGACGAAAAACTAGATGGGTCCTTCAAATTATATATTGTGTCTAGAAGCACCTTCCTTTCCCCACTCATCAAAGTAAACGCACCAGGGGGAATTATTGTCCTTCCCCTACTATCTTCTTTCAACCATAGTTGTGGCTTAAGTTTTAACGATTTAAGGTCTTTTCGTGCATTTTCTCCATCCTTCGAATCACTCCCCCCAAGGCAAGTACCCAAAATATGTCCAGTGAAGTTCTTCTCTGCATGCATCACATCCAATACATGGTGCATTGGGTTATTCTTCCAATAAGGCAAGTCAAATAAAATTGACCTCCGAGACTATGCCTTTCTTATCTCAGTTTCATTCCCAGTTGGGGTCTTCTTATGCTTGACGTTCTTAAATTTGGGATTCTTACCTGGCATATTAGGGCCACATTCAGAAGATTTACTTTCAATTTCTGAACTCGAAAGTTGTCTCGGCGGTAGCCTATGTTCAACTCCGCCCAATAAAAAATTGGAACCTTTCTCAGATCTGAAACTATGAGCTGGGGGTAAAAACCTCCTGTGGTGATGGTATACATTTTTTAAGCTAGAGGATAGACGAAGAGATTCAGTCTCCCTCCATAAATAGGACACCCCAAATAACCATGTACTACACAACCGGATAATGTCCCATAAGCTGGAAAATCATGAATTGCACACATCAACATAGCTTTCAGCGTAAACTCTTCTTTTTTAAAAGAGTCAAATGATTGCACACCCTCTTCCCATAACTCATTTAATTCTTCTACCAAAGGATCCAGGTAGACGTCAATGTCATCACTTGGTGCCTTTGGCCCAGGTATCAACAAAGCCATCATCGAAAATTTAGGTCTCATACACTGTGAAGGGGGGAGGTTGAGTGGGGCTAGGATCACTGGCCATACACTCTGATTGGTGATTATATTTTCAAATGGATTGAAACCATCTGTTGATATAGCCAAACGAATGTTGCGTTGTTCTCGAGCAAAATCGGGATACTGAAAATTCATCCTCCGCCAAGCAGTAGAATCAATAGGATGACGCATGATATTACCCCCTACTCCTGCCCTAGCATGCCAAGTCATTGCCTCTGCAATCCATGGTACTGTGAAAAATTGCTTTAATCTAGGCCCAACGGGAAAATATTTCAATACTTTTTGAGGCACTTTTGAGCTTGTGCCTTCCTTACTAGTAGATTGGACATATCTAGGTTCATCGCATACCGGACAACGATCGAGATTTTCATAATCCTTTAGGTATAGTATGAAGTCATACACACAAGCATGAATCGATTTATACTTTATTCCCAAACCTTTCAAACTGTTCTTCATAACAGGATAGTTATTTGGAAGTGTATTCACCTTGGGTAATAAGCCCTTCACCCATTTCAGAATTCCCGTCACGCTATTGCCAGACAAACTGTACCGCGTCTTCAAATTGTTCAAACCAACCATGGCATGTAAAGTTGCTTGATCTTTCTCACAGCCAGAGTATAACGGTTCGGTCGCCTTAAATTTTAAACTTTGGTAGTCATCGTCAAGTTTTATCGTGTTATCTTCACGAGCATTTGAATCTTCTACATCATCAGTAACCTCATTCTCCTCTGCTTCATAAACTCCGTACGCATCATAAACTAAATCCTCTAACATATTATGATCTACGTCGTCCCCTTCTACATCTATTCTACTTGTTGAAGGTTGTTGTGAAGGTTGGTCGGGGACAAAAGGAACTTTCAATTCACCGTGAAAACTCCAAAATCGATAACTATCTTGCATACCAAATCTTGACAAATGTAGTTCAACTGTTTTCCACTCAAACACCTTACCATTCTTACACCTAGCACACGAACACGGAAACTCTTCATCATTATGACATCTCTTTGCATATTTCACAAATTCGTTAGCATCTCTGCGAAACACATCCCCTATTCTATTAGTCTCACTCATCCACTCTTTGTATTTCGGATATCCCATCACAGCTACCATAACTAAACACCTATTAAAGGTAAACAAAACTTAGATTTATAGTATGTTTTATTAAATTATCCCATCATTTAATTATCCTATTAAAGGTTGAGTGGTCCTATCCCATTCAAGATCGCATTTTTCTATAATATACTTAATAACTCATGCACATTGTTACGATTTGAAAAAAATCGACGGCATATCCCCGTAGTTCTCCAAGTACACGACGTAGATTGGCAGGTGTGAGTGTTATTTCAATTGATCAATTGAAATAATAGTCACACTTGTCAATCTAGTATGTACCCAGAGAACATTAAGATACGGCTGGAGAACTTCCTCCAAAAGTAACAACTTTAAGCCACTAAGAATATTATACAGAAATTATATAGTCTCAAACTGTCCAAACGAGACAATTCGAGAGATCTCGTTACAGGGGCAATGACTCTCGAACGGGTCTAAGGGCTATTGAATGCATACGCATAAGAACTAGAAGGCTAGTATCTATGTGCACTACATTTAATTTCAAGTATGTTTCATTTAATTATCATACTATATATATATTGTTCGATATACAAAGTAATTTTCAAAAAAAGTTGAAAAATCCCACTCCCATATGGACAATAATCCAGTGGTCATGCCACTTTTAAAACTAACCAACCAAACATTTACTAAACAAAATAATCCAATAGCAATGTAAACAACAAATATGTATCCCGTACTCCTTCTAATTCATCTACTCAATTAATTCATTTCATCAATTAAACTAACAATTAACGTATACAATTATTAATTTACTAATTTACACTGAGGGGCAATCCTACTTTCATATGAAATGGGCACTAATTATTAATTTACTTTCATCTAAAACTGTTTCATTTATTAATTATATTTTAGTGGATGTAATTATAGAATCTATGGATGGATTCAATTTAATATTACTATGTGAATGTTTTTATCTACAATGAGTTAACCTTGAATAAATATATATTATCTCATAGAATCATCAAAACACGATATTAAGAGAATTACAATGGTACCTTGCCTTACCCCCCCTCCCCACCCCCCCCCCCCCACCAACCACATATATACACACACACACAACAGCCCTCCTTCCCCCCACCCCCACCCCCACCCTGCCCCCCTACCCACCCCCACCCACCACATACACACACACACACAACAACCCCCACCCTGCCCCACCCCCTCCACACCCCCCACCCACCACACATATACACACACACACACAACAGCTCCCCCCCCGCCCCACCCCTACCCCCACCCTGCCCCCACCACGCACACATACACACACGCACATATATACACACACACACATATATATATATACACACAAACATATATATAAATGGAAGAGAGAGAGAGAAATTAACCTGAAAGTAGAGAGAGAGAGAGAGAGAGAGAGAGAGAGAGAGAGAGAGAGAGAGAGAGAGAGAGAGTTGGAAAAAGGAGGGAACGGCGGGGGGAAAAAGAAGGGGTAAGGGTTTTTGCTGCAGAAGTTGTCATGGTCGTGTCAAGGTCAGTGACCGTGACAATTCTTTGTCACGGTCGTGTCAAGGTCAATGACCGTGACACAAAACGCGTGTTTTTTGTCACGGTCAATGACCTTGATAAGGGTGGCCGGCTGAAAGGTGACAATTTTGTCATTTTGGTGTAGTGATGAATGCTGCAAAGGTTACCGCTATTGTGGCCTAAGCGGTAAATGTCGCTCTAGAAGTTGTGCAGCAAGCACCGCCTCAGGCGTCGGTAGTAGCGCCAGTATAGGCTCATGCATTCCCATCTGCTTGGGAATGTGTTCGTGATGCTTTTCAGAAAGCACACCCTCTGGAGTTTGCAGGTAGCTCCGACGTCGTTGTGTCCAGGCAGTGGAAGAAGGACATCCAAAGGCACTTGAGGATGTACGAGTGTACGGATCTACAGAGATAGATACTGGCTACGTTTAAACTAGTAGGGTCAGCGTTGCAGTGGTGGGAGTCCATTACCATCGCGGAGGAGAGAGATATCCTCCTTTCTATTCAGGAGTTCTGGGTGCGGTTCAACCGTAAGTATTTTCCCTCAGCCGTTCACACCGAGATGAGGAGGAAGTTGATGAACCTCAAGTAGGAGGGGAAGACAGTGGAAGAGTATGAGGCTGAGTTCACCAATATTCTGAATATCGTTCCCGATGAGATTTCGACCGAAGAGAAGAAGATACAGAAGTTCATGGATGGGTTGACTTGGAAGATCCGTCAGCATTTACTGGGAAATCTCTCATTGGCCACTTATTCTGATGTGGTTAACGCAACACTGCTTCACTTCCAGGACCACCGCTTTCACTTGTCAAAAGGGAAGCGATCGGGAGAGTCCAGCCATCAGGGCAGGACAGGGGGAAATGGTGCCAACGGCGCACAATCAGTTCAGGGTCAGCACCGTCAAGGTGATAAGGGTTCCCAGCAGGGGGATTCTAAGAGATTTCGATCTGGAGGTTTCAGAAATGGTTAGGGAGGTTTTCATCATGGCCAACAGGATCATCACGGCCATCAGGGTCAGTAGGGCCAGCATGGCCAACAGCAGTAGTTTCATCAGGGCCAACATGGTCAGGGGAGGAATGGCAACGGCCACCAGGGCAGTGGGCAGCAGGTTCAGAGAGGGGGAAATTTCCCGGGGAAATGTTTCACTTGTGGTAAGATTGGCCATAAGTGTCGGGAGTGTCCTGATAAGGGAAGAGCCCCACAGCAGCAGCAGCAGGGTGCTCGACACGAGCCCCAGAGACCTCTATTTCTCACCGCCCTCCCAGCACCACCACAGATGCCAACTTTGCCACCCATTCCAGCAGTCCCAATCCAGCAGAGACAACTTCAGTACAGGCGAGTTTATCAACTCCAGCAGGCCGCAGTCCCATAGGATCCACCTGCTATTGAGGGTATGTTCTCTATTCAGGGGACTATGGGGCGTATTTATTTGATACGGGGGCCACACATTGTTTCATTGCCACGAGATTTGCATGCACTATGGGGTTGTTAGACACTGTAGAGAGCACGATTACTTGTGTAGATTCACCGTTAAGTAGGGGTTCTATTATTTCTCTTATTTGTAGAGGCGTGGGTATAGAAAACGGGAGGTTTACTTTACCTGCTGATATGTTAGTATTAGAGATGGCTGAGTACAATGCGATCGTTGGTATAGATTGGCTTGTTGCATATCGAGCCATGATTGACTGTTTCACTAGGAGTATTATTTTTGCCATACCCAGGCAGGAGATGTTCATAGTGGCGATGCCTCGCCCTGAGGGAGGGTCATCCACTCACTTGTACTATATAGAGGAGGAGACCTCTAAGGAAGTGGTATTACCACTCGATTCGATTCCAGTTGTTAGGGAGTTTGCTGATGTATTTCAGGATATACCTGGATTACCTCCAAGTAGAGAGATAGATTTTGTTATCGATTTGATGCCGGACACTCGGCCAATTGCCCGCGCACTTTACCGTATGGCTCCAGCGGAGATGAGGGAGCTAAGGGATCAGATAAAGCAGTTATTGGGTCAGGGCTTTATCTGTAAGAGTACTTCGCCGTGGGGTGCCCCTGTACTGTTCGTAAAGAAGAGGGATGGATCGTTGAGGTTGTCTGTAGATTACCAAGAGTTGAATAAAGTCACGATACGGAATAAGTATCCGTTACCCCGAATCTATGACTTATTCGACCAGTTGAGAGGAGCTTCCTTCTTCTCAAAGATTGACTTGCGATCGGGATACCATCAGTTGCGTATCAGGGAATAGGACGTCTCGAAGACTGCTTTCTTAACGAGATATGGTTCCTATGAGCTTCGGGTTATGCCTTTTGGCCTAACCAACGCTCCAGCCGTGTTTATGGACTTGATGAATAGGGTATTCAGAGAGTTCCTAGACCAGTTCGTCATCGTCTTTATTGATGACATTTTGGTTTACTCCCAGATAGAGGAGGAACACGCCGATCACTTGAGATAAGTTTTGCAGACGTTGCGTCAGAACAAGCTATATGCGAAGTACGAGAAGTGTGGGTTTTGGTTGAAGGAAGTACAGTTTTTGGGGCATATCATTTCAGACTCGGGGATATCTTTTGATCCGGGGAAAGTATCCACAGTGAGGGAGTGGGGACAGCCCACGACACCGACTGAGATCCTTAGTTTCTTGGGCTTAGCAGGATACTAGAGGAGGTTTATTCGGGGTTTCTCTAAAATAGCGGGTCCTTTGACAAATCTGACTCGCAAAGGTGTGCCATTTATTTGGAACGATGCCTATCAGTTGGCATTCGATGAGTTGAAGGACAAGTTGACCTCAGCGCCTATGTTAGCATTGTCCAGGCCAGGATTTGAGTATCTAGTCTACACCGATGCATCCTTACAAGGACTTGGAGGTGTACTGCAACAGGAGAGTCAGGCCATAGCTTATGCTTCACGTAAGCTAAAACCTCACGAGAAGAATTACCCCACCCATGACTTGGAGTTAGCGACAGTCGTATTTTCTCTTCGAATTTGGAGACACTATCTCCTGGGGGAGAAATTTCATTTGTTCATGGACCACAAGTCTCTACAGTACCTCTTCACACAGAAGGAACTTACATGTGTCAACGACGGTGGCTTGATTTCATGAAGGATTATCCGTTTGATATCCAGTACCACCGAGGAAAGGCTAACGTGGTAGCAGACGCGTTGAGCCGTAGGCCAGTAGGTGAGGTGGCCAAAGTGTGGAAAGTAAAGTGGAAGGAGTTGGGACATCAGGATGCAGTGGCCCGATCATTCATGTCCGTGATGACTGTTATGCCTCAGATTGTTGTCAGAGTGATACAGGCCCAGGCAAAGAACTCATTCTGTCAGGAGCAGATAGTTAGATTACTAGCGAAGGGAGCCGAGTCCTATACCGTTAGTTCAGACGGTGGATTACGCTTCAATAGGAGACTGATCATTCCAAAAGGGGAAGACTTGCGACATAAGGTAATGACAGAGTCTCACGGTTCGCGATTCGAGGTACACCCTGGTGGGGATAAGATGTACCAAGACATGAAACGATAGTACTGGTGGAGCGGGATGAAGAGAGATATTGCAGAATTCATTTCAAAATGTGCCACTTGTCAACTAGTAAAGGTGGATCATCAGAGACCGGCAGGACTTTTACAGCCATTAGAGGTTCCCATGTGGAAATGGGAGAGCTTTTATATGGACTTTATCACGAGGTTACCTACTTCGTAGAGGGGTCACGACTCCATATGGGTAATCGTGTATAAGTTGACCAAAGTTGCTCATTTTCTGCCAGCCCGGACAGACTTCACTACGGGACAGTATGCCTAGATCTTCATAGCGGAGATAGTGAGACTTCACGGAGTACCTCTCAATATCGTGTCTGACCGAGACAAAATATTTATTTCACAATTTTAGGAGAGTTTTTAGGAGGCCATGGGAACGGAGTTGCGACTGAGTACGGCATATCACCCACAGACAGATGGGCAAACCGAGAGGACGAATCAGATGTTGGAGGACATTTTGCATATGTGCATCCTAGACTTTGGAGGTGGTTGGGAGAAGTACCTTCCACTGGTGGAGTTTGCTTATAATAACTCCTACCAGTTCACCATTGGTATGGCTCCATTCTAGGCATTGTATGGGAGACCTTGTCGTTCCCCAACATGTTAGTTAGAGGTGGGGAATAACAAACTCCTTGGGCCGAAAGTGATTCAGGATACTTCGGCAAGGATAGAGATGATACGGAGTCGTATTCGAGTAGCTCAGGACCGACAAAAGAGCTATGCTTATGCCAAGAGGTTCTTCAGAGAATTCAAGGTGGGGGACCAGGTGCTACTCTGAGTATCTCCAATTAAGGGGATTATGCATTTTGGGAAGAAAGGGAAACTGGTTCTTAGATATGTGGGACCATTCCCTATCATCGAGCGGATTAGGCCAGTAGCGTATAGACTTGGGTTACCGGAGCACTTGCATAGGATTCATGATGTGTTCCATATTTCCTTGCTAAGGATATATCTTAAGGACGATTTGGCCCATACTCATATTGCTTTAGAGGACATCGATCTGCAGCCCGATAGTTACTACGAGGAGGGGATAATTGCCATTCTAGACCACATCGAGAGGAAACTGTGGTCGAAGATAGTACCGTTAGTACGCGTGCAGTGGCGGTATCATAATACCGAGGAGTCCACATGGGAGCATAAGGACGAGATGCGCGAACGTTATCCATAGTTATTTGTACCAGGTATGAAATGTTGCGAATATGGTGTGATAATTGATTAACTTCACAAATTTCTAATTTAGCACACTTATTTAATTTCAGCCCTTAAACATGCATCTAAAGTGCAAGTGTCAATCTCATAAACAAATAAAACAAGCGACACAAAGTTAAGGAAAAATCCCCGAAGGGCAAAACCTTTTATTTCTAGAACTTTGAAGAATTTACAAGACCATTGACTTACATACAACCTAATAATCGCCCACAAGTGTAACGTATGGTGTCTTCGCCAAATCTTCAAAGCAACGGCTAGAAACAGTGTCGGCTGGAATCTCCCGCAGGAACTCCAGGTGGTCAGCAATGAAGAAGAGAGACGGCTTCTCCACAAGGGTATGAACAATAACAAAATTGTGTTCGTGGGTTCCAAAGGATTCACAAGGATTTGGCCATGGTATGTGAATCAAACATGAGTCTTGGGACTCAAAAAGGTATGAAGACTTGAAGAAAAAGGACTCTCAAAATCGTCTTAAAAATCTTGGAAAACCACTCCCCGAAGTTGGTTTAAATAAGGAAATCTGGCCCTAAAAAATCTCAAGAAAATCTGCTCGATTTTATCCCAGGCTGATCGGTTCGGTATGGATGCGGATCCGTCCGGGGTCGGACCAGTTCATTTTTTAAAGACCCCTCTTTGGTTTGCATTCGATCCAGAGTATACTGTCTTCTGAGAAAAGCGGATCGGTTCGGGTATAGGGAGGATTGGTCTGGGGGTGAACCGGTTCTTTTTCCAAAAGGGGCAGATCGGTTCGGGGCAGACCAGTTCCTTTTTAAAACAGGCGGACCGGTCCGTCTGTCTAAAACATTGATTTCTTAATTTCTTTGATATTTGGATCCATTGATGACGATGCAAGCTTGAATATCTTCAATGGTGTAACGGCGTACGACATACAATTGATAATGGACAAAAATGTCCTTAAAAATCTCCCCCTGTGTCTATGCCGATACATACATAAAAATAAACATCCGAATTATCAAATATCAAAATGCCTATACAAATCTACCCTTCCATGAACCCAAAACTGGAATGATACAAATGAATAAGACTTCATCGTTTGCTCTTCGAATCTTCAGGAATCTCAGCGCTTTTCTCATCAGGTTGTGCAATTCAGAGATCATCAAAGTAGTACCTACACACATGTGACAAAGCAAACACCAAGTAACGTATCGAGTTTGAAATAAGATAAACATAGTTACAAATTATGATGAATGCATACTTTATCAAATCTCAAAAACTCCCCCAAAAATGATAATTCGTTCTCCCCCTTTTTATGATGTCCCCAAATAGACAAATGAGAAGAATGAATCGAATGAGCAAATTCGGGGTGTCACGGTACACAAAACAGGGCATCAAACAATATGGCAAATGTGCTCTTGCAAGGAGATGCTCAAAAACAAATGCATAAACTATTTTTGATTTTTCAATTTTTATACAAAAATAATACATTTGAAAATATGCTACAAAAATCACACCATGGATTTAGACTCAAACAACCAAGTCATTGAAATGGAATGAATCGGTGTGAACACATTCGATAGGTAAATCAACTCAATCAATCATATGTGCACGATGTATATGTGTACCCCTAACGAATGAACATCATAAGTATCCTTAGGTGAAAGATTGTTGAATTTAGATGACATCGTCTTATGTAAATCAACAAATCAAAGTCAAAATGATTTCCACACCAATAACGTTCAAAATAATGTAGCGCATTTTCAAGCATTTTAAGGACGTGCAAACCCATTTTAAATTATCCAACCAAACTCCCTCAAATATATGTTCTTTTAGAGGTGTACAAACTAAATTCTCAAACTTTGGAGAATTGGTGCAAAAATCGAAATGGCCCATAATTGGCATGAATTTCTTTTTATTGCCTTTAAATTTTTTCGGGCTCTTTTAAACCTCTTTGGACCCCGGATAATAAAATTCCTCCATTTTTTAGGTCCAATTTAATGGTGGCTTAGTATTCGCAAAGGTACAATGAACCTTTTGCAACCCTTCCCCGTTTTCAAACAAAGCACTCAAACTCACAAAACGGTTCTTATATGCACAATTTCCTTGTCAAAATTTTATTGCGCTTGGTTCGTTTTAAGGACAGTATTGAAGTGAAAACAGCCAACCAACATGTGATAAGACAAGCACAATAATCAAACAAATTCGTGCATGTGTGCAATAAAGGAAACCATGAGTCAAACATATAGGAAGTAACACTAAATTACATCTTAATGACTCCAAAGATTATAAAGCACACGGATGAATTGACCTATTGTCTCAAAACACTATCAAATAGTCACATGAAAGTAATGGAATGATGTTGTGACTCGGTCATCCTAAGTGTTTATCCATAAAAGGTGCAAACAAAATACAAAGATCTTTTTGGATTTTCAAATTTGACCAAAAAAATATGAATGGACACTAAAAAAAATAGAAAATCTTTTTGCATTTTTCAAATTTTTCAAAAAACAAAAATTTGTACAAAAATGATACATACTAGCAATAGGCAAACAATGTCATCATGAAAAATAACCTATGCTAGTAAACAAGTCAAACCTCAATCATTAAGTGCGGAGGGGTTTTCCAAAGGTGGTGACAACTTATGAAAAATATCCAACAATTCTTGTGAAGTTTTGACTAAAAACTTAACTCGCTCACCTAAATGTGCAAACTCTCTCATGTAGTCTCCAGGAGCATGTAAAGTATCATGTGTGGGAGCATGTGTGCCAGAAACACGTGTAGAAGCAAAACGTGACACATACCCCAACTTAAAGCAAAATTCCTTAAGGTGACCTCTCCTCCTGCAATGTGAACAAACATAAATAGGCCTAGGAACACCTCTCTCAAAAACTCTAAGACGTGCTCTCCTAATAGGAATGGGACACCTAGGTGGGTTAGGGTGAGACTTACGTGAATCTAACACTAAAGTGGGAACCGACTCGGGTGCTAATTGGGAAGAAGAAGCACCGTCATGACTTATTCCAAACTTCTCACCTTTACCCTTAAGAACCACCTTTTCAACCTTCTTAGGTTCATTCTCAAACATTATTTTGACCTCCCAGGCACGTTCGATATCACTCTCGAGTTGGGATACACGTGTCATCAGACTAGATAACGTGTTGGTCAAATCACACTTCTCCTTTCTCAAAAACTCCTTCTCTCTCTCCAAATCTAAAACCCGATGACCTAAATCTCGATTGTACTTATTTGTTATCAAGGTCTCGGTGTACAAATCTCTAAAAGATTTTTGGTGCTCACTTTCATCTCCACTCTCCTCCTCGCTTTCTCTCTCACTTGACGAACACAGATCACTATCATCGCTCTCGTGTGCAATCTTGTGAGACAAAGTGGGTGTGCTCACACGACTAAAAAAGGCGACAACCATCCCATGCCCCAAACCTTTATCAGACTCATCTCCCTCATCACCCTCAGCACCCTCAGTATCACTAAGAGTGGCGGGCATAGCAGTCTCTTTTCCCTTTCTCCTTATCCTAGTAGGACACTCTCTAGCTATGTTCCCTTTCCCTTCACACTCAAAGCACCTGATCTCATCATCCTTGTCACTATCTTTGGCCTCCTCTTTCTTTTTATTTGACTCAAAAGATCTCTTTTTATCGAAAGAATTTTCTTTATTCATGTTGAGAAATTTTTTAAATTTTTCGCAAACAAGGCCATATCATTAAAATCAAAATCTCCCTCAGAATCGGACTCACAAACTTTTTCCTTCTTTTTCTTAAACTGAGTCTTTAAAGCAATGCCATTAACCTTAGCCTTAATGGTTTTGGGAAACATGTCAATCTCATAGGTTTGAAGATCTCCTACAGGATCTTCCAACTTAAGTGATTTTAAATTTCCCAAAGAGTTCAAAACAGTGACTTTAGGAATAAAGCGTTTTGGGAGAGATCTCAAAATCTTTTTAACGACACATGAGTTATCAATCACCTCACCCAAATTAAAACATGTGTTAACAATGTCTGACAAACGAGCATAAAAATCATCAAAGCATTCAGACTCAGACATGGTGATAGTTTCAAATTGGGTGGCCAAATTTTGTAATTTTGATTCTTTAACCGCGTTCGTACCCTCATGTGTCAGTTTCAAAACGTGCCAAGCCTCTTTAGACGTGGTGCACGTCATAATTCAGCGAAACTCATCAGGAGAGAAAGCTCTAAAAATAGCACTCAGACCACGGGAATTAAAATTGGACAATTTATAATCATCTTCAATCCAGGATGACACGAGTTTTAAAGTGGTGATGCTATTAACAGTGACCGTGGGAGGAGTCCAACAATTTTCAGAAAGCAACCAAACATGCTCGTCAATAGATTTTAAAATCTATTTCATACGAGCTTTCCAGTAGGCATAATTAGACCCGTCAAAAATAGGCATCTGATTATATACGTGCTCCATAGGAAAAAAATTGCGATTTTTCACAAAACTGATTTAAAAAATTCAATATCACACGATTTTGCGAAAAATAGGAATACGCGATAAATTAGCGCAACCTGCTCTGATACCAATTTTAAAAGTTGCGAATAACGTGTGATAACTGATTAACTTCACAAATTTCTAATTTAGCACACTTATTTAGTTTCAGCCCCTAAACATGCATCTAAAGTGCAAGTGTCAATCTCATAAACAAATAAAACAAGCGACACAAAGTTAAGGAAAAATCCCCGAAGGGCAAAACCTTTTATTTATAGAACTTTGAAGAATTTACAAGACCATTGACTTACATACAACCTGATAATCGCCCACAAGTGTAACGCACGGTGTCTTCGTCAAACCTTCAAAGCAACGGCTAAAAACAGTGTCGGCTGGAATCTCCCACAGGAACTCCCGATGGTCAGCAATGAAGAAGAGAGACGGCTTCTCCACAAGGGTATGAACAATAACAAAATTGTGTTCTAGGGTTCCAAAGGATTCATAAGGATTTGGCAATGGTATGTGAATCAAACATGAGTCTTGGGACTCAAAAAGGTATGAAGACTTGAAGAAAAAGGACTCTCAAAATTGTCTTAAAAGTCTTGGAAAACCACTCCCCGAAGTTGGTTTAAATAAGTAAATCTGGACCTAAAAAATCTCAAGAAAATCTGCTCGATTTTATCCCAGGCGGACCGGTCCGGTATGGATGCGGATCAGTCCGGGGTCGGACCGGTTCATTTTTGAAAGACCCCTCTTCGGTTTGAATTCGATCCGGAGTATACTGGTTTCTGAGCAAAGAGGATCCGCCCGGGTATAGGGCGGATCGGTCTCGAAGCGAATCGGTTCTTTTTCCAAAAGGGACGGATCGGTTCCTTTTAAAAATAGGCGAACCGGTTCGTCTGTCTAAAACATTGATTTCTTGATTTCTTTGATATTCAGATCCATTGATGACGATGCAAGCTTGAATATCTTCAATGGTGTAACGGTATACGACATACAATTGATAATGTACAAAAATGTCCTTACAAGGTATTCTTTACTTCCGAATTTCGGGACGAAATTCTGTTATTAGGGGGGAAGTATATAATACCCCGTAATTCTATTGATTTTATTTAATGGATTAATTGAATTAAACGAGAATTAATTTGGAAATTAATCCGGAGGTAAATACTAGCGAGATGTGAGTTGGTATTTGATTATGATGTTAAAATAAAATATTACTGAGAATATATGGTAATATATGAGTATTGAAAATATTAAAATTGTCACGAGGCAGAAATACGATAATTTGGGAAATTAAGTTGGGATGCGCGTGTCAGTCGCGTCAGGAATGAAATTAATTAGATTGAAAATAAAATAAAATTTTTATCAACCGAATGGTCATTTTGAGTGCGCCAACGTGTCCGGAAGGGTCGAAATAGTCAGAAAACACTAGTCAGGAGTTTAGTTTGGGTCCCATGACACTTTTAGGCCGAACCGGCAACCCATAAGGGTATTTTGGTAATTTTAAAAATTGAGGGATTAAAACCCACGAATTTTAGAGTTAAATTAGATATTATTAGAGAGGCCACTAAGGCCCTTACCAGCCAAAAACAAAAGAGTGCGCTACGGGGGTTTTTGAGAGAAGTTAGAGAGAGGTTAAAAGAGGTTTCAAACCAAACCATCTCCCATCACCATCATTTTGGAAGAAATTGTGACCAGAAAGAGGATAGAATCACCCTATAATCACCGAGAACAAATCTGAAGAACAAACCTAAGGCAAGTGATTTGATGTTATTAGTTTCAATGAATATTTCCTCCATGTTTAGTGTAGAAACTTTATATGCTTTGAAAGTTTTAATGAAAACCCAATGGGATTGTTGTGAAACTCAAGATTTTGGATAGGGATTACATGTAGAATGATTATGGACGAATTCAATACACAAAAATGTAACATTTGATGATTTAAAAACGGATTAAAAAGGAGTCTTTGTAGTCAATTAAATTCTGGATTCATGTTCATAGGGTTTGGGGCAAGATTTGGGGATTTATGACAATTGCATGTTGATTAGAAGGATTTGACCCAAAAAATATGTTAAGGAGTGACCTAGGAGGACTTAGAGTAGTTTAAAAACATTAAAACTTAATTGGGATGATCTTAGGATGGATTTAGAGAAGAGGAATTGAAGAAAAACGAAGTTGGGAAATTTCTGGGAGTTCTCTGCCATCTCGTTAGAAGACCAACCCAGACCGTTCGAACGACCTCATTCGAACGAGCTTCTAACGAGATTCCAGTGTCCCTTCTAATAAGTTCGTTCGAACGACACTCATTCAAACTACCTCGTTCGAACGAGATTTTTAACGAGTTGACAGAATGACCTTTTATGATCGATTTTTGTTTCGAACTTCACATAGGTTTATTTATGAGTATTATTTTGGTTGAAGTTTAACAATTTCGTCTCTAGAGAATTAATGTTGGGAACTTATAAATACTTAGACTTGAGGAAGACCAAGAGTTATGTTTGTGTGATCGGAGTATAATTACGATTAAATTTGGAGAAGTATATAAAAGACTTAGTAACCTTTATGAGTTAGGTTTTAAGTACTTGGAGCTACGACGTGAGAAGTGTCGGCAGTCTATATTGTATATTATTCGAAAACTTGTAAATGTACAAAAATTGAATGACGGTATAGCGATGTAAAATATACCTCTATTATTATTATAAGTTATCTAAGATGTGTGAATGCTTGGTATACTTATATGTGTATAACATACCTACCATACTTGATATCACGGGAGGTCGGCTTTCGATCAGGGCCATCTAATCTCTGTGTGCCTACGGGGGGGGGGGGATTTAGATTGGTACCTCAAGGACATAGGTCAGAGAATGACTTATTGGTGAGTCAATAAGTCTGCTGACCATGGCAGCATAGGTATGTGCGTAACCCATGGGATGGGAACTATGTCCGCCTCCATTATGTGTGATTGTTACTTATCGAAATGGTTCCTGAGAGATTCGAAATACGTGGTCCTTATGTACATGATGTACCGGGATTTGATAGCAGAGTATGTGTGCAACGCAGTTTAGCCTAGGGGTGCCATTATTGTATATTTATGATGAGATTAAATACTGATAATTGAAAATGGACTGCTAATATAAGTGTAAGTGTGAATAATTTGTATCATTTTTGTAGAGTTAAAAATGGGAACTTCTTAGTAATTATTATAACTAGATCTGAGAAACACAAAGTAAGACTCTTAGCTTATATTAAGATATCGGGAATTGAATTCTAAACGGAAAAGTAAAGTCAGGTTATGGATTGGACTAGTTAGATAGTGGAATAACTAGAACGGGTACGATAGCCCTGCACAATTAGTTAAGAGGTGAGGAACTCATGTGAGAGAACGCACTATCATATATTTTATATTCACTGTTTAATGACATTAAACACTTGCTAAATTTGAAACTGTTTTCACAATCGGGCTCTGACCCGTTTGCTTTCAAATCTATTTTTTTTTTTTGTAAAAACCTTTTAGGTGCCCAGCCACAAGGACACCAAGCTTAAAAGTTCCATTCCAGTGGCGTGATGTAGCTGCTGTGGAAGTTATAGGACCTTGATTACAGACGCCTCCACTTTCTACCTTAATTCAATTTCAGACTTATTTATCTGTTGGGCATGTCACCCCTTTTCTCTTAGAGACCGTTTATTTATTCAGTTTTGGATGTAATTAATTAGTGATTCAGACTTTATATTCGGTTTTATTCAGTATTCCGATTATTCTGAGGAGTATTCCTCCAGATTCATTTATTCCATTGATTATTCTATTGTGACTGTGATGTGGTTGTGGTATTAGCATTTCTTAATTTAAATTGGTTGTATGTTAATCTAATTTAGTTAAAATTGACAGCTCACTTTTTAAATATTAGGTGGCTAGTAATTGTTAAAACGTTTTTCGACAGTGATGCTATGAACTGAACCAACTTGACATTTTGTATTAATTTGAAAAAAGGAGTATCTGCCCGGTATTTAATTAGTCGAGGTGTCACAGCATACGAGTTTTAAATAGAAAATGAAACTCCCCCTCAATTTGTTCTCCCCTTGCTTGTCCGCAACAGACAAAGGAGTAAAAACTAAGAATGAAATAAAGGTATCACATGAAGAAGTAAGATATCATATCAAGAATATTCAAGTATGCATGGGTAATGATAATATCAAAAGGCATATATCAACCAACCATTTTTGAAATTTTTCACAAGAAAAACATATAAAATGTACAAATACAACACACTATGGGTTAATCACTAAAATATCCGAATCATGAATGCGGAATGTTGGGGTGTGAACATTTTCCATAGGTTAATCAACATAGACAGTCATAAAATAGGTGGTCGATGTTTTGAGATACTTATAACGAAAGGGCTCAAAGTCTATCTTAGGAGTAAAAATATTGAACTCTTATGAAGTCGACTCAACTTAATCAATATGTTATGAACATAAGCTATTGTCAAACCAATAACGCCAAACTATTTGATATTTTTTCATGAAATTTCGTTATGAAAACCCATTGATCTTCTACTATAACTCACTCAAAATCTCTCATATATTATGATTGCACTCTTGATAATTTTGAAGAAATTAATGCTCATATATAGCGAAGCATTAATGAATCTAACAAAACTGGCCCAACACCTCTATTTTTATGTTACTTTAATCTTTTTAGGCTCTTTTATGCCAATGGTAGCTTTTAACGCAAAGAACATTTTGATCTTTCATAACCCATTTCCATTTCTTAACATTTAATAATATTTTTCAAAAAATTAATGAAATTCAGGTAATGGTACTTACATACATAACTTATCTCTTTTTACATTTTGTTCACTATTAAACAAAATTGAGATGAGAACAGCATATTTGACAAATGATAAGTACGTACAACGTTCAAACAAGTTCGTGCATGTGTGCATTAAAGGTGACTAGGAGTCAAACATGTTGAAAGTAATCATCAAAGATCAACGCAACGACTCCATACATTCTTAAGCACACTATAGAAAGAACGGCATATCTCAAAACACTATGTGAAAGTCATGCAAAAGTATGGAATGAATGGGTGATCCGGACATCTTATCGAAATAAAAAAAAAAAAAAACAATTTTACTTCTTTTTCTTAAAAATTGAAAATCTTTTTGTATTTTAAAAATAAATAAATATCTTTTTGTATTTTTCAAAAAAATAAAACTCTTTTTGTATTTTTCAAAAAGAAAATTCAAAAAGAAAAATAGATTAATACAATGATATTATAATCTAGCAATAGGGATATAAGATATGAACATGATAAATATCCTATTCTAAAAACAAGGCTCAACCACAATCATTGGAGCCAGTGGATTTCTAAATAGGAGAAGACATCCTATGAAATTCCTCCATCAAACATTTTGATTTCCTTACTAAAAACTCTACTTGCTCTCGAAAACTCTCAAAATCTTTGTGGTGATGTGAGGGAGCATGTGTGTAATACGAGTGGGAGTGCATTTGGAAACATGTGTAGGAACTTAAATGGGAGCATGCTGGGGAATACACATATGAGAAAATTTCCCTAGCTTAAAACAAAACTCTCTAAAGTGACCTCTTTGTTTACAATGGAAAAAAACTAAACAAGCTTGGGTCTAACTTTCTCAAAATGTCTAGGACAAGATCTCCTTAGTGGATTAGGTCTCCTAGGTTGGTTAGGATGAGGGCCATAAGGATCCATCACAAACACAGGAATTGGCTCGGGTGTATTACGTGAAGTGGATGCACCGTCATAACCTATTTCTTTCCTCTCAACGTTACCTAACGCAAAACTGAGGAGCTTATTTCCAATATTCTTTGATGTGTCCTCTAAAGTGACATTGACCTCTCGGGCACATTCGAGATCACTCTCGACTTGGGATACACGTGCTTCAAGTTTCTCATGTTTTTTCAATTAATATTGAAGATCTCTCACAAGACTATCCATGGTGTTAGTAAAATCAGTCTTTTCCCAACCTAAAATAATCAACTGCTCACACAAAAAAAATTCCACCTTCTCGAGTTAACTCACCAATACCTAACACTCTCTCAAAACTTTCACCTCCTTCTCCAAATCTAGCACCCTAAGATACATATCTATATTAAACTTTTTCCTTTTTAAGTCTCGGTGTAAAGATCACTAATATTTTTTTGAAGAACACCTTCTCCCTCAATTAAATTCTCTTCCTCATTCTCACTCTCTCTAGAATAGTACAAAACATCATCAAGGCACTCACGTTTAGAAATTTTCTCATCGACGTGAAACAAATTAAAAGTACTAATGTGACTGGCCATGAATGCATAACATAATTTATGTGGTGATTCATTCCCAGAATCCACTGACTCGACATCACTATCGCAATGAGTGGCCTTATGTGCAACTTTCTTAGCCTGTTTCTTAAGCATAGTGGGACACTCATGTGCCTGTGCCAAGTCCCCTCTTCTACGAGTTCTTCTAACCTACGAGTATCTAGTATCCCTAATAAATTTTGCACGACATCCTTAGGAATAAAGCGGGCAAGGACCGGTCTTAAAATTTTCTTAACAACTCTCGTCTCACGATTTTTCTCACCCAAATTAAAACTAGAATTAACTATGTCCGACGAATGTGCATAAAACTCATCAAAAGACTAGGAGTCTATCATGGTAATAGTCTCAAACTGTGTGGTAAGGTGAGATTTTGAAGCTTAGAAGCTTCCACAGCATTGGTACCCTTGTGAGTAAGTCGGAGGATATTCTAAGCTTCCTTAGATGTGGTGCATATCATGATGCAGTGAAACTCATCAGGGAAGACGACTCCATAAATAGCACTTAACCTGCGAGAGTTGTAAGTAATCCTTTTAAATTCATCCTCCGTCCAAGAAGTGATGGATTTAAGACTTTTGACATTGTCGACAATCACTGTGGGTGAAGTCCACCCTCTTTTAGAAACCAAACAAACCCTTTCATCAATTTCCTTTAAGGCAGACATCATCCTAGCTTTCAAATAGCTATAGTTTGAACCATAAAAAATGGACATTGAATTATACAGATTATCCATTAAACCCCAAAATTTTAAAAGATCAACAATTTTTCAAAAAAAATTATATCAATTTTTTTTTCCGAAAAGGATCACAAAGTAAATTAATGCAACTAGCTCTGATATTAATTTGAGAAAATTCGTATCTCAAAATAAAATCTATGAAAATAAGGATCACATGATATTTTAGTGTAACCCTCTCTTACATAAATTTGAGTGTGCACATGATCTAATGGATAGATTGGAATAATTAATTGCCACACACACAAATTCAATTTTTAACTAATTTTAACTTTAATTAATTATAGCGTGCGTATATGATGATTTCAATTTTCAATTTCTAAGTTAAGCATGCAAAAACACACGATATGAGAAAAATCCCTAAAAAGGGCAAAACCTTTTATCTCAGCACTATTAATAGTTTTGAATATAATCGACTTACAAAACTTATATATACTGCGTAAGATGCGTAGAGTCTTCAAAACATCAATAGATACGACTTAGCTCCAGAGTCGTCCACAGGTAGCGGTCTAACCTCGGTATCCACCGATCAAGCTTGTCTTCTTATTCAATAGTTAAACCCAGTTTCACAATCAGCAGTAGGGAAAAGTCTCTATAAAGGTAATTTGCTAAGAATCCTTCTTGTGATGTGGTAAAGTGATCTTTAATAATTCCATGGATTTTGGAATATATTTGGAGGTATTTGATCACAAAAGGAAAACTCAAAAATGTGTTTTTGTTTGTGTAAAGAGTTCTTAAGAGGTTTAATCACGTTCAAACTTTTTATAAGCAGGTTTGCTAAAAAGGATAAAGAGAAAAGTTTTAGATTAAATATCTTTTAAAATAAAAAATCTTACTCGGTCATTCAACCGAGTTCATTCGAATGACATCCAGTATCTCGTTAGAAAGACTTCGAACGAAGTCTTCTAATGGCATTCCAGAGAACGATGAAATATGGGTTGTTTAGATCTAAACCATCTTGTTCAAATAAAGGAACGGAAATTTGTTCGAACGACACAAAATTTCATTCGAACAAGGTGTTGAAAATCTGATAATTTCTTCTATAAAAAATTCAAACGCATTTTAAATAAAATGACCTCTTAAAAAAATCAAACCCCATAAATGATTAAAAGCTATTTTATCAATCACAATCACAACTTCTCCCATGCATGTTGAGACTAACGAATCTTCCAATCTTTAAAGGTCTTGAACATTGTCTTCGAATACCGATAAGTCATGTAGGGTGCCTTGTTTGTGTAATGGGATTTTCCAAACCAAAAAAATAAATACAAGCAATTATACAACTTGCTCTTACAAATGTGTGTCTTTGTTAATCTCTATATACAAAGAGGAATCTGCCAAATGTCCTCCAACTCTAGAAAATGGCTTATTAGTTACTCAAATGATGATTTTAGTCTTTTTGGCTTTGTCCTCAGCATATTCGTGATATGTTGAAGGTAGTAACCCATGACTATACATCCAAACTCTTCCTATCAATAGATGGTAAGAAGTGATAGACTCAATCACATGAAATTTGATGTGTGATGTGATATTACCTATTGTTATCCCAATATTTATATAGCAAAAAGACTTAGATGTTTGGTTATCATATCTAAAAATTGAAAGTATCATCGCAATCAATCTACTCTTAGAAATATTAGCTGAATAAAATGAGCTAATTGACATGATATTGATCGAGGCAACTCCATCCATTAAATCATAAGAAAAATGGTCCCGTTAATGCTCAACTTTACATATAAAGGTATATTATAGGGGAACCTGATTGCTCTAGCAACGTCTGAAAAGATTATTTTAGACATAAATTTTAATACCACCCTAGCCATGGGCCCTTTCCATTTCACTGAAGGAAAAATATTCTTCTTTATTATATCTAAGATCTCTTAGGTGATCTCTAGCCCGATCTCTTGGGACATCCAAACCTGATTGAAGAACCACACATATTTTGTTGATTTTTAAATAGGTTTGTACTCCAAGATAGGATCAACCTCATAATCCTTCATCTTATAAACTTGCTCAGTATATCTAACTCGAGGTCCATCGTAGGAAATGACCATGTTGGACATTCCAGCCGCATAAATTTCATATAATTTTTTTAATTCTTCCTCTTCTCTTTTATCTCCTCATTTCACCTTCAGCTTCATCGTAAAATTCCACCACCATGTGTACCCCATGTATTGGTAACGAATTATTATTAACATTACATTAAGGAATTTGCAAGATTCCAGCGAGCATATGCTTATTGATAATCCTTTTCAAAGTCCAACATAAAGTTGTTGTATGGAAAACACGCCAATGAATGTGGTTATACTTAGGGTCATCCCAAGCGTCTATGACAGGAGCATATGGTAATGCATTTGTTGGAGGATAAACTAGGCTATATGTGGCCATAATGTTGTAATACCTGATTGTCTCCTTAATAGTATATGGTAAGGGTGGTGGGTCTTCTTTGTTAAATATTTGTTTCTTCTTCTTCTTCTTCTTCTTCTTCTTCTTCTTCTTCTTCTTCTTCTTCTTCTTCTTATTATTATTATTATTATTATTATTATTATTATTATTATTATTATTATTATTATTATTATTATTATTATTATTATTATTCTCTCCACCTTGAGATGCCTCACCCCATTTTGTGTAATTAAATCTTAGAGCCTAAAATTCTCTTCCAGTTTAAGTCTTTGGTTATTTGAACGCAATATTTGGCACAATAGGGTTGGGAGAATAACCTGCATGATGTTTCTGGCTCCTCTCGTGAAGGTTTTCAATGTGCCTTCACGATTTTAATCTATCAAGTTACAAATTTATAACAACCTTTTAATACAAAGTTATAAAAGTTTTCCTACATGGAAATTTTTCTTACATCGAGAGTTTTTATCTAAATATCCTAAATTAGGCCATCACGTCCTCACCTAGGCTTTGCTTCTCTCAAACACGTTCGGTTAGTGTAAACTTATCTCATTCCAGAAAATAATTTTGGAGAAACTGGACTCCTCTCATATTTCCATACTCCTTAGAGCTCAATCGGAGTACCAAGTGTTAGATTTGTCAGTAAAGGATTTAGAAAACTCCCTTAGACGTAGCTTCTTATTATTATAGTTAGAACTAAGGTGATCACCAAAGTTATTAATTTGATCCCTCGATTTCTCCCTTTCCCATTGAAGTTCTAAAAAACTAGGGGAATATACTTCTCTGGGTAAGGTTCGTCGTTGTACTCCTCTGAGTAAAGAGTATGAAAATCTCATAAATGGAGGCAGACTTACTAGCACTTTATAAGGATGATGCTAATATTTTCATCATCTACATCTTGATTTACTCAATGGCCACATGAGGTGAGGTAGTTGGTTCTACAACCGTAGCCCATAGTAGAGCTACTACGAGCGTGGCGTTGATAACAACAGGTAATTCAATGATTGGTATGTCGATCAGATTGATCAAATATGTACCATCTGGTATTACAGGTAGAACAGGCATTACCACCAAAGAAACAATAGGTGGTGCCACCGGTGTGAAGAATTAGTTAGGGTCCATAATTGCCTCTAACAAAGACATACCTGATTGAGTTTGTAAAAACTCCATAAATTTGGCCATAAGGTTGGTCATTTGGATAAGCCCTATCTCAGAAATCATGGAAGCTTGTCCTACTTGAGCATGATGGATGCAACCGGAGGAACCTACTCATTTTCTCCCTCCTAATGTTGAAAATTTTCAAATTTCAGAATACAATTGATGTTATCATTGGTCATTTCTAAGATAATACCTCTTGAGCAAAATTGTCGTATATAAGAGAAGAGTTCTTTAAGTGCTACGTTGTATAAGGATAAACTGAGGCATAACTCGTATTTATGGAAATAACACAACAAGAAATTCACTCTTAAATGATAAGGAATAAACTCAAATGCATAACTTAGAAACTCTTGTGTAAACTCAATAACAAAAATAAATCCAATTTGTTTAGAATAATAAATGAACCTATGAAACAACTAGGTAGAGGGGAGAAAAGCAATAACTTTAGATACACCTCAGGTAGGTAGCACAAACATCAAGGTATGAATAAAGAAATGATGAAAGTTTAACAAATGCTTACATTCTTCATCAGAACTAGGTAAAGCATTAATGGTGGGAAGTAAATTCTCACTAGGTTGTAATAGCTCTCTCAAAGTGGTAAAAGATCTCGTCTGCTCCCTTTCTCTAAAAAGTGCCCCTTTTCCTAAAGGATAGCTGGGGTATATATAGGCTACGAAATACTGCCGAGGAATCTTAAGTGCATTAAATTATGTGTGAGCCCACTATACCCAAGATGAAAAATTCATTAAATGCACAGTGAAATCTCGAGTGACCATCTACTATGTCAGGTGGCTCCATAGTGTGAGGTTAGTTGATTTTATATATCTATGTATGATATGATATTACTCAGGTCTTTTACAAAAATATACTCAATTTGGCACCGAAACTGGGTGGTAGATAATCGAGTAAGATCAAGGTTGCTCGAATGTGCTCTCTCGGGAAAAGCCAAGTATTTAATGTATATATAAAATGGCTAAGTCGTGTATTAACATTATCTTAAGAAAGATTAAACTAAAGCTTGTTTACAAAGTTAATAACAAATTTTTATAAGTTGAGTAAACTCCGAATAAACTTTTTGGGCAAAACTCTTTTCGAATAAAAACACAAGATGTGTTACAAAAGCTTTCTGAATATGTGATCTAGATTTGATAGTTGATTACCTTTGTATTTAAAAATTAAAAACCATCTACTAATTCTAACATACAGTACCAATCACAACAGAAATTAAGAACATTCAAAGAAATGAACATGTGAATTTTTAATGTGGTAAAACCCTTAATTAAGGGAAATATCCACAGTGCCCTCTACGGAACAAATCAAAAATCCAATAAAATAAAGAATCAGGTTACATCACTTAAGAAAACACACAAAGATCCTAAATCTAAGTTCAAAGTTATACCTACATGAGTTACTCCACTCCAAAGTTTTTTTTACTAGAGTTGATCTATTCTTATTACTTCTTTGCCTTTTCCTTACCTCATTTTCTTTGAATTCGGATTGCAGCAACTCTTTCAAATTCCAAGTCTCTCAAACAAAACCACTGTGACTAAGTGTTCGTGTGTGAGAAAGTGATTGTGAGGTGTACTAAATGCAGATTTATGCAACTCACCCTCTCAAATTATTTATGCAGACAAGTTCTTATGAATCAATAGGTTCTATATGACATGCAAATTCTGATTCAAATCATTTTTACAAATAAACCTCTTATCAAGATCTGATCTGAAAAACAACCTTGCTTTTAAAACTAGCAAAGGTTCTATATGTCTCGTTTTATTTTTGTACAACTTTATTTCATAAAATGTGAAATATGATTCAAGAGACACAAACGTCTTAAGGATCTAATGTAACCTTGAAGAAATTGAAGTTTATTTTTTAAAATCTTTTGAAACAAAATTGATCTAAAATAAAATATCCAAAAGATAATGAAAAATTAAGCATGTGATTTTCTCTTTTTAAAAAACTCAAGTTTCAACCGTGAAACTCGAGATTTTCTTAACGATGAGTTCTGAGAGCGACTCTGACTTAAAGAGGTCTTCAAAAGATGAACAAACCCAACACCAATCTCACAGAAACCCTAAAATGGATCTAACTCTCAAGGTTTAGGTTTCTAGTATATGAAATCTTGAAGGTTATGGTGTTTGGGTGAAGGGAAATCACTCAGAGGTGTGAGGATTCGAAGATTAGGGTTTATTCTCTCTCTCTTCTCTATTTTCTTTTCCTCTCTTTTCTACCTTCTCTCTTTTCTCTCTCTACTCTCTCTTCATTCTTTCAAGTTGGACGAAATGGCAAAAGTCTAAAATGGATGAGAGTTAGAGATATTTTATATTGGCTGTGGAAGGATCTCGACTGACTTGGGCAATCCTACGGCTGAGATTGAGTTTGACTACTTTGACTGCCAATCCAATGGTCTATAAAGAGAGGTGGCAATAAATTAATCTCATTGGTTTAAAAGGTAACACGGGGATTGAAAATGGACACATGCAGAACGTTGTTAAAGATCATCCAGAGATTGATTAAGGAGATTGAGTCTTATAGAAAACACAAATTGATATAGTCAGTAGCCAACACCTATACAGTGGAGATAGGCTATAAAACGCGTGTTTTAGAAATAATTACAGACTCCCCCTGAAGTCTTTAGTGCTTTGAGATCCTACCCAAGCTAACTTCCAATGAATTAAAACACTTTTTAAAATTTAAATTTAACCCCAACACTTTTAAAAAACAAATTTTAATAATTCTAAAAATTATTTAAAATGTTTTAAAAATGTTGTAAATGAATTAAATTGATTTTAAAAATAGTTAAAGTGTTTAAAAACCACATATGTACATAGGAATAAAATGATATGCAGTGTAAGTGTCCTATAGTGGTTAAAGGTAGAATTAACTTTCCTTTTAGGCTGATCTTGAGGTTCTCTTGGACTTGATTTCTTCATTCTTTTTTAACCTTTGAGAGATAGTGCAAGTCATGAAAACTAACATACTTTGTCTTAATATCCAAACTAGTTATAACTCCTATATAATATAGATTGAAGTAAGTCAATTATATAGTGTGTTCTCAATCTCCCCCTTTGGATATTAGAGAAAAAAATCCCCTTCTGTATTCTGAACTCGTGGGTGAAAAATTAAAAATCCTAGTTGTCCTATACAAAAGGATCTAATACCCATTCCCATCCTAGAACCGAAAATAAGATGAAAAAAATACATCACTCAACTATATACAGACCAATACCCTACAAATATGTAAGAAATTATACAACAGGTCTGAGATGCCGGTAACAAAGTAAACACTGAATGGAATATTAGTTGAGTTAGAACAGGAATAGATATATAAATCCCCCGTAAATACTCAAGATCTTATTATAAGCGAGATACTACTGAGGTTATGATAAAAATGTGATGAGAACTAAGTGAGAGTTATCATGCCTATAGTTGTTCGCAAATACTCAAAACGTATGTTATCTAATGGTTTGGTAATGAGATCTGCGAGATTTTTTTGAGTGTTCAGATATTCAATGATGAGTTCTTTGGATTCTAAAAGGTCACAGATAAAATGATGCCTAATCTTAATGTACTTAGTTCGGGAGTGCAACACTAGATTCTTTGAAATATTAATGGCACTCTGGTTATCATAATACATGGTTAACTGATTTTCCATGATACCATAATCTCTAAGCATCTGTATAATCCATAAAAGTTGTGTACAACAACTACTTGTTGCTATGTATTCAGATTCTGCTCTAGATAAGGAAATACAATTATATTTCTTACATGACCCTACGAGATTATTTCCAATATAGTAAGATGCACCAAATGTTCTTTTTCTATCGTCAGAACATCCTTCCCAATCGGCATCGGTGTACCCTACAATAGAACTAGTTGTATTTTTTGTGTACCAAATTCCAAATTTTAAGGTACCCTTAACATATTTAATAATTCTCTTCACACTTAATAAGTGGGATTCCTTAGGGTTACTTTGATATCTAGAACATATACAAACCGCGAAGGAAATGCCGAGTTGAGAAGCAGTAAGATACAGGAGACTCCCTATCATACTTCGATATAGTGTGGGATCAACATTTTTCCCATTATCATCCTTAGAAAGTTTTATTGAAGTACTCATGGGGGTTCTAGAAGGTTTACGTTTTCTAATCCGAATATTTTGAGAAGTTCTGCAGCATACTTGAACTGAGTAATAAAAAGACCATCATCACATTGTTTCACTTAAAAAACCAAAAAATATTGAAGCTCACCCATTAGTGACATCTGAAATTCTGCATGCATCATATCGGAATAGTTCTTCACTTGTTTAGGACAAGTGGAACCAAAAATTATATCGTCAACGTATACTTGCATGATTAAAACATGTTTATCTTCCTTTCTAACAAACAACGTTTGATCATTTCCACCTCAGACAAATTTATGAGACACTAGAAAAGTAGAGAGTCGCTCATACCAAGCTCTAGGAGCTTGTTTCAAATCGTATAAGTCTTTCTTAAGCCTAAAGATGTGGTCAGGGTGTGATGGATCTACAAATCCTTGGGGTTGTTCTACGTGTACTTCCTCAGTCAAGATTCCATTTAAAAATGTGAACTTAACATCCATTTGGAATCATTTGAATTCCATATGATAGGATATCACAAGGAGGAGACGAACTGACTCCAGGCGAGTAACAGGTGAAAAGGTTTCGTGGAAGTCAATTCCCTCTACGTAGCTAATTCTCAGTCATCACCATATTCTGGACCAAAGTCATAACCATGTTTAAACTTTTACTTATTTTTCTCATGTGTAAGCTTGATAAGGGGTTGGTAAAAGTAGTTGATTAAAAGGCTAAAAGTGGCCTTCATGGAATCACCTATGCATTCCTGAAGAAGTAGGTCAAGTATTGTAAATTCTTTCTCCTTTTCAGTATTAAATGCTAAGGGATCATAGGGGATATGGACACATGGCTCCATGATCCATAGTTCACAAAAATCCTCTAGTGTAATCAAGATTCTCTCAGCATTTCCATGAAAGTATGCAAGGAAACACTCGAATGAGAGACCAAAGGGTGAAGAGGAAGATTGTTTTTAATAGCTTGAAGTATCAAAATAACCTAGTAGCACGAGTAATACCAATATCTTGAAGTGTTTTCTAATATTTTCATAAATATAGAAGGCCATGCTAAAAAAACATCAGAATCATTACTTGGTGCTTTGAAATAAATGTTAGAATATAGAAAATCTCTTCGAAATGGATAACTAATGACCAATAGTGGCATCATTTGGATTCTTTGTCACCAAAGTGGGTTTATCAACACCCTCAATAGTGTTTTTTAATGATTGGGCCTCTAGGGAAAACTGATCCTTTTTCCTAAAATGAGCAACACAATAAGAAGAGAAGAACAACTCTTTGCATCGAGCCCAACTAATGGCGTTGGCCTAGCCGAAAACTTTAATAGTTTAGCTTGAGGAACACATTTAAGGTTTTGGTAATTTTTTTAAGCAGAATTTAGACAACATTAGAATTTTCTTTTTTTAAAAATGCCTAGATCTCAGAGTTTTAATAGCATAATTCAAAATGTTTAAAATTAATAAAATGAAGTGTATTTAATGTCTTACGAAAAATAAAAATTTGGGCTTTAGACGGTGCAATCCCTCACCATTCGTTTTGAATTTAGGGTCAAATGATGATTGAGAGAAAGGAGGAGTGGGAGAGTTAACACGTGTAGACATGTGTGAAAAGATGGTAGTAATGTCAAATGATTTAACTTCCACATTAAATTATGGATGCAAACCCATCCTAGTGCCATCCATATACTTCATAGGTCCCTAACACCATTCCTTTCACCCCTCATCCCAAGGTCCTACTCCGAGCTCCAACTTAGAGTCCATTGGGTACCCTTGAGCTCCATTGGACGTTGTTCAACCCTCAAACCTGAATGTAGCTCCTTTTTCTCTCATAAGGATCTGAATCCACTTTCTAATGGTCCATACCGTGTGAGATTTGGACTTACTGTTCACACTTAATCACCTTTTTACTTCGAGAACCCCTGTCTAAAAGCCATCGGGTGCTTTCGAGCCCCATTTGACTTTTATCAACACTTTAACCTAAGAGTGGCCCAATATAATCTCACACATTTCTGAATCCCCTTTATAATGGCTCATACCATGGGCGAATAGGCCTTACATTTCGCATATATTTGCCTTTTTACTTCAAAACTTAACCTAGAGGCCACCAACCGCTCTTGAGTCTCGTTTGACTTCGATCAGCACTCAAACTTGATCATATATCATTTCACACTCATTGGGAACTTAATCCACTTTCTAATGGTCCATACCATGAACGAATCGGCCTTACGGTTAGCATGTACTTGCCTTTTTAACTTTGAGAACCCCCATCTAGAGGCCATCGAGTTTGATGTCCATTTGACTTTAGTCAACTCTCAATCTTGAGAGTGTCCCAATATATTTCATAGGACCTTTAATATCTTTTCCAACGGTCCTGATCGTGCGCGATTCAAATTTACGATTTGCAATTTATGCCCATTTTTTCAAAAAAGTCCTTTTTGGACTGCCTAAATGCCCCTCATACCCTCTACTTATAGGTAGTGGTGTATTTTTCTTCCCCAGTAAGACAGGGATATTCCAATTGGTAGGATAGGTCTATGCCAATCGGTAGACCCCAAACCCTAATTTTTACTATTTAAGGAGGCCATGACCTCATTTCCAAAGACCCCCTTTTCAACAATGAGCATATTCTCTGCCTCGAAATTAGTGACGTCATCCTAAAAATTTAATTTTCTAAACATTCTCTCCACTTTCCGTACATCATTTTTCTCCCACCTTTTTTCAACTATAGACACCCCATTCTGTTACCCCCTAACTTTTCTTAGGTCCCTAGTGCCTTCCTTCATCACTACAAACCCAAGTCATACCCCGAGTACTGACCTAGAAGCCATCGGGCACTCCCAGTCTCCGTTTGACCAAAAAGTCAAACTCTTCAGCTCGACTAGGACTGAATGAATCTTCGAAGGGCATTGAATTCCCTTTCCAATGGTCCGTCCCGTTCACGATTCTGACTTACCATGCGGACGAACGATCCATTTGCGTCCGAAACTTGATCTAGAGGCCACCGGGCGCTCCCGAGCTCTGTTTGACCAAAGTTAACTCTTCATCTCGATCGAGACTGAATGAATCTTCGAAGGGCACTGAAACCAGTTTCCAATGGTCCTCTCCGTGCGCGATTCTGACTTACCATGGGGACGAACAATCCATTTGACTCCAAGAGGCCACCAAATGCTTCCAGGGCCCGGTTGACCAAAGTCAACTCCCTAAACTGGGTCAAACTCTTTGGAATGTCGAAGTACATCTCTTAACCTTTACAACGGTCTGCCCCATGCACGATTCGGACTTACCATGCGAACGAACGATCAGTTTGCGTCTGAACGATTCCCCGTCCAATGGACTGACAAATGCTTCTGAGCCATATTTGACCCAAAGTCAACTCCCGAACCCGGGAGCGGTCCAAAGGACTTTCAAAGATCTCTGAATTACCATTTTAACGATCTACGCCGTGCGCGATTCTGACCAACGGTTTGCCCTCGACAGCCAATTTTCTGGAAAAGGGCTAAAACACACTACCAAATGGCAGGTTCCAGACCCTGCCTATCGGCAGGTGCCGATAGGCAGGACCAGGTCTATGCCGATCAGCAGTGACCTGGGCCTATAAAATGAGGCCTTCACCTCATTTTCAAAGGGGGCCCAAATCTGAGACAAATCGCTCTCAGCGAATCCCAGAAACCTCTCTCGAAGGCAGCGCGATTTCAACATCCTAATCCCTTTTTAACTTCCATTTTTCATCATCCTTTTCATCAAACTTGGTGAATTATTCACTCTCAATCATCATCCAAGTGCAAGGGCTTCTATCCAACATTCAAGATCAAGCTCAAGATCTCCAAGAAGGTCCATCATTCTCAACTTTCTCTTCAAAATTCTCTTAAATTCGCAATAACTTGTTTTATTACTTAGCACTTTTATTATCTCATCTCGCACATCCTAATATACTTTTTATTTAGTATTATTGCACATCTCTTATTTTTGTATAAATAAAACCCAAAAAATAAGAAAAAGAGGGTTTGCTCATAAATTCCAAATAGGGATTCTCATACATTTCTCACACTTTTCTCACAACTAAAACACTTTTTCTACACACACACACACTCACAAATAAGGATCCCCCATTTGGATTTATGGGATAAACCCCACCCCTGGTTATGTATGAGAACTACGTGGACTTTGATGACTTTATAGGCTACGTAGGTATCTCGGGGTAAGACCCGAGACTCGAGTCCTTTTCTCACTTTCTCTCTCATTTTCTATCTTCTTTAAATCCAATTTTCTTATATTCTATATACTTGTTCTTAGTGACGTATTACTCCATATGCGTTATCTTTCCATTATAACGATCAACGTAAGAGTAATCGCGTAAATCTTATTTTCTAATATTATTCTTATACGTTCCTACGAATGACTCGCTTTATCTCTTCCATGATACAAATCGAGGATTCCTATCTCCACTATATATATACACATGCACACATATCATGGGGAAAATAAAGGAAAATAGCACACATCCATGAGAGACCGAAAGGGAGGAATGGCTGCCTAACACTTTCCCATTTCGTAACTTAGCCTCCGAACCCTTCTCGAATCATTTTGGTTTCGTATGCACCAGTATGTCTTTGGATGCCGTCCTTCGGGATGGCTTCCCCTTTTTCTTTTGTCTGTTTTGAGTAAAATAGACTGGTGACTCTAAATCTCTCTACATTTTTACACCTCATCTCAAACGATGTCGGTCGAAGCTCTCTCGAGAGGGACGCGCGGGACCCGAGGATCCTTCCTCCACGCTCCCGCCCGCAGGTGAGGATCGGGGATGGCCACAGTGGTGACTATGCTTGGGACTTGTATGTTTTGAGGGCTTGACTCTATTTACATGGATGCTATATTTGTTTATATTCCGCCTATATCTACATGTTCCCCTTTTTCATGTGTATCCCATGCTCATACTTCTGTTCACACACTTGTAGAAAATTCTCCATGTACACTTCACACCACGTGCACCTAGGATCACATATATCCCCATGTTGCACGCATCACCCACCCATATTTGGTGTACCTTTGGTACTTATACTTTGATCCCTGTTTGGTACAATCAAGAAAAGCATTCTCATCATAAGATACTAATAAGAGAATCATGCATGATTCACAAGACATCACCAAAGAGCATTATTATTGACCAAAATTTACCCAGTAACTGGAGGGTCACTTCGTGATGGGCGCTGATCCGGCAGGGCGCAGTTAGCCTAAGCGATATGACTCTCACCTTCCATTGGCTAAGTACCTTCGACGTATATCGAATGGTTCCCCCGCATCGTACCGCTTGACCAAAGTCATGACGGGAGGTATATCGTAGGGAATTTGTTCACGTACGTCGAGTATATCGAATTCGCTCTCACACGTACTGTCCCCATGAGGTATATAGTGAGGCAATTCACGTACACTCAGGTATATCAAATGGCTTGTCCACACGTACCGATTGCCCGCAAGAGCAAGACGTATATCATGGAAGTCACGCTAAAGGTGGGGAACCCATTTCGATTCACCCAACCAACTGCATACCCGCATATAGGTGTCAAACCTAGGACACGCACTTTATATTTTCAGTTTCAACCCGAAACTCTGCTGAAATTTCGGGTCGTCCTGCAGCCCAAATTTTTGCGCATTTTTAAAATGGGACCATGTCCGTGATCCTGGTTACAAGTCCAGTCATAGCTTCGCATATATTAAAAACCCCACTTTTCCAGGCTCGGGTCCCGTTCGGCATTGCATTTAGGAGAATTAAATACAAGTGAGAACATAATAATTGTAAGAATCATGCTGAGTTCCGTCTCCAAAAATATTTCTCCCTTTTTATCAAAATCCAAAAATAATTTCTTCTCTTTTTCTTAAAAATAAATCCCATCCTACGCCTTCTCAGGTCAATCGCAAGCCCTTGGACTGGCTCTCTATTGGCTTCGGTCTTTAGTCAAATCATCTCGGAGTTTCATCCGTTCCTCTACTACTTATTCTGAGTCCAAAATCCATCCACTTTCCATGGAGAATACAGATCAAGTACCAGGCATACAACCGGATCTGACGGCAGTCCTAGCTCAGCTTGTGTCCAAGATTGATAAGCTCCAAACTGAGGTCCGAGAGATGCAACGAAACCAGGTTCCTATTCCTTCAGAGCCCAAGTCCCTATTCCCTCACGCTATGGGTCCACTCGAGCCTATCTGGGTTCCCGAAGAATATCATCACGCTCCACGTGCCCCTCCTGTCAATGGGTCACCGTCTGCCCAGCTTTCGATGCTAAACATTGCCCATCCTGTGCTAACCTGCCTATGGTCGTTGATCCAAAAGATGAGGAGTTGAATAAAGTCAAGGAGGACATTAATATGCTCACCAAGAAGTTTGACGAAGTCAGGATCTCTGGGAATTACATGGACTACACCCATATGTCTCCTTATCCTAAAGCAAGGTTACACGAGAAGTTCAAGATGCCAAATATCGAGAAGTTCGGAGGGAGTGGACCCCCGATTGTTCATCTTCGTAGTTATCATCGTTCCATGACTCTACTAGGGGCTTCTGAAGAAGTGATAGCCCAATTATTTCTGCAAACTTTAAAGGATAGTGCCCTCCGATGGTTTTTATCTCTAGAGGAATCCAGAATCCGTAGCTGGGAGGATGTAGCCTGAGAATTCATGTCGCAGTACAAATACAACGAAGAGCTTGAGGTCACCCGTCGTGATTTAGAGCTGCTCAAATAGAATCCTGGGGAATCAGTCAGTAACTTCATAACCCGGTGGAGGGAGCAAGAAGCTACAATGACCAATCGGCCATCTGAGGAAGAACAGGTCAACATAGTGAAGAAGAACTTCTTTCCCCATGTCCGAGCGATGATGGGAGGACAATATTATCCCCAATTCTGAGCTCTCAGAGAGGCGGGAGTAGAAATTGAGGAAGGCCTTGTTAAAACAGAGGTTGAACCGAAGAAGGTGTCCGGACAGTTCACCCCTAGAAAGTATGACAAGCCTACCAGTGCTAAAGTCTCAACCATAAACAACATCTCTCAACCAACCACGTCATGGGAACCAGAAATCCGCCATGCCCCCATCCGAAGGGAATACACTGAGCTCCGTGCTCCCCTCTCTAAAGTTTACCAATCCCTGTTGAGCCGAAACCTCATCAAACCCTTGGATCCCCATCCATTGCCAAATCCACTCCCAAGAAACTTCAAGGCCGATGCTCATTGCGCCTTTCACCAAATTGCTGGCCATACCACCGATCAATGCTTTCACCTCCGAAACATAATCCAAGATCTCATTGACCGCGGTACCATCGCCCCACCAGCCAATCCTAAGCCAAACACTACTCATAATCCACTCCCAAATTATGTCAATGCCATCTTCTTAGAAGAAAACCCAGATTTTGATCCCTCAACTCAAATCATACCCATATACTCTCCTAAACCTCTTCAAATTTCCCCATATTTCCTCTTACACCCTACTAGCCTCGCTGATCAAGCACTGTCACTCCTTACCAGAGCATGCATCGCTGTTCGTACCCGTTCTGAAAATGGAAGTATGGAATTATCAGAGGTGTTAAACCAACTCCTAGAGTTCGGGCTGAAATTGCCCACAGAGATGGTCATCAATTGCCAAAGGTTCAGTACACTGTTCTTGGAAGCACAGAAATGGGCTCAAAATTCAGACAAGTGGGTGGTATTAATCGATGGAGTTAGCCTAGATGATGTTGTCCAGATTATGGCTTAATTATTCGGGCAAACCAACAGCATTTGTAGTACCACCGAGTTACTTGATACTTTGAAGCTACAAGGGCGCTTGGTCCCTTCAACCACACATTTCCCCACAGAATGGGAGGACCTGTATGTAGAAGCCGTTAATGTTGTGGAATGCATTGACTTTACATGGAAAGACATAATTGTTGCCACCGGATGGGGGGAAGAATTCGAATATTCGAGTGAACAATAAGCTTCAGGAAGAACTGGCCCAGTAACGGACATATGTGGGATGATATCATTTGAAGAACTACTCGGAGAAATAAATAGGGTGATAGAACAACCTGAGATTGACGAGGAAACGGGATTCATGTTATTCCCTTCTTCAGTAAATCACATGACCAGATCAGGGAGACATTACCAGGTTCCGAGCTCACTACCAGCAAATGACAAAGGGAAAGGTGTTGAAAACCTTCCTATGCCAGAGATGACCATCGAGGAGAGCAAGATCCTTGATCAAATGAAGAAAACTCAAGCTAGCATCACTCTATGGGGGCTTTTCATGTCTTCCCAGTTGGACAGAAATGCTTTAATCAAGCTGCTCACTGGACCCACAGTTCCTCCATCTACCACACCAGAAGAAGCGGTAAATTTGGTCGGATCCTTGACCTCTACCTGAATGCTATCATTTTTTGAAGAAGAAATCCCTAGAATTGGGCCAAATCACAATCATGCACTCAACATCTTTGTCGAAGTTATGGGGAAGGCCGTGCCACTCTCTCTTGTCGATAACGGATCCGCCTTGAATGTTTGCCCACTGAGAACCTTCAAGTGTTTAGGCCTGAAAGAAAGCAACCTCACTCCAACCTCCGCCGTTGTGCGTGCCTATGATAATACCCGTCAGGAGGTGATGGGATCCATAAAAATTGTAATAGGGGTTGGCCCTATAAACCCTATCATTGAATTCCAAGTCATAGACATCCCAGTTTATTTTAATTTATTGCTTGGACGACCCTGGCTCCACAGTATCAAGGGTGTGTATTCCTCACTCCATCAGAAATTGAAGTTCTTCGCCGACGGCCGAGTCATCACCATTTCGGCGACGATGAAAATATCGAGGGTGCAAGCACCAGCAGTCCAATCCTTGAGATACAGCATGGGTCAAATGATATGCTCCTATCAGGATTCCGAGTTGAGCCACACCTACTCCTGATAGGGGACGATTTCAAAGAAAGGGTTTGTCCAGAATATGACCCTCATGGAGATGTCAATGTGATTTAGATGTTCAGAAAGATGCACTTCATGCCCGAACTGGGGCTAGGGCAAAGGCAGCAAGGGATACTTGAGCCCATCGAACTGAAGAAAGCTTTTCCTCCTTGTGGCTTGGGGTATCAACCATCATAACAAGAGCTCATAATGATCCATCAGTCTCGACCAAAGAGAAGATTAGACTGCATCCAAACTATTCCAGGAGACTCCTTGAATGGACGATTCATCAAAGAAGGCGAAGACTTCCCCTTTTGCGGTTTTCCAAAACCATGGTACGACCACACAGACAAGAAAATGAAGCCTGGAATGGGGATCTTTTTCCAAGATAGCTACCCATGGGCCAAAAGTTTCCAACACCGCGTAAAACCACGCATAAAAGATACCGAACAGATTGAGGAAAGTGATTCTGAAGATTCCTTCAACTTACAGACACTGGGGCTGGCACTCTGCATGGTTCATTCAGGCACTACATCAATGGATCCATCCCATCTGATTAAAGCTGTTGATACACCCCTCCTCAACTGGCATGTTGCGCCAGTTCTACCTCTTGAAATCCCCTCTAACCCCAATGTTTACCTTATTTCTTCTTCTATTGTCTATCCTTGTTCAAATGTAATCGAGACCTCTTTTGATAAGGTTCTCAATGTTGTTTTACCTATCAATGAAATAAACAAAGATTTTGAGTATCTTGTTGTTTCTTACATTAACTGCTTGGATTCTAATCAAACTTTTCATGATGATGATTTTGCAAATGAACAATTCTTAACTAATCAAAATAAGGTTAATAATAAATAAAATAACCGTGTTCAAGTTAATGAAGAAGAGACTGTTGTTATTAATCTCGGTTCTAGTAGCCAACTGTGCGAGATTAGGATAGGGGCCACCCTTGAAGAGCATGAGCGCGCACAACTCAAAGAATTTCTAAAGGAATTCGTGGATCTCTTCGCATGGTCCTATGATGATATTCCCGGCATTGATCCTGAAATAGCTCAGCACGAGATCCCCACTCTCCCAGATTACAAGCCGATTAAACAAAAATTGAGAAAGCTCCGCATCGAATGGTCGCTCAAGGTCAAAGAAGAGGTGGTCAAACAGTTGAACGTGGGCTTCATTCATGTGATCGAATATGCCACATGGCTAGCCAACATAGTACCCGTGCCGAAATCATGAGGGAAGGTTCGAATGTGTGTAGACTGTCGAGCTTTAAACAAAGCTTCTCCAAAGGATGATTATCCGCTGCCCAATATCGACATGATCGTGGACAACACAACTAGTCATGCTCTCAAGTCATTCGTCGACGGGTTTGCCGGATACAACCAAATCAAGATACACATAGACCACCAAGAAAAAACCGCATTCATCACCCCATGGGGAACCTTTTGCTACACCGTTATGCCATTTGGTATCAAGAATGCTAGGGCTACCTACCAAAGGTCTTCCACAACCATCATGCACGATCTGATTCACAAAGAAGTCGAGGTTTATGTGGATGATATGATTATCAAGTCCAAAACTAGAGAAGGTCATGTTCCCGCTCTCCGGAAGTTCTTCGAACGACTGCGACGGTATCAGATGAGACTCAATCCACAGAAATGTGTCTTCGGCATTACAAAGGGAAAACTTTTGGGATTCATGGTCAGTGAGAAGGGTATAGAAGCAGATCCTGCAAAGCTAAAGGCCATACTTGAGATGCCACCGCCCCAAACAGAGAAAGAAGTCTGAGGTTTTCTTGGGAAATTGCAATATATCAGCCGGTTCATCAGCCAGCTAACCTCCATCTGTGAACCGATATTCAACCTCCTCTGAAAGGATTCAACTAAGGTTTGGAACGAGGCCTGCCAAGAATCTTTTGACCGAATTAAACAATATCTGACCCAACCTCAAGTGTTCATGCCACCACAACCTGGTCTCCCTCTGCTCCTATACCTAACCATAACCGACACTGCAGCTGGGGATTTGCTAGCCCAATACCTTAAAGACTCCCTCAAATAAAGAGCCATCTATTATGCGAGTTGTAAATTGACCGAGTACGAGGTCAACTACACTGCTTTGGGAAAGGTGTGTGTCACACTTGTCTGGGTCACCCAAAAGTTACGACATTGCATCCTCGCCTTCCCCATCAAACTTGTATCCCGAATGGATCCCATCAAATACCTTCTTGAGAAACCCACCTTATCTATTCGAATGGCCCGATGGTTGAAGCTCCTAATCGAGTTCGATATCGTGTACGTCACGTAAAAAGCCATTCAAGGAAGAGCCATCTATGACTACCTCGCTGATTACCCCGTAGAAGAAGCAAATGTCTGGATCTCTGAATTCCCAGATGAAAATATCCTCTACACCTCTTAAGACAACCTTCAATGGAAAATGTTCTTTGATGGTTCTACCAACAAAAAGGGATATGGCATTGGGATACTTCTGATCGCCCTAGATGACTCCCATCGCCATCAAATTGGATTTCCCTTGCACCAATAACATGACGAAATACGAGGCATGCACAGTAGGCCTCAAAGTTGCTCTCAAGAAAGGTATTCAATACCTTGATTTCTACGGGGATTCTTCCCTCATCATCGGTCAAGTGCTCAGAAAGTGGAAATTCAAGGACGAAAATCTCTAACCCTTCCATGCCCACTTAGAAGAGTTAGCCTCCCAATTCCGAAATATCACCTTCTATTACCTACCTCGAGCAAAGAATAACCTAGCCTATGCTATCTCTACCTTGGCCTCCATGGTCAATATGCCCGAAGGAATAACAATGACCCCCTTCCTAGTTCAAAAGCAAGACAAACCAACCCACTGCTACCATAATAAGCTTGTCTCCACCGAAGATCCCGAACTAGCCGATTACTGGTACTATGATATCTGGTGCCTCCTCAAACATGGTAGGTATCCCGAGGGTTCCAACAAGAAAGACCAAATAACCCTCTAAATACTGGTCGCCCAATACATCATCTATTATAAATCTCTACTCAAGAGGGACTTCGATGGAACTCATCTATACTGTATCGCAGGGGCTGAGATTGAGAAAATAAAGCAGAAGATCCATAGTGGGGAATGTGGGCCCCACATGAACGGTCACATTCTTGCCAAGAATATCATCCGACAGGGCTACTACTGGACCACCATGGCCCAACATTGCACCGCCTATGTTCGGAGATGTCTCAAATGCCAACAGTTCTCCAATCTTCAACACCTGCCTCCGCGAGAATTATACAACATGAGCTCTCCCTGGCCGTTCTCCACCTGGGTGGTCGACATGATAGGGAAGGATACACCAAAGGCTTTAAACGGACATGAGTTCATCCTAGTCGCCATTGATTACTTCACCAAATGGGTCGAAGCTGAGTCATACGCAGTATTGAATGCCAAGAAAGTGGCCAAATTCCTCAAGAAAAATATCATCTGTCGATATGGGGTCCCGCACAAGCTAGTGTCAGATAACGGGTTGCACTTCGAAGCAGAAGTCACAGAAGTAGTCAATGAGTACGGGATTCAGAGACACAAATCTTCTCCCTACCGACCTCATACCAATGGTGCAGTTGAAGCCGCCAACCAGAACCTCAAAGCCATCATCAACAAGATGATCAGAAGCTGTAGGGATTGGGCCGACTGGATCCCGTACGCCCTCTGGGGCTATCGAACCTCAATCCGAACCTCTACTGGGACTACCCCTTACTCTCTGGTCTACGGCATGGAAGTAGTCTTACCTGTGGAACTGGAAATACCCTCGCTACGCGTCATGCTCGAAAGTAAAGTTAGTGAAGAAGACTGGTGCCAAAGTCATCTCGATGGGTTGACCCTCCTAGATGAAAGGAGATTCAAAGCTCTTTACCACATACAGGGGTACCATCACCGACTAGCACGATCATTCAACAAGACAGTGAAATACCGCGGTGTCTGGGAAGGAGATTTAGCCCTCAAGGAGATAATAGAACCCATCTGGGACCCCACAAGGAAATTCAAGCCCAATTGGAGCGGCCCTTACATTGTGAAGAAAATCTTATCCAGCGGTGCCGCCATGCTCACTGACCTAGATGGGGAGGAGATAGCTCGTCCAGTCAACCTGGACCGTCTCAAGAAATTCTACCCCTACTCTGTAATCTTGGCGCGCTACGACTCTTCTCATCTCCCTTCTATTCTTAAAAAAAAAAAAAAAAAAAAAAAAAAAAAAAAAAAAAAAAAAACTCTTCATTTCCCTCTACCCAGAACTACGTGGGCCTGATCCTCTGTAAAAAACCATTTTTCAAAAAAAAAAAAAATCAAAAACCCCAGAGGTACATAGGCAACTCATACATCTTACAGGAGCACGACCCTTTCTTTTTCACAAAATACTATTCTTTTCTTACCTCTGAGAAAGACAGTGCATTCTAAAAAAAAACTTGAACAAAAGGATTATGTATGACTTAGTGATCGGTATAGATAATTCAAAAATACAAAATTCATCGAAAGGCACAACTGGATGATCAGAAACTTGTTTATTTCATTAATTAGAAATTACAGCACGGATTACATAAGAAAAGTAACAGATAACTCCCTTCCCCTTACTGCCATAAAAATCCAAATAAAATTCCCTATTACTTAAATAAACTCTCCAAGAGTCCTACCCACAGCTACCAGAGGAGCCTGCACCCTCATCAACTACATCCTGCGGTCCCCAAACTTCCCTTGCCTGAATAGAGTGTCGTAAACACTCCATGGATCGATAAGCCCGAACCAGCTTCGAAAAGACCACAACTCCCCCTTCCATGGTGTTAAATAAAACAAACCACCTTTGTCCAGTCTCCACTGCCAACATCTTGCTGACTACTCTCCTCCACAACCACTTCATATAATATTTAGGGACATGCCAAATTTCCCCGACAGACTGAGAGGAACGGGTCGACGAGCATAGATCTTCCCACAAAGATCCAAGCAACAGACGTAGGCGCTCGGTCAAAATGTCTACCGGAAAGAAATTTAAGGTCCGAGGTGGCACGACCTGTGCCCGGCCAAATTGGCGCAGAAGCCACCAAGAGAAATAAAAAGAGGTATGTCTGAGACCAACAAGCCGCACATATTAGTACTCTCCTAGATCCAGAACAGGCTGCAACTACTCCCACCAAGGCACTGACCAATGCACATATCGGCCCCCATTATCCACAAACCAGTTTTCCCAACTCTTAATATCCAAGCCAACGCTGAAAAAGTAACGCGAAAAGAAGTTGGGTACAACCGACAAAGGATATTCTGGAGGGGCCACCAAGCGGAGTCTTTCAGACAGCCACATGAACAGAATCACGGGGCTACCCCTCAAAAAGTCAGAACGACCTTATCTCCAGGCATCCAGGCCATTCAGGGTCTCCTCTAGTATCACCGCCGCAGGATTGCAATGGTATGACATCCACAAAGTAATGGCTGCAAGTTGCGGGTCCACCAGTAGTTCTCTAATCACCAGTAGCAATTTTGAAACCATGCCCAGAGCAACGGCTCCAACATAGTCAGCATCACCTACTTCTCGCAAATGCAAGGACTGCAGCACCGCTGGGAGGGAGATCATTCCTCTAGCAACCACTGATCTGGCCGCCGAAGGCAAAATATGAAGAAGCCCAACCAACAAATCCCTAGGAGAATGGGAAAATTCAGGCAAAGCCGTAGCAACACTGGGATTTACACCCAGCATGGCAGAAAATTCCTCATAGATAGGACGAAATTCATCCAACCCAAAGGGGAATACATGGTCTTCGGGGTACCAGAATTGAACCGTCGCCATCACTATGTTCCACTCAATAGGCCGATTGCGCCACAAGGAGACTCGATGCATGTTGAAAGCATCGTAGTCAACATTATAAGAGCACATTCCTTCCAAGGCTTCGAGGTAGTTAGCAAACTCAATGCTACTAGGGAGAGCCATCTTGCAAGGCTAAGAGATAGTGGGCAACTAAGTAAGAATGCAAAGGTGTTATGAAAACACTCCACCCTTACCCCTTTTTATACTGGAAGAACCCTCACAAGGGACATAATCCTTGCAGAAATCGGAGGGAATCCTACCCCACAAAGTACCAAAGGCTTAAGAGGGTACCAATCAAAGATTTGAATTGATGGGACTGGACTGAACTGCCGATAGGCGGGACAGGGTGCTTGCCGATCGGTAACCCCCCATTTTTAGAAATTTCCCTTTTTTCCTCTTTTGTCAAATCAAAAAACTCAATAAAAATAAATTGATATGCTCAATAGAATTTCAAAATCCCTTTTCCTCCTTATATAATTTCCCCTTTTAAATTAAAAACTTTCCTTCAAAAATACTCCTTTTTACGGTCTCAGCAGCAAAGTAAAAAGCGCAGGTGCATGCATTCATTCATCATTAATAAAAGATAATTAAAAAAACTCCATTGCATTGCATTTATTTGTTTTCTGTGTTACATCAATTTTACAGGAAATAAAAGAAAAGGAAAAAACAACGGGACTCAGCCCGAACCCACATTTTCTCTCTCTCTCTCACTAAGATCTTCCACCCCTACGACGTGCTCTCTTTCCCCTACGGCGAGATGATGCACTACCACTACATAAGCCAGAGTCCTCTCCGGACGAAGCAGACGGCACCAAGCAAGAAGGTTCAGGAACCGCGTCCCGAATATGGGCAGTCGCCGAAGGTATCCAGTCTCTGATGTCTCTTAGCCAAGTGGTCGACACTCGGACTTGCTGCAAGAAAAGGCAAAATCAGTATCAAAGCAGGGATGACTAAAACAGAAAAGAAAGAAAGAGAAGAACAGAAAGGTATACCACAAGTCAGAGGAGCTCCTCTGTCAAACCCAACTCCTCCGGATCCATCGCATGAGGACGATGCAGCATAGGCACTATCCCTCCATCAGCCCGCCGGATGTTATATGAAGGAGTGTGCAATCGCACAAAAGGAACCTCCAAGGTCGCCGTCGCCGCAGATGCTGTCGGACCATCGCAACTGTGGGAAGATCCCACCGCTCGACTCAAACCCGCAGGAGGGAAAGGCAGGGCATCATATATGCTGGGTGCCATCAACCAGCTCATCACAAAGTCCATATAGTCATATGGCGCAGCCATATCAGTGTACAATAAGTAGGACTCGCCGATCATCGTCGCGATCCTCGCATCCTCCGACAACAATCGCTCCCACCTCATAGACATAGGAGGCTGAGCAGGTGGCACCACCACCTCTTCCTCAAAAATCAGGCAAACCACCCTCTCCCCGAGATACCAAGAATGGCCGAACTCATACGCCAGAAAATGCCTCATCTGCGCGTTCACCCCGGTCACCCCCACATCCTGAATTACTGTCCCCCGAGGATAAAAGGTCACCTGAAAATCTCCAAGCAAGCATAAATCAATACAAGATCAGAAGGTACAAAAACTAAGACTGAAATGGAAAGAGTTACCCTACCACTGGTCAGGTCATTCAAGACCTGATGCACCGCCTCCAGAGAGAGAGATCCCTTCGACTGCCGATTGGCCTTACGCCATCGATACAATCGACAAGTGTCCCCAACAGTGTCGTCCTTCAAAGCTATCAGCGGGGTATTTCACTCAATCACCTCATAGAACCACGTCTGAATTCACAAACAAAAAGAGACGCATAAGGAAAATGCGAATGCATGAAAGGAAAATACGAATGAATGAAAGGAAAATGCGAATGCATGAAAAGAAATGCGCAAACTGAAGAATACCTCAAGAAGGTACGTGGCTCCAGTAAAGGTCTGTCGGCAGCACCGGCTGAATGCATCCAGAGAAGAGTAAAGGGTCGCCAAAGTCAGACTCCCCCAATCATAGAAAGGGATGTTCGAAAACATCCTCAAGTATGGTAAGAACCACAAATGGATGACGTCGCCGCTCGACGCCACCATGAAACCTCTCAACACCAGCAAAATAATAACCGGACCATCTACCTCACTTGCAGCCCATCCTCCACATCAATCACCCTGCCTAAGAGAACATCCTTCAGCAGGGACAGTCGGATAGAATCCCCAGAAACTATCCTCCCTACATCACCAAGTTCCTCACGCACTGCTTCTGGTCTCACCCGCAAAGAGCGATCCACCTCTATCTGCTCTCCATCACAATCCAGCCCCAACAGCTGTTGCACGTCTATGGGAGTCACATTCATCTCCCCGAAGCCGAAATGGAAGGTGTGGGTAGTATCCCACCACCTCTCCCCCAAAGCGCATAAGACCGCTATTGAGCGTGGCGTCTCATCCAGCGCATATGCCAACCTCCCAAAACCCGATGATGATACCACCCAATGCACCACAGGTGGGGGATGCTCCCAGACATACCTGAGCCCCGTCGTCCCGCGGGCACGCATGTTCTTCAAAGAAATATCAGACTGGCAAAAAGGAAAAATCTCATCAGAAGTCAAGAAAGAAAGAAACATCACCAAAAGAAAGGAATGCCAAAGGTCAGGTTACTTACATAACCGTCAGGATTCACTCTCAAAGAGAGATGACGTGATGGCTCCCGCAGCAAGGTCCGCTCATCCGCAACAGGCTCAAATGCATCAAAGGAGTTCTCACTCCCCAAAGTAAGAGGCGCCCCGGCCCTCCACTCCACATTCGCCTAGTCATCAACGGTCAACCACTCCCTGTGGATTGCAGTGTTCACAAAAGCGGCCATTTCTTGAAGATCGGAATGCTAGAGACGATTTGCAGAGAAATCGCAGAAAGAGAGAAAGCAAAGAAGCTGTGAAAAAATGAAAGGATTTACCCCCTTTTTATAGGATGCCAAGCGCCATGCCGATCGGCACTGACCCCAACCATACCGATCGGTACTGACTACTTACCTTCCCGAGGTAGTCCAAAAGTTTATGCCACTGCCGAATGGCACCCCTCATACCATGCCGACCGGCACCCTCCTTAAATTTCGTACAGAAATTCCAAGAAAATACCAGAAAGCCCCAAAAAATCCTCTGAAAATTCCTAAAAATCCTAGGAAGGATTTAGAACATTTTCACCAGGAAAATTTTGCATTCCCTTAAGAGGAACCCCTCTTTCCCAGTGGAATCCTTAAAAACCAAGTGAATATCCTCCCTGTAAAACCCTGGAGGATCTCTAAGGATCGCCTGATCACTTCCCCAATGGAGTTTTTACAGCACCAAAATTGGTTGTTCCCCCCTGTGAGGCCTCCTAAAGAAACAAAAGCTTCACTAGCTATCAGTTCCCCAGCTCAGATCAAAATCATAAGGCACTTTCTCCAGCAGAATCAAAATCCATCTTTGTCCACTCTTAGGTCAAAATTTTCCTCGGTCTTGGATCGTCACCTGAGTTAGGTCAGAATTGACCTCGGTCCCTGATCGTCACCACTCTTAGGTCAGAATTGACCTCGGTCTTGGATCATCACCTAAGTTAGGTCAGAATTGACCCCGGTCCTCGGTCGTCACCACTCTTAGGTCATAATTAACCTCGGTCTTGGATCGTCACCTGAGTTAGGTCTGAATTGACCTTGGTCCTCGGTCGTCACCACTCTTAGGTAAGAATCGATCTCGATCTTAGATCATCACCTGAGTTAGGTCAAAATTGACCTCGATCCTCGGTCATCACCAGTATTAGGTCAGAACTGACCTCGATCTTGGATCGTCACCTGAGTTAGGTCAGAATTGACCTCAGTCCTCGGTCGTCACCACTCTTAGGTCAGAATTAATCTCGATCTTGGATCGTCACCTGAGTTAGGTCAGAATTGACCTCGGTCCTCAGTCGTCACCACTTTTAGGTCAGAATTGACCTCGATCTTGGATCGTCACCTGAGTTAGGTCAGAATTGACCTCGATCCTCGGTCGTCACAACTCTTAGGTTAGAATTGACCTCGGTCTTGGATCGTCACCTGAGTTAGGTAAAAATTTACCTCAATCCTCGGTCGTCACCACTCTTAGGTCAAAATTAACCTCGGTCTTAGATCGTCACCTGAGTTAGGTCAGAATTGACCTCGGTCCTCGGTCGTCACCACTCTTAGGTCAGAATTGACCTTGGCCTTAGATTGTCACCTGAGTTAGGTCAGAACTGACCTCGATCCTCGATCGTCACCACTCTTTGGTCAGAATTGACCTCGGTCTTGGATCGTTACCTGAGTTAGGTCAGAACTGACCTCGGTCCTCGGTCGTCACCACTTTTAGGTCAAAATTGACCTTGATCTTGGATCGTCACCTGAGTTAGGTCAGAATTGACCTTGGTCCCCAATCATCACCACTCTTAAGTCAGAATTGACCTCGGTCTTGGATTATCACCTGAGTTAGGTCAAAATTAACCTCGATCCTCGATCGTCACACTCTTAGGTCAAAATTGACCTCAGTCTTGGATCGTCACCTGAGTTAGGTCAAAATTGGCCTCCGTCCACGGTCATCACCACTCTTAGGTCAGAATTGACCTCGGTCCTCGGTCGTCATCACTCTTAGGTCAGAATTGATCCCGATTATTAGATCTTCACCCTAAGCCCGCAGATTTGGCTATGACCTACAAAATTGGTCATCCCCCAGCACCACTTCAGGTCCTTAGAATTTAACTAAACCTTTGATCGTCATTCAAACCATCCACATCACACCCCTCAGGTCCTCAAAATCGACCTCGACCCTCTAAATCGATTATACTCCCTCAAAAGCATCATGTGGTGTCTATTCGACGGTTATCATTTATTCCAAACTCACCCATCGAGGGGCACTATAGACACCCCATTATGTTACCCCCTAACTCTCCTTAGGTCCCTAGTACCCTCCTTCCTCACTACAAACCCAGGTTATACCCCAAGTACTGACCTAGAAGCCATCGAGCACTCCCAATCTCCGTTTGACCAAAAAGTCAAACTCTTCAGATCGACCAGGGCTGAATGAATCTTCAAAGGGCACTGAATTACCTTTCCAAAGGTCCATTTCGTACGCGATTCTGACTTACCATGCGGACGAACAATCCATTTGCGTCCGAAACTTGATCCAGAGGCCACCGGGCAATCCCGGGCTCTGTTTGACCTAAGTCAACTCTTCAGCTCGGCCGAGACTGAATGAATCTTTGAAGGGAACTGAAACCCCTTTCCAATGGTCCACTCCGTGCGCGATTCTGACTTACCATGCGGATGAACGATTTGTTTGATTCCAAGAGGTCACCGAATGTTTCCAGGGATCGGTTAACCAAAGTTAACTCCCCAAACTGGGTCAAACTCTTTGAAATTTTGAAGTACATCTCTTAATCTTTCCAACGGTCCACCCCGTGCACGATTCGAACTTACCATGCGGATAAACGATCCGTTTGCATCCGAACGATTCCCCGTCCAATGAATCGACAAATGCTTCCGAGCCATATTTGACCCAAAGTCAACTCCCGAATCCGGGAGCGGTCCAAAGGACTTTCAAAGGTCTCTAAATTACCTTTCTAACTCTCTACCCCGTGCACAATTATGTCCAACGGTTTTCCCTCGACAGCCAATTTTCTGGAAAAGGGCTAAAACACACTACCAAATGGCAGGTTCCAGACCCTGCCTATCGGTAGGTGCCGATAGGCAGGACCAGGTCTGTGCCGATCAGCAGTGACCTGGGCCTATAAAATGAGGCCTTCACCTCATTTTCAAAGGGGGCCCAAATCTGAGACAAATCGCTCTCAGCGAATCCCAGAAACTTCTCTCGAAGGCAGCGCTATTTCAACATCCTAATCCCTTTTTAACTTCCATTTTTCATCATCCTTTTCATCAAACTTGGTGAATTATCCACTCTCAATCATCATCCAAGTGAAAGGGATTCTCTCCAACATTCAACATCAAGCTCAAGATCTCCAAGAAGGTCCATCTTTCTCAACTTTCTCTTCAAAATTCTCTTAAATTCGCAATAACTTGTTTTATTACTTAGCACTTTTATTATCTCATCCCGCACATCCTAATATAATTTTTATTTATTATTATTGTACATCTCTTATTTTCGTATAAATAAAACCCAAAAAACAAGAAAAATAGGGTTTGCTCATAAATTCCAAATAGGGATTCTCATACTTTTCTCACACTTTTCTCACAACTAAAATACTTTTTCTACACACACACACACTCACAAATAAGAGATCCACCATTTGGATTTATGGGATAAACCCCACCCCTCATTTTGTATGCGAACTACGTGGACTTTGATGCCTTTATAGGCTACGTAGGCATCTCGAGGTAAAACCCAAGACTCGAGTCCTTTTCTCACTTTCTCTCTCATTTTCTATCTTCTTTAAATCTAATTTTCTTATATTCTACATACTTGTTCTTAGTGACGTATTACTCCATATGCGTTATCGTTCCATTATAACGATCGACGTAAGAGTAATCGCCTAAATCTTATTTTCTAATATTATTCTTATACTTTCCTACGGATGACTCGCTTTATCTCTTCCATGATACAAGTCGAGGATTCCTATCTCCACTATATATATACACATGCACACATATCACGAGGAAAATAAAGGAAAATAGCAAACATCCATGAGAGACCGAAAGGGAAGAATGGGTGCCTATCACCTTACCATTTCGTGACTTAGCCTCCGAACCCTTCTCGAATCATTTTGGTTTCGTATGCACCAGTATGTCTTTGGATGTTGTCCTTCGGGATGGCTTCCCCTTTTTCTTTTGTCTGTTTTGAGTAAAATAGACTAGCGACTCTAAATCTCTCTACATTTTTACACCTCATCTCAAACGACGCCGGCCGAAGCGCTCCCGAGAGGGATGCGCGGGACCCGAGGATCCTTCCTCCACGTGCCCTCCCGCAGGCGAGGATCGGGGATGGCCACAACAACTACCATATCCATATTTCACCATCATTCCACCACTATAAAATCATCCAACTCCTCTTAAAAAATTAGTAGAAAAATCTAAAGTATTTTCCTTTTTCCACTTTTAGTATATTTTATTCTTGCTTCACTCTCTCATATCAACTAATATCCTTTTTAATTACTAGTATTCACATAATATATTTTTATAAAACAAAACAAAATCCAAAAAAATAGGGTTCATCTATAAATCCCAAAGTAGAACTTCCTTACTTTTTTAAACTTTTACATTTGAGCACATTTCCTTCAAAACTAACTAAAGAGGAGTCCTAATGGGTTTATGGGTGAAACCCCACCCTTGTGATATGTTGAACTATGTGGAATTTGATGCATATCATGGATTCACAGGCATCCCAAATCATCAACGAGATCCATGTCCTATTTTTTTCAGTACACTATGTTGTTTATATTTAATATTCAGTAGTAGTACACATATGTATACGCCTATAAATTAGTGTTCTCATGAGATATGCATATTCACTTCATCATAGTGAATCATGATTCGCTGGTCACTAACATCGTATTTTCCTATTATTATCTTTCTTCCGTATACTCCTTGGGTTGACTCCTCTTCGTCTTTCTCGTGACATGAGTACGATTATTTATTTTTCTCATCTATTTCCACATCATACGCATTATAAACACGAGTCAAACTTTGGCGAAAAAAAAAGAATATTATTATACTCCATGAGAGATCGAAAGGGCAGGATGTGTGCCTAACACCTTCTCACTTCGTAGCTTAGTCCCCAGACCCTCGATTCATTTGGTCTCATATGCATTATTTTGTCTTTTGATGACGTTCTTTCAGGGACGAATACATTCTTCTGCTTATTTTGAGCAAAATAGGCTTGCGACTCCATTTTTTATTTTTCCTCCCTTTTGATGATGTTTGATTTATATCCGTGGTAGCCCACGAATATTGATTGAGTGACGAAAAGAGGACCTCCATCCTTGAATCTCCTCTTGCACCAAAATATATTTTTTTTCTTTTCTCTCCTTTCGGGGAGAGCCCACGCTGGAGGAATCCCGAATGGCCATAGTGGCGACTCTACAGGGGAGTTGATTTTTTAGAGGACTATATGCTATATATTCTTTTGCTATCATATTTATCTTTCTCACTCTACCATGATATCCTTCTCATCACATATATATTATCTTCTCTACGACACGCTTCATCCCTTACTCACCTGTATTAGTAACTATGTACCACTCCACTTACTCAGACTTGCATATACACCCTATTGATATCCATGTCTAGTCACAATAGCACACTCTTTCACATTCTTTTCACTTGTATATAGATCCATGCTTACTCACATGTATCGCACACCAGTTGTAGATCTCCATTATTATTCACACTCTCACACATTTCCACACACATTTTTAAAAAAAGACTCTGCCCGTGAGTATAGAAACAAGTCAAACCATGTCTTGCATCCCATACCCTATTTTTCCCATATTTGGGTCTCGTCTGACATTTCACTTGCACCCTAAGCGTAACATAATACAAGTGAGACCTAATAATAATAACTACTCTAACGATTTTCCTCTTCACTTTAAAAAAAAATAATAATACCAAAAATATTTTCTCTCTTTTTCAAAATGCCAAACAACTCTCCTCTATTTTTTCAAAAATACCAAAATGGTATCTTTCATTGCATTATTAGGATATATTTATCTTAGGGGGAGATGTCTTGCCTAGGGGGAGATTTTTATAGACATTGTTAGATGTTTATTCATTTTCGAATTTATACTTATTGTATTCTTTTTGCATTTGAAAGTGTATTTAAGTGTGAAGGTTTATAGATCTACAACAATGTAGTAAAGTTTTCAAGCAAAGCAAAGCTACTCAAGTTTGTGTGTCTATCGAGCGTCTGACTTTTGCCTTTTAGGGGTTGGATAATGAGTCTTTTTAGAGATCTTGACGAACCATAAGATTTTTATTTTTAATTTTGTCCCAGGATAACCAAAGGTGGAGATTTTTAAGGACAGATTTCCAATCGAGTTAATTTGTATATAATTAGCCTAATTTTGGACAAAATATTTAAGTCATAGATTGGGCTTTATGTTGTTGATCACATAAGCCTATGATATGGTTGATGAATACATATCACCAAGTTTTAAAGTTGGATACATCGTGTTAAGTTTATCGTGTTAAGTCCACCTTCACATTTATCGAGCATCTCGCGGGTATGAATGCATATTGAATATGGATTTTTGGATATTTTTAAAGGTCTTTGTTTTTCAACTCAAAATCGTTTGGAACTATTTTAAATGTTTTTTTAGGAAAAAATATTTTTTGATTTTGATCTCATTAGAACAAACTTTAATTCTCATTAGAACAAAAATAGTATTTTCATTTGAATGACTTTGGTCTCGTTGGAATGACATTGAGATCTCGTTGGAACATATTAAACACACTTTATTAAAACGACTATTACTCCCTCCATTAAATTTCAAATGTCTTCATTCAAAGCTCATTGGAAAGCTAAGACCTAGAACTTTCCTTACATATATAGCTCATAGTCTAATACAAACCTCTTAAAGTTTTCATTACAATTCCTAGGGAAGTAATCGACCTTGCTGTGCATATTTTTCTCAAACCTTTTATCATCTTTCGGGTGCTTTTGGAATTTGAGAATTTTTTTGAATTTCTTTGCCAACATGGCCATTTCCTCATACTCGGTGTCAGTCTTATCATTCGAACGAGGTGTTTCCTCCTTTTGGTCTTTAAAGCAATGCCATTTTCTTTTATGTTCTCAGTGTTGGTGGTAAACATGTTAAGCTCATAAGTTTATAAGTCGCCTACAAGCTCTTTAAGTTTCTAGAGTCAAGAGTACCCAAAGAATTCAAAATGATCGCCTTTCGATTAAATCTTTCAGGCAACGAACTTAAGATTTTATTGATTACTAGAATGTCGGGTATCTTTTCACCCAAGTTAAAATACGAGTTAATTATGTCCTATAATCTAGCGTAGAACTTATTAAAGGATTCACTCTCCAGCATCTTAATGGTTTCAAACTGAATGGTGAGGTTTTGGAGTTTGGAAGACTTAACAACACTAGTTTCTTTATGGGTGAGTTGGATTATATACTAAGCCTCTTTAAATGTTTCATTACTCATAATAGGACGGGACTCCAAAGGAGTTAGAGAACAAACAAGCATTTAAACCTCTAGAATTAAATTTTCCAACCTATGCTCAGCCTCACTCCATGACTCTGCAGGTTTTAAATGAAATGTTTCTCCATCTTTGGTGACAGGTGGAGACCATCCTTTAACTAATTCTAACCACAACCGTTCATCTATAACCTTAAGTGTTGATTTTATACGCATTTCTAGTATGCATAGTTCGACCCATCAAATATCATGATTCTGATACCATCAAATCCTCCAAAAATCATGCCTAAAAACATGGGATCTAAACACGACAACTTAGTGTTCTAATTTTGATACCAATTTGAGAACACAAGTCCCCTACAGTTTGTACTTAGGAAAAGATGGTCCAAATAAACAAAATTGCTATTTTGTTTTTTTAAAATTTTAAAGATTGAAACTTTAAACAATTTAACTTTATTTGCACCGATTTTAAACTTTTTTGTTGTGAAAAACTAATTTACCCAATTTTATCCTTTTAATCCTAAAATATGCATCTAGGTGATAAGCATATAAAATAAATTAACCATCCACAACACGTTAATGTATGAGGAAACCCACAAAGGGAAAAACCTCAGGCGGTCAAGTCAAACAAATCACTATGATACGGAATTACAAAAATTGACAATAGACTTACTCAACAACTCGATCTCCATGAGCCTTGATGCTATTAAATCTTCGAGAGATCCTCCATAATGTAATGTAGGAGTCCACCCACACAAGCTTCCAAAATACATAAGTCCATGCACGTCTTAATATCCAACGATGAGGTTCAACAATCACCTATGAGTAGGAACACGGAATCCTCCACTTTTTCACCACAACACCACAAATACAGAGTCCACCACATTTAAACAGCAAGTACAAAATCCACCACACAAAATAGGCTCTCTTCAGTTGTAGAGAATCAAACCTTGGTGTCCAAACATGAAGATCTCAAAGCATATGAAATGAAAATCTTGGATCTTTAAAGTCAAAGGGTGAAACAAGGGTTGTGGATCTTTGGCAAACAAATAGGATTACTTTTTTCGTCAAAAGATCTTAAAAAATCTTAGACCAACACGCCTTAAATAGTAAAAACACGAATTTTCAGATGGCGAACTCGATCGAATGAAAACATAAGGTCGTTTGAATGAGATTATTTTTTCGTTCTAACGAAACTATATTTCATTCGAAACAAATAACTTTCTTATTCGATCTTCCTTCTAATGACCTTCTACCGAGTTGTGCAATTCTTGACAGACCATTCTCGTTCGATGGTCATTAGATGATCATTCCAATGAGATCTTAATTTCGTTATAAGAGACCAAAGTCGTTCTAACAAAAATACTATTTTCGTTCTAACAAGACTTAAATTTCATTCTAACGAGATTAAAATCAAAAAATATTTTTTCTTAAAAAAAACATTTAAAAACAGTTCAAAGCAATTTTTAGTTAAATAACAAACAAACACCCTTAAAATATTTAAGGACCCATATTCAATATGCATTCATACCAGCGATTTCTTTGATAGATGTAAAGATAAACTTGTCATGATAAACTCAACACGATGTATTTAAATTTAAAACTTAACCATTATGTCTTCATCAAACACGTCATAGGCTTATAGAATCAACAACACAAAGCCTAAGCTATGACTCAAATGTTTTGTCCGGAATTATACCAATTACATACAAATTGACTCAATTGGAAAATTTTCCTTGTAAAAAATATTTTCTCTCCTTTTAAAAAAATACATACACCAAAGATATTCCCTTTTTCATTAAGGTAGACACAAAAATCCTTGTCACTCTTACGTGCGATAGAATACCCCGGTATTGACATGGCTTCCTATTGGATCAGATCATTAATCAAGCAACCTAGGAGCTCCACTAGTTCCTTCGCTGCTTTTATAGAATTCGAGCAATACCTTTGAAGACTATTCATGGATAATTTTCACCAAAATGCAAATGTTAACGATCTAATGACAATCATTGCTCTACTCAGTGCCAAGATCGATAATCTTTAAGGAGAGGTTTAAAAGATGCTGCAAAATAGGATTTAGACTCACAACGCTCCTAATATTGATATTATTTTCCCTCGTGCAATGGTTTCACAAGATCCAGATTCAGTATGGGTTCAGGAAGATAACCACTATGTCCCACATGCCCCAATTGCCAATGGTTATAACAAACTCAACTTTTGATACCAAATCTTACCCAGTCAAGGGGTAAGCTACCGGTGTATGTTCATGTCGATCCCAAAGAAGAAGAGTTGAACAAGGTCAAAGAAGACCTCAGGTTCTTATCTAATGATTTCAACCATGTCAAAATCTTAGGGAATTATGTGGATTACAGCTACATGTCTCCATATCCTAAGGCTCGACGACCATAGAAATTCAAGATGCTAGATATCAGAAAATTCAAAGGTAAGGGCGTCCTATCGTGAATCTACGCAACTCTCACAATGCTACGAAAATTTTCAGAGTATCTAAAGATATAATGGAACAAATGTTCTAGTAAACCCTCAAAGAAAGTTCACCCTAAAGGTTACTGTCACTTGAGGAATCTAGACTTTGTAGTTGAGAGGATGTGGCTCGATAATTTATGACTTAGTATAAGTACAATGAAGAGACAGAGGTTGGCCATTGAGACCTAGATTTTCTTAAGCAAAACCTAGGTGAATCGGTTGGTAATTTTATCGAAAGATTGAGGGAAAAGGCTACCACTATGATAAATCGACCGTTAAAAAAAGTTCAGGTAAGAATTATGAAGAAGAACTTTCTTCCACATATCATAATTTCAATAGGAAGCCAGTATTACCCCCATTTTAGATCTCTTTGGGAGGTAGAGGTAGAAATCAAAGAAAGGGTCCCAAGTTAGAAAATTTAATCTGAACAGAAGAGGCTAGCTGGGCAGTTCAACCCTTGAAAGTATGATAAGTCGACTAATACCACAGTCTTAACGATCAACAACATCTCCCATCCCGTTACCTCATGAACACCCAAAAGTCATCCCAATCTAGTAAAAAAGGAATATTCCAATCTTTATGCACCATTATCAAAGGTCTATCAAGATCTCTGAGATAAAAATATCATCAAACCTCTGGAATCTCGACCATTACTAGGTCCCCTTCCCTAAAATTTCAAAAACGATGCCCATTGTGAGTTCTACCAAATCGCCCAAAACACCACCGATCAGTGTTGTCATCTAAATTATGGCATCCAAAGTCTCATAGAAAATGGGATCATTTCCCCTCCAGCTAATCTAAGCCCAATACCACTCAGAACCCTCTCTCATCACACTAGACTAGGGCAAATGCCATATTCTTAGAAGAAAATTCAAAATTTGACATGTCCACAAGAATTAAGCCCATCAAAATACTAGGTTCATCACCAGTTCACCCAAACCCCTCAAGCTCCATCCTTAATTCCCCCTACAACCTTCGAATCTCATCAACAAAAACATATTTTTTTATACCAGTGTTTGTATAGTCGTTCATACCCGTTCAGGAAGGGAAGGTATGGAACTTCTAGTGGTTTTAGATTAATTTCATGAATTTGGGATAAAAGTTTCTTTTAGAATGACCCTCGAAGAAAACAATTAAGAGAAGATTGGTGCCATGTTCATGGAAGCCCAAAAATGGTCCCGATAATTTGATGAATGGTTTGTACCTGTGAAAGAATTCAATTTGGATGAGATTGTGCAAGTTATGTCTGATGTGTTCGTCAAGAAGAGGAAAATATGTACTACCCCCAAGCTTCTTACAGTCTTGAAACTCAAAGGGAATCGGGTCCCTTCCTTTCAACATTTCCCTACTTAATGGGAAGATTTATATGATGATGTCATGGAGGTTGTGGAATGAATTGAAGTTTCATAGAAGGATGATAATATTACCACCGAATGGGGTGATGATTTAGATAACTCAAGCAATCTACTAAAGGGAGAAGGCCTCCCCTTTTGTGGATTCCCCGTGCCATAGTACAAACTTACGGAAAAAAGATGAAGTCGGGATTGGATAATTTCTTTGAAGACGAGGTTACTTGGGATGAATACCAAAAGCATAAGGGAGGGCCTCTGACCATCAAAGTTGTTAAATCGTTAAAAATTACAAATGGAGTGATGTTAATAAACCGTTAGATTTGCATATACTGGGACTAGATCTCTGCATGATCCACATAAAGGCCAAGTCATCTGATTCGTCTAACAAGATAACCACTACTGATAAACCACTCTTCAATTGGAATTCCATCATTGTCAAGTGTGCCCAAGTCAATATAAACTATGATGTTTACCCCTACAAGCAACACATGAATCCATATCTTTTTCTTATATCTCTTATGTAATTGTGAATGAGGTCTCCTTTGATGAGGTTCTCACCGATGTATTTCTTAAAAATGATTTAAATGAATGATGATTTCGAGTATCTTTTCGTGCCTTATATGAATTATATTTATTCTAGCCAAATGATTAATGAAGATAATCTAATAAATGTTTAATTCTTAACTGATCTCAATATGAAAAAAAACTAAACAACATAACCGTGTTCAAGTTAATGATTTGAGACTCTTGTTATCAATCTTGGTTCTAGTAGCAATTCGCGTGAGTTTAGGATAAGGTCCACGATCGATGAGCATAAGCAAATCTCAATATGAAGAACTCTTTAAGGAATTTGTGGATGTCTTTATATGGTCCTGCAATGATATACCCGATATTGACCTAAAAATCGCATAGCACATGATCCCTACCTTCCCAGAAAGCAATCCTATCAAGCAAAAGTTAATAAAGCGCCAAATGAAGTGGTTTCTCAAGGTTAAAGAAGAAATAGTAAATCAGTTAACCATTGGCTTCATTCACGTGGTCAAATATCCTACATAGCTTGTAAACATCATCCCTATGCCAAAATCAGGAGGAAAGGTCTGCATGTGCATCGACTATCGAGATCTAAATAAAGAATCGTCAAAGGATGATTACCTTCTACCCAAAATCAACTCGATCATTGATAACACTACAAGTCACGCCCTCAAATCATTTATCGATGGTCTTTAGAGGTATAATCAGATTAAGATGAATCTTGACCATCGATAGAAGACTACCTTTTTCACCCCATAAGTAACATTTTCTTACACAGTTATGTTGTTCAATCTCAAGAACGTTGGGGCTGCATATCAAAGCCCCACTACGAACATTTTCATGACGTTATCCACAAGAAGTTTGAAGTCTATGTTGACAAAATGATAATCAAGTCCAAGACTCAGTATGGTCACATTCCTACTATGAGAAAATTCTCCGAGCAACTGCAACAATACTAGATACGCCTCAACCCATAGAAATATGTGTTTGGTTTCATAGAAAGGAAATTCCTTTACTTTATGGTTAGCGGGAAAGGGATCGAAGCAGAGTCTTCCAAACTCAAAGCGATTTTGGAAATTCCACCACCCCGGACGGAGAAAGAAGTTCATGGCTTCCTGGTCAAACTCTAGTACATTATTCGATTCATCATCCAACAAACCTCTATCAGTGAGCCCATATTCAAACTTCTTCGGAAGGATTCAACCGAAGTCTGGAATGAGGTATATCAAGAAGCCTTTGAAAAAATCAAGCGACATCTCACTCGACCTCCAGTGCTCATTCCTCCACAACAAGGTCTTCCCATCCTCCAACATATCATCGTCACCGACATTGGATTGGGGATACGCTATCCCAATACATATAATAATCCGATAAAGATATGGACATCTATTATGCCAGTTAAAAACTGACAGGGTAAGAGGTGAACTATACCGCATTAAAAAAATGTGTGTCTCTTTAGTCCAGGTCATGCTGAAGCTTTAGCACTTACGTGCTTTCATTACCTATCAAACGGGTGTCCCAAATGGATCCAATGAAATACATGTTGGAGAAGACTACCTTATCCAGTTGCATGGCCCGATGGTTGTTGTTATTGGTTGAACTCGATATCACGTATGTTAGGAAGAAGGCCATAAAAGGAAGAGCCATTTTTTACTACCTTATCGACAATCCCATGGGAGAGCTGAGGTTTGGATTCCTGAATTCCCAAATAAAGACATTATCTACACCTATCAATAATATCTCGAATGGTAGACGTTCTTTGACAAAATTGCTAATAAGAAAGGATATCACATTGGGATACTCCTGATCACTCCCAACGATTCTCACACTCCCATCGCCATCAAGTTAGACTTTTCGTCGTTACACAAATGCTTAAAATATTAACAAAATTGTTGATATGCTATCTCATGTGGCAAAGTATACTATTTTAACCAACAAATAAATGTCACATGACTAAAAATAATTAAAATAAACTCAGAAACATAAAATGAGAAAAGACTTTTTATTCTCTCTTACCTCTCCGTCCCTCTATACTCTTCCCCATCGCCAAGCTTCTCTCTCCCACTCTTATCCCCCCCCCCCCCCCCCCGCCCCACAACACCACCTATATCCATATGCCTATGCTCTCACCCGTTAGCTCCCTCCATTTCGGCACCATCCCCCTCCCTTTTTTATGAACACGTAGAATGAAAATTAAATATCCATCAAATAAGGCCACTATAATTCTAATAGATTATTCTCTATAATAATAGGTCTATGTTCATCTCATATCATATTTGGGTTTAAGGTGTGTGTTTGGGGGTTTAGTGTTTATTTTCCATTAATTTTTTTTTTTTTTGGGTGGGTGGGGCGGGGGGACTTATGTAGTGGGGTGAAAATATACAAAGTTATGGAGAGTATAAGGGGAGGGCTATATTTAGGATTTTAGTTGGGTTAGGGGATAAGGAGAGAGGAAGGGGTGGATATGAAATTTGTATACGTTTCTTTATATTTGTGTGTATAAGTATATGTTTTTGTTTGAGCTTTATCCGTGTCGGTAGGGTTTTTATTATGGCAGCAGGAGAAGGTGATGGAGGTAATTGGTGATGGTGGTAGTTTGTATATGGTGGTGTGAGGGTGGTGGCAAGGGGAGAGAGAGTTTTAATAGTTTTTTTTAAACAAGAGTTTTATTACTTAATATTAACATAACGATTTTTTAATTCAATTATATTTTTACAAGATAAATTTTGTATTTATTTTTGCCATCTAGCTCCAAACTGAGAGATAAATGAGACATAGGACTGCATATTTAAGGAATAAGTGAAATTCTGTCAAGGACCGTTAACTCATTTAACGGAAAGAAGATGGTGAATTTAATTAAAATAATTTATATAATTTAGAGTTAACATTTTTAAAAATATTAGATCTAAAATTAGAAATGATCCAAAACTTCAGGGTTATGTTTTTATTTTTCCTAAATATTTTGTATTTGACCTTCAAGTAATGATAAATATGAACATTATAACCCAAAACACATTAAATAATTGAATTTACTTAAACAACTACCATGAAAATTATAAATTAAGTTGTCAATGTTAATTAAACACGACTACATTTTCACGAATATAATTTAAAAATATGTGGAAGTTACGATCACAACATTATTTTAGAATAACAATTTTGGTACTAATTAAATTATTAATTTTGAACAAGATATTTTTTAAAAACAATGCAATGCAATAATTTTATTTTATTTTTGATCAAATCGTATATAGAGACAATATACGAGGAGGTGTTTATGTGGTTTAATATTTTCCAATTTGTTTAGAAATCACTTGGGATCAAGTGTGACTATATATAATATTGGCAAATGTGTTACAAATTAAAACACTACACCCATCGGGACAAATTTTGAGAAAAAATAAATTAAACCAAAAGTAGAAAAAATAGACTAAAATAATTAATAGAGAGTTGGGTTAGAAAAAAAAATTATTAAACGAAAAGGCAAAAACAAAATAAATGATCGGATTTGAGAAGAAATAACTTGACAGATCAAATTGTAGGGAAAAATATAAAAAAATGGTGGTTGAAAGTCAATTAACCCCTATATGAGGATAAAATAGACAAAATAATTCACTATGAATAATGATATGAGTCCCCAAAAATATTCCAAATCATCTCCAAATGAGTTGAGATAGCATTAAATGTTGTACTTTTTACTATAATAATGACATAATATAATATTGTAATGCTTTGTTAACTCATTTGAGGGTTGATTTGAGGGATGTATTTGATACTCATAGCATTACTCATCATTAATTGAGTGGACTAATAATCAAATTAGGTTGACTGACCAAAATATTAAAATATAATAAACATTAAAAAAATTCAAGAAAAAGAGATTGAACTAAATATTCAATACCAACATTACCCTTTTTTATTTATTTGTAATTACTAAGGCCATCTCCAATGGGCAGGTTGATGGTGTAGTTTTGCATTGTTTCCACCCACAATGGGTAGGAAACTATCCACATTTGGGAGAGAGAAAGTCTATCGGGTGTGTAAAAATACATTCCAACTACACTATGTAGTGATGGGGCCCACAGCTCGACGGTAAACATTTGACTGCCCAGACTATGGGGGATAGACATTTGGCCGCCCAATTACATTAGAAAATTATTTTTCTCTCCTAACAGTAGAAATATAATGGCTATAAAATTATACTAATAGATATAAATTTTATTATAAATACACAACGTATCCTAACTAGTTTAACACCCCAAAAAAATTTCATCCTCCTAAATTAATTTAATGGCATCTCCTTCCTAAAGTACTCCCACCAACTCTACACGGTTAACAAATTTTACTCAACATGATGAGGTGTTGTTATGTATGGCATATTTAAAATATTCCATCAATAGTGCTATGGGGACAAACCAAGCTGGTTCAACTTGTGGGATAAAATAACTAACGAATATAACACTAGCGAGGGTATTATTTACAAACGCACCGAAAATGCATTGCAGGGGAAATTTAGAAATATAAACAAATATTGTTTATTATATTCGACAAAGTTGTCCTGAGCATACGGATCCGGTAAAGATAGTGGGAGATCGGAGGTTACTAGGGTAATTACACTTCTTTATGTTCACTTTATTATTTATGTTTGATTTCAATATTTTTAACACTAATTGTATAAAATATTTTGTTTTTAAATCCAATGAGCCCTTGAAAACTTTCGCACCACTGTGGGTCATAAATTTGGATAAGACCATTGCTACGAGTTGCTCAAGGATTTTCCAAAATATTTCATGTCAACCATTAGATCACAATATACGGATGAGGAAAATAATGCAAGCCCAATTGATACGAATGACACCGACCAATGGAACTTCAATAATCCACTGGAGAGACTGATGGGACGTAAAGCGGCAAAACAGAAAGGGAAGAAACGAGCGGCCACCAGTCGGAAATGTCAAAAATGATCGAACTAATATTATAAGGACTAATATTATATGTGGAGAAGAGAGTACAAAAGAGTAAGAGAAATATTCCACGACCCTTCTAGATAACTCTAAGGAATTCAACACATTTTACAACAAAAAATTTTCCTAATACCAAGCACTCGGAAGAAATCTAAATGAGAAGATGGATGATTTAATTACAATTTGAACTAGAAAAATATAAAGCTCAACGCCAGTGCGATGAAGATTTAATCAAAATTCACGACAAAGAGTACGAAGCTCAACTCCAACACGATGAAAATAGAGTTATGTACATGGATACTAGTAACTTCACGTCCCAAAAAATTTCCTTTCATAAGATGCGGATGAGATAATGCATCATCGTACTCAAGCATATCGAAACTTTTCACAATAGGGAAATATATTTTTATGATTTTTTATGTTATGAAATTTTATTATTTATTAATTTCTTTTCCATTTTTATGAATTATTATTTATTATTAATAATATTTTTATTGCATCGTACTTGTGAATATTGCGTATGGCACATTTAAGAAAAATACACATTTAAATAATAGTACACACATAGTTGTACATTAATTAAAATTAAAAAAAAACTAAACGAGCGATATAAGAAATAAACAACACACGTGATAGTAATAGTTATCAATTTGATGATTCTACATGACAGTTCCAAATATATTCTATGAGTTCGGCAAGCAACTGGTTATGGGAATCCTTATTCCTCATCTTCGCCTCCCGCACCTGGCAATAATAATAGCCAGCGAGGCTTTGCCTGCTTAAGCAGGGTGGTGGCACACATAGCGGTTGGTCAACACGCCAAGTCCTTCCCCGCAGCTCCTCCTTGATAATCATATTGTATAATATGACACACGAATTCATAATTACAAGTCTCTATATTCCAAAAAAAAATGGGTTCCTAATGAAATGGAAGTGCTATTGTGAGATGGCAAAAGACCTTTCAACATCCTTTCGGGCACCTTTCGGCGCTTGTGTGAACACGCTTTGTTTCTGAGTGGTTGGTCTCTTGAAACTTTTGGCAATAGTTGCGAGAGGTGGATAAATACCACCTGCTAGATAGTACTCGATGTCATACATGTTTTCGTTGACTTCAAAGTGCATAGGGTTTCAATTTCCTTCCAAGAGTTCTTCAAACACGTGAGATTTGGCCAAAATATTTAGATCATTACATGCACTGAGCATTCCAAAGAACGCATGACATATCCCAAGTGTCATAAGATGCCATGACCTCTAAAATTATTATCGTTGCATGACAATGTCCAGGATATTGGCCTTTCAGGCGTGTGGACAATTATTCCATTCTCATTGCATGCAATCAATGCTACCAATCATCCCAGGAAAACCACGATGATCATTCTCAGGCTGCATGCGAGCAAAATCTTCCATTGTAGGCGTACGACAATACTCCGGGCTAAACACCTTCGCCACAAACCTATATAAATGTTTTAATCGCGGTGGACTCAACAATTTGTAAATATTTGTCTTGTAAATCCTCGCATCTATCGTACGCTAACATACAAAGGAGCACACAATCTTCTGGTATGAGCTTAATCCCAATCTTCCAAACTTATCTGATTAATACTAATTTATGTTTCTTGATGACTCTGGTCATATATTCCTAATCTCTCCTATTTCAGAACCCAAAGACGGATTTGGATATACTTAAGGAATACCTAACCCGGCCGAAAAATATAATGAAAGGTACGATCTAGTGGTTCTTTTCCACTACCATCACTTACCCGTGATAAAAAAACGCGTTGTCGCACTTTGGCCTATATTGTATCCCAAAGAAGTGGAGTTTTTTTCCTTGATTTATTGGAGGAATAGACATGGCAAATGGAGAGGCGCTTATAATGTTATCACAAAGCATAACGAGCGATGCTATCTGGAGGTCACATTCAAGAATAATTAATTAACATTTATCACGGAATTATGAATACTTCTCAGAATGCATATATGAAAATGATGGGGAAGATTACAAATCAAATATATCAAACTACGGCAAAGAATATGTTGATTTCGACGTGCAACGATCTTACCAAAATTTTAGTGCGTTATGGAAAACCATTTTGTTGTACCTCTACTAGGTTCGACTTAAGCATTTGAATATAAAATCACAGTTATTCAATCTTTGAGTATGAGTATTTCTATCTAAATTTATCAATAATATAATAAACGAAGAAATTATTTCTCATAAAAAGGATTTTATTATCACAATTAATTATAACATTGCAATTATGACTTTACATTGGACCGTGACCTAACTATTGGTCATAAGGAAATGTGTTGAAAAATCCAAATGCATCATCAACAATAGATGGTTGAGTAAATGATCCCTAGAGATCTTGTGAGGGTGCATGAAAAATATTCTAAGATGCAATAGGATATTCATCTCCATATATGTATGATAGCGTGTGTTGCGAAACGAGGTAGTGTCCCGGAGCCAAACTCGATCTCGCGCCTCGCAGATTTTTAATCTCTTCTTCTTTCTCCCTCAACCACCTCTGCCACATCTAACATTTTGGATTTTAATTTTCGGATGTAGTCCTCTCTAAAAAACATACCACACCATTGTGAGCGTGAGTTAAATTCAGTCGGTGCTAAGTCATTTGGCTCACTTGCTGGATCTAGTTGAATGATTGTTGTGCAATTCCCACTTAAATCTGTAATCTTAATTTCCCGTGATAACGATATCAAATTTTAGGATAAAATTTGGTCATGTGTGTCGTACGTATGTGGGTCCTCCTATCTATCTATTGGTGCATTGGGTACCTGTAAATCAGAGGGTACAATCGAGGCAAAGTCAACCCCATCGTGGTTCCGCTACCGAAAGATTGCGGGTTGTACTGGACCCTTACTCATAGTTTTCCAGTATGTAATCTATTCCTCCTGCAATGTGTTTATGACATAAGCAATTGCAAGTTAGTAATTGTCCATTTGTTGCATATATATATATATAAGAATGAATGTCATATGATACGACAGATTTTTAAGAATAGTAATGTGGCTTGTCATTTGACGGTAATAGCGGTCTTCAGGATACCAAGTTCTACCTAACTCCGGATCGAAAAGCATATACCGTCTCTGAGCTAAATTATGTGCAACTCTAATGGTAGCCAACTGGTTTTGTGGCAATCCCATAAAAGGTTTCCATATTGTTGACTCGGGTGATCGCATTTCGAGTTGCTCCTGCAGAACCGAACTTTTAAACTTCATTTGTCAAAGAACAACACCACGTTGATCGATCCCCCATCATAAAAATACGTGACTATCTTTCCACTGCTTCATCGTGCAAGATGGGAAACATCGTTTGGAGGTACTCATAGACGTAGTACTGCGAATTTGAAGAATAACTAATTAATAATTGGTATATTAATAAAGTAACTACATTTAAATTTTATGGACAATATTGCAATGTTGAATTCGTGCAGACTTTACCTCTGCTATTTGCTAGAAACAATTAACTATTTTCTGGACATTTGTAGTACATGCATCAAGGGAGTAATACACTCGTGCAAGAATGACAGAACCCCAATCATTCACAGCGATATCATTCAGGCCATGTAAATAAATTACCCAATCCACAAACACCGAATTATGGCCCGTCGAAAAAATATGGAGCTCAGGACATAAAAAATAAAAAAACATGAGCGATTTGTTCAACACCCGCTAATCTTGCCTCTAGAGCTTGTTCTTTCCAATGCAACATGTACACTTTTAGCGTTGTGCACAAAAAATTTCATCCTTATTTCCTCTAGAGCTTGTGGGTGGCCTATTTCGGGATAGTATAATTTAATTATTTCCTCCACAGTATAAGGGCTTGAAGTAGGAAACCGAGGCAAAATTGGTTTGGTTCCAATTGGAATTCCTAAAATTGAATTTTTTTATAAGTAATAAATGTTGTCAGTTTGACATATAAGTAATAAACATAAATAGAGTGCATAGCATGAAATTCAAATATTATCAGTTATATATAAAAAAATCAAAAGGGGTGTAAGGACATTTTTGTCAATTATCAATTTGTATGCCGTACGCCGTTACACCGTTGAAGAAACTCAAGATCGCATCTACATCAACGGATCCGAATATCAAAGCATCTTCAACATCATAGCCTCTGCGAGAATGAACTTGGTAAAATTTTGTTTTTACGTTCCTTAAAGTTCATATTTAGTATTGGGAAATTTTTATAAAATGTTTTTTATAAAAATAAGAAGTAAGTTTTTTCAAGCAAAATGAGGCTTTTAAAAGTTTTTTATTTTTTCTGGGAAGCCGGATCGATCCACCTCCGGACCGGTCCGCCCTCTACCCGGACCGATCCGCCTTGCTTTGGCCAGTAGACCAGGAACCGATTGCGAACCGAAGAAGCCAAATTTTAAAAGAACCGATCCGAGGTCGGACCGATCCGCCTCCAAGTCGGACCGGTCCGCCTGGGATAAGTTCAAACAGGTCCGTGTGTTTTTTATCTACCATATTTTATTTCCTATAAATATAACTATTCCTATGGTGTATTTTTTCAAGTCTTTGAGAAAACGTTTCTAAGAGATAAAACACAACAAGACTTCATTTTTTGATGTGCCAAACATCTTTTTGATTCACACACAAAAATCCCAATTACTTTTGTGAATCTTTTGGAACCCTAGAACACAAGCTTTGCTATTGTTCAACCTTTGTGGGGAGATCTTTGCAACCGAGGGCTACGTGTCATTGCTGAGGGAGTCTCTACAAAGTGTTATGGCTGCGTGTCATTAAGGAGAGCTGCGGTTCTTCCTTTGTTGTTTGGGCTGCGAGTCCTTGGAGGGTGTTGCGTGTATTCTCTCGCTGAGTTCAAGACTGCGTGTCTTTGTGGGTTGGCTGCGTGTTGATCCATTGAAAATTTCTCTATGTAATTGTAAGTTGCGACTTGTATATTCGTAGTGAAATAAATGTTTTACCCAAAAGGGGTTTTTTCCTGAAATCTGTGTCTCAGCATATTTTTGTGTCACGTGCTTTATTTATTTATGGGTTGACACACGCACCTTAGATGCATGTTTAGGGTCTCTAATTAAATAAGGGTTACTTGAAAACTTGCGAATTTAATTTAAATCGATATCACACAGTCGCACTCTTTTCAAGGGGTAATCCCCAACTCCATGTAAGGTAGGTGAAATGAATGTGTGATCTCCAACCATCTACTGATTAGGGCTCCCGTCATTTGGTCATCCGAATTAGGAAAACTTTCATTAAACAAATGACTGAACCCGAATTGTCTATGGCTTATCGCAATTTCGGAACTATGTTATTTTTTTCATAAACTTCAATCGACTCTTGGATACTACCGTGCATGTTGAATTGTTTGTCATTGATATGTGCACTAGGATCAATAATCGTGTCTTTCGCATGTGGTGTATCGTCGTACAACTGAAATAAATTTTGATACATGACTGGGAAATTAGGTGGCAAAGGAGGGTTTTCATTTGGTTTCGCAACTTTTAAACACCATTTTCTTTGAATATAAATCATCTTGTCACAAAAAATTGACTTTGTGAAATTAAAACGGGATAAGTGTGTGTTATAGTTGTGATTGAAGAAGAAAGAAATAAATGTGAGTGCAGTATACCAAATCTGTCGGATTTTCACGGTCATTGACCGTGACAAGTCTGGGGGTACAACTTTTTTTGTCACGATCATTGACCGTGACAAACCAGTGACCCTTTTTAAAAAATTGTCACGGTCAATGACCATGATAATTCTGGGCAGAATTGAAAAAAAATCTGTTGGGCAGCATGGCCACTGTCACTGCCCAGCAGTATATTTGTACCTGTTATTGCAAAATTGTACATGTTCAAATAACATATATCCAAATAAAATAGAATCAGTGCACCAAATCATTCCATATATGATTCCATATCCAAATGAAATAATCATACTATCCATATCTAAACAAAAACATAACAACTTAAAACAATTCAAATATAATCCAAAACAATACAAATATAGATTAAAATAATGTCACTACATGTCTTGGGTAGGTTTGAGGAGGAAGGTAGGCCACACGATATACGAATTGAGACACCCCTGAATACGCACCATGCCGCATTGTTCTCGCAACCACAATGGGGAGTTCTCCTTCCCGGTTTCACATGCGTGAGGTGCACCTTGACCTCGATGTCTTGAAGCGCACGTCCATGAACTAGCATACCCTGCACAGTATTCGGGTCCCTCAACCCCTTCCCTATTCGCTCGCCATCAAATATGTCGTGTATAAGCACGCTCGGCCAACCAAATGTTGACATAGGCCGATTGAAGGGAGCCAAATAGGGGACTAGATCATCAATCGGGGAGTCTGCACGTGTCGGCGATTAAGCAGCGACGTCCACATCCTAGTCCTCCTCCACCTCCTCATCCTCGTCCTCCTCCTCAATCACCTTCTCCTTCCCCTTCCCCTTGACCTTTCCGCCCAACGAACGCTTCATGAATGAGAACATATCTTGGAACGTTGCCTCCGACCTTGATAGCTTTGCAACATGCGAGTCCACTTGATGAGCCAACTCGGTGCTTCTCCTCTCCAATCCGATGATCCTATATTTGGCCTCCCACGAGCTCACCCCTTTGTCCTCCCCTTGCAATCAACGCCAAGCACTTGGCTGAGTGTGTCCATTCGGCATCAGACTGCGACTCATGCACTTCCTTAAACTTTATCTGAAAGGACAAAAATCACACGATTAGTTAAATAAGTAAATAAAAAAATTATAACGTAATTAATAAAAAGTAAACTGTCGGATTGCTTATAATAGCGGACGCAACAATCGGGGACACCTCCTTATCCTTCCCCTTCTTCGTCTGAATCGACACATAGGCATCGAGCCCATGTGTCCTACCCCTAGGGCCACTCCCCATCCCCTAAAATTAAATAATGCAAAATTAGTACCGGGAAAGCAAAGTAAAATAATGCAGAATAACATATTTTTGTAATTATAGAAAAATAAAAACTTACCATCATTCCTATGATCCACCTCGGCGTAAGACGTTTGTCCGGAGTAGTGCAACTCCATCTTTTTCGCCTCGATTTTCCCTCCCCGATTGGCGAGATGCCAATTATCGCTCATCGATCTCATTGTCAATGAACTTTTGCCATTGTACCAATGAGATCGGCACCTTCGGCGGGACGAACTCACTCATTCTGATAATGGAGTCTAGGGTCTTCCGAAAGTATCGGACCCGCAAATTTTTCTTTCATGTCTTGTGTTGCTCCCTCAACAGCTCCGAAACAGAATCACAGAGTTCTGGAGTCAGGCTGAATTGTTCTTGCCAAACAAATACAATGTTAGTTGCGATTAAATATAAATATAAACTGAAATTGAAATTGAAATATACATATAAATATAAATACATTACCTATAGTGACGTCCAAATAGTTAACTTGAGCTCATTTGGCACCTCGCTCCAACTAATGTACCCCAGGCTGATAATCGTCTTTACCATCTTTAGCGATCTAGCTAATATCCCCGTCTTGTTCTCGACAGCCATTGCCCCATTTGGGGAGCCTAGGGGCCAGGATCCCTCGTCGCCTCCGCTACTGCCGAGCCCAGACGACATCAACATTATCATCATCATCCTTGCCTTAATACCTGAAGGAGATATTTTTTGTTAAAAAATGTTATTATTAGTACAAATCCAAATGAATTAGAAGAAGACATGAAAATATGTACAATTACTACAAATCCAAATGAATTATTACAGTTGAACACCTCAATTATGAATTCCAAAACAACAATATCTAACTCATAATATGTACAATTAATAAAAATCCTACACATCCCCAACTCTACCCATACTGCCCACATACACATTCCCCCCCCCCCCCCCCCCTTACCCCCCCACCCCCCACCCCACCCCACACACACACACACATATACAAAGAAAAGAGAGAAAAATAAAAATAGTGAAAATGATAAAGTGCAAATGAATTAAAAGCATTAAAAAGGGATTGATAAAGTACAAATTGGATTATTTATTACAAATTGAAAAATTGTTTCAAATTCGGATTATCATAAAAAATGGATTGATATTCTGTAAGAGCAGCGAAGTCATCCACACTACTATTTAGACGCTTTGGCGCATGTAGGAAGATTGACCACGGCTCGTTGTTGATGTACTCCAAGTAAAACACTTGGTTGACCTTTTGAAATGCACAAACAAACAACTCATCGCTCATGTGGTCGTTGCTCTTCAACTTGGGCAAGTCAACCATAATCAAATTGATGCTACGATCAACTTTACGAGAATTTTCATCCTCAACTCTTACCCAATCACAGTATAATACAACTTCTTTGAAGCTTATATAGTCCAATTCAAATATATTTCGAATTACACCATAGTAAGTCATTTCAGGTTCATCGAGGTTTTTATCTTTTGCGCTCTCTCGAAAGAAAGTAAGAGACATGTATAAAATGCCCGAGTTATGTACATTTGTACTTTCCTCATACACCCTTGCGCCGGATACTTAACCGTTCAATCGATACTTGTTGTGCTCTTGTTCCATGAACAAGGGTCCAGTGGCTAGACGAGCAAGCCTTGATGTTGCATCACCCGTCTTTAAGGACTGAGAATATAGATAAATTAATTAGGTTAGCTGTAAAGTTTTGTTATAATGTAACGTTATCTAACAACCATTTTTCATTATAATTACCTCGTGTGACAACCACAACCTAAATTCGCCGTCTAATTGTACCATTATTTTTCGTCTTTTATTGTTCTCACATGCTTCATATTTTCTACATATTACAAAATTAATCATGTATAAAATGATCTAAAATAATGTAAAACTTACTTTTTAAACTTACTTTATAAAATAATGTAAAACTTAAAATAATTTAAACTTACTTTTTCCATTGTCTCTTCATGTGTGTCAAATAGATAGCGATCTACATGTTCATGTTGCAACCTCGTTAATTTCACTCATTTTCCCATCACATGACCACCCTCATCGACGAACTCATCAATGTCATCAACACTGGTCGAGTCAGGCATATATTCCCGAGTATAGATTGATGACTCCACGGTGATGTATTCCTCTGCAATTGATCCTGCCATATATCGTGTATTCTTGACGTAATCTTTAAAAACTTTCATCAATCTTCCAAATGGATACATCCACCAAAATCTAACTGGACCGCAAAGAAGTTCCTCATCGCATAGGTGTACCGACAAGTGAACACTTATGTCAAAGAATGCTTGGGGAAAGTACTTCTCCAACACACAAATCGCTTCGATCACCGCCAATTTTGCGGCCACTATGTGTTCTCGATTGACTACCTTCTCACACAAAAGTGAGAATCATATACTAATTTGCATAATTGCATAATTGCCCTCCGTAAATCCTTGTGCTTGCAGAAACAGTGCTTAAACAATAGAGGAACTGATTGCATGATCACATGCCATTCGTGGGACTTACACTTATGTAAATCATGAGTAGCATAATTCACAATCCTTTGCAAGTTGGACGAAAAATTAGATGGAAGCTTCAAATTATATATTGTGTCTAAAAGCACCTTCCTTTCCCCACTCGTCAAAGTAAATGCACCCGGGGGAATTATTGTCATTCACCTACTATCTTCTTTCAACCATAGTTGTGGCTTAAGTTTCAACGATTTAAGGTCTTTTTGTACATTTTCTCCATCCTTCGAATGAGTCCTCCTAAGGCAAGTCCCCGCAATATGTTCAGCGAGGTTCTTCTCTGTATGATTCAATACATGGCACACCGGCTTATTCTTCCAATAAGGCAAGTCAAATAAAATTGACCTTCTAGACCATGACTTTATTGTCTCAGTTTCATTACCATTTGGGGCCTTCTTATGCTTGACATTCTTAAATTTGAGATTCTTACCTGGCATATTAGGGCCACAATCAGAAGATTTACTTTCAATTTCTGAACCTGAAAGTTTTCTCGGTAGTAGCCTGTGTTCAACCCCGCCCGATAAAAAATTAGAACATTTCTCAAATCTGAAACTATGATAAAAAAACTCCTATGGAAATGATATACATTTTTTTAGCTAGCGGGGAGATGAAGAGATTTAGTCTCCTCTCCACAAATAGGACACCACAAATAACCATGTACTACACAACCGAATAATGTCCCATACGCTGGAAAATTGTGAATTGCCTACATCAACATAGCTTTCAGCCTAAACTCTTCTTTTCTAAAAGAGTCAAATGCTTGCACACCCTCTTCCCATAACTCATTTAATTCTTTTACCAAAGGATCCAGGTAGACATCGATGTCATCACTCTGTGCCTTTGTCCCAGGTATCAATAAAAACAATATCAAAAATTCTGGTCTCATACATTGTGAAGGAGGGAGGTTGAGTGGGGCTAGGATCACTGACCATACACTTTGATTGGTGCTTAGATTTCCAAATGGATTGAAACCATTTGTTGTTATAGCCAAATGAATTTTACGTTATTCTCAAGAAAAATTGGGATACTCGTAATTCATCCTCCTCCAAGTTGTCGAATCAATAGGATGGCGCATGAGATTACCCCTACTTCTATCGCATGCCAGGTCATTGCCTCCTTTATCTATGGTACTGTGAAAAATCGCTTTAATCTAGGCCCAACAGGAAAATATTTTAACACTTTTTGAGGCACTTTTGAGCTTGTACCTTCCTTGCAAGTGGATTGGACATATCTAGGTTCATCGCATACTGGACAACGATCGAGATTTTCATACTCCTTTCGGTATAATATGCAGTCATACACACAAGCATGAATCGATTTATACTTCATTCCCAACCTTTCAAATTGTTCTTCATAACAGGATAGCTATTTCGAAGCGTTTTATCCTTGGGTAGTAAGCCTTTTACCCAATTCAGAATTCCTATTACACTATTGCCAGACAAACCGCATTGCATCTTCAAACTGTGCAAACCAACCATGGCATGTAAAGTTGTTTGATCTTTCTCACGGCCAGAGTATAATGGTTAGGTCGCCTTAAATTTTAAACTTTGGTAGTCATCGTCAAGTTTTATCATGATATTTTCATGAGCACCTGAACCTTGTACATCGTCAGTGACCTCATTCTCCTCCACTTCATAAACTCCGTACGCGTCATCAACTAAATCCTTTAACATATTATGATCTATGTCGTCCCCTTTTACATCTATCCTACTTATTGAAGGTTGTTGTAAAGGTTGTTCGGGGATGAAAGGAACTTTCAATTCACTGTGAAAACTCCAAAATAGATAATTATCTTGCATGCCCCAGCTTAAAAAATGTATTTCAATTATTTTCCACTCAAACACCTTACCATTCTCACACCTAGCACGTAGACACGGAAACTCTTCATCATTATGACATCTCTTTGCGTATTTCATAAATTCATTAGCACCTCTGTTAAACACATCCCCCAATCTATTTGTCTCACCCATCCACTCTTTGTATTTAGGATATCCCATCACAACTACCACAAACAATCACGTATTAAAGGTAAGTGGCGCATATTCCTGAATTCGTATAAACAAAACTTAGATTTATAGTATGTTTCAATTAATTATGTCTTATTTATATTTGATTTTTAAATTTCAAATTCAAATTTAATTTATAATAGAAATTCCTATTTCCTCTATCTCCTCTAAAGGGTGAGTGGTCCTATCCCATTCAAGACCGCATATTTCTATAATATACTTAACAGCTCATGCAAATTTTTACGATTTGAGAAAAATTTGGTAGCATATCCCCATAGTTCTCCGAGTACACGACGTAGATTGGCAAGTGTGAGTGTTATTTCAATTGATCAATTGAAATAACACTCACACTTGCCACTCTAGTATGTACCCAGAGAACATTAGGATACGACTGCAGAACTTCCTCCAAAAGTAACAACTTTAAGCCACTAAGAATATTATTATACAGAAATTATGCAGTCCCAAACTGTCCAAACGGGACAATTCGAGAGATCTGATTACAGGGGTAATGACTCTCGAACGTGTCTAAGGGTTATTGAATGCATATGCATAAGAACCAGAAGGCTAGTATATATGCGCACTATATGTAATTTCATGTATGTTTCATTTAATTATCATACTATATATATATTATTCGTGATACAAAGTGATTTTAGAAAAAAGTTGAAAAATCCCACCCCCCATATGGACAATAATCCAGTGGTCATGCCACTTCTAAAATTAACCAACCCAACATCGATCCACAATAATCCAACGACAACAACAATAACAAACCAACAAATGTGTATCCCGTACTCCTTCTAATTCATCTACTCAAATAATTCATTTCATCGCGTCTTATAAGTATATCATCATTAAAGTTATACCATTAAAGCTATACAATTAAACTTACAATTAAAGTATACAATTGATTTTATTAAAGCTATATAATTAAAATTACTTCGAATCTCAACAATTATCTCTTAATGTGGGGCAAACCTATTTGCATATGAAAGGGGCAATAATTATGAATTTACTAATTTAAAACCAAAGAAGGGGAATCTAAAGGGTCCTCAAAACACTATATATGATTTGTTAATACCCAATGAATATATAATAAACCAATCAATATTTAACAAAAAAAATTCTCAATCAATAAAAATACCCCCTCCTTCCCCCACCACACACACACGCACCCCCCCCCCCCCCCCCTTCCTCCACCACACACACACACACACACACACACACACCACCCCCATTCCCCCTACAACACCCCCTTCCCCACCCCCCCCACCACTGCCCCACCCCCTTCCCCCTGCCCATTTCTCCCACCCCACCACCCTCCCCAGCCCTGCCCCCTCCCCCCACCACACACAGGCGTGCATATATACACACATATATACAACGGGAAGACAAAGAGAGAGAGAATCATACCTAAAAGTAGAGAGAGAGAGAGCAGTCTCTTAGAGAGAGAGAGAGGGAGGGAACCAAAACGGTGGGAAAAAAAGGGATTTTTTACAGAGGAAGTTGTCACGGACGTGTCATGGTCTTTGACCGTGACAACTTTATAAGATTGTCACGGTCATTGATCGTGACAAAAAATGCGTGTTTTTTTGTCATGGTCAATGACCATGACAAGGCTGGCCGACTGAAGGATGTCAATTTGGCCTTTTTGGTGTAGTGACGAAAAACATGAGGGATTAATTGTCATATATATAGTTTTTTTTTAATTAACAGATAGTTTCCAACGGTTATATACATAACGGTAGTGACTAGTGTAACGAGTGGATTTGGGGAGGAGGTGGAGGATGACATATGCCCGCCCAAAGTGGGACCTGCCCCTGGGGGATGACATATGCCCGCCCAAAGTGGGACCTGCCCCTGGGTGATAAACAATTAGCCATCCAAGAGAATTCTACACCATCCCACTGTGAGTGTAACCTAAAAAATGTACCCCAAATTGTTTAGGTTTACATTTTTTTAGCCTCTCCAATTGGAGATGGCCTAAAACTATTATTTCTTTATTCCATATTATTGCACGTTTGATCAGCGTAACTTAACAAAATACAAATAAAAAAAACAAATGTCTATTCCACAAAAATTAATGGTGTGACTTAAAGTACATTAAATGTTTGTGGTATGTATAAGCCCTACATTTATGTGCAAATTTTCAATGTACCTTAAGGATGACTTTAAGATTTTCCATACAACCTTTCACATAGCCACATAATAATATTATGGATAATGCTATCAAATTTTGACAAAAAAAATAAATAAACTAAAAGCTTAAAAGTATTATACATTAATATAAGTACAATAATTTAATGCCGTTAACAAATAACTATTAATAAACATTGCATTTTTTAATTATTATATGTCACATAAATAAAAAATTGTACAAATTTGCACGGAAAATCGGGGCTTGTCTGCTAGCCGATCACACCCACCAATCAATCTTAAATGCGAGTAGAAACTCAATCATAACTACACATAAAATCCAACCCAACACTCTCTTTGTACTTGTTAAAAAGATTTACAACCGAACTAACCCAACAAACGAAACCCAAGATGGGAGAGAAAAACTTAAACTTGTTCAAGAAAGGCTGTTCAGTTGAAGTGAGAGGCCACGAACAAGACATGGGTGGTACATGGTACACAGCCACCATCATAGGCCCACCCCAAACCAACAATATCCACACCACCACCACAATAAAATTTACGTTGAGTACCATCGTTTGCTAGCTGATGATGATCCCACCACATCGTTAGAAGAATGGGTGGATTTTCTCTTGGTTAGGCCTTCTCCACCTGTGAGTGAGTTAGTGGATTTGGAGTTAAATGAAGTTGTTGATGCGTTTTATCTTGATGGGTGGTGGACTGGCATTATTATTGGGCTAGCTAATGCCAAGAACACTACTTTTGACGTGGTGTTTCAGAACCCCCGAATTTGCTTGAGTTAACCCATGCTGATATGAGGGTTCACCATGATTGGGTAAATGGCCAATGGGTCAGCCCCAAGGTATCACATTTGTATTTTATTTTTCATTTCAATCATAATCTTGATAAATCACAACATGCATGTTATATTTTGAAAAATAAAAGTGATAGGCACACCGGGTGCAAGTACCGGGCTAGTACCAGTACTGCTTTATTTGCTTGTATAATGGTGTGATTTCATTGATTTATGGTGTGGGTCCCACCAGTGTACAAGTCATTTAAAGCGCATTTGGTACAAAACCGGTACTTGCACCCGGTAAGTGTATCATTTCTCTTTGAAAAATAAATATTGTAGTGTAGAATCATTTGGGATACGGATCTATATGAGACTAGAACATAGTTTTAAAAATCGTTCATAACGTAACAAATCGGTCATTACGTAATGGTATCTCAAAGTGACATTTCAAATACACGCCGATATATCGGATTGAACCAAAATCACACCCGTATTCCTTTACGAATCTGATACGTAACGAAAACGCCGTTACAATTCGGTATAACCTGTTACAATCCGTTACAGTCTAGTTATTTTTATGGGAAAAAAGGATGAAAAATTGAAATACATTTACTTTTCTTTTAACAAAAACTTTATGGGTCATGAAAAGAAAGAAAAAGAAGACAAATAAAGAAGGAGACAAACCTGGTTTACTTTTCCATTATTTATGTGTCTCAAAAACACTCACAATTTCACAAAGAAACCCATTACTCACGGTTACACAGTTCAACAATATATATACCCTTCCATTTTTCTTCCTCTCCCTCCAAACCATTTCCCATCCATTTCAAAGAAATTAAACCTCAGGTCGGCGGCTTAGGCATCATATCATGAAGGAAGAGGACAACGACATATCTCAGGGCCGGCACCGGAGGAGTCTCTCAGATCAAGGTATATATGTTGGTGTGCTTTTGTTTGGATATTGTCTTCTTTTGCCGTAAGAGAGAGAGAAAGTGTGTTGTTATTTAAAGGCTCAAAATGTTTATCCAAATAAAACCCCATCTCATCATGTTTTTAACGAATGAGATGAGGTCAAATTTGTACTCCAAAATAATGTGTATCCAAAATATGTTTAAAATATAAAGCGTGTTATATAAAAAAAAATATTTTAAAATATAGTGTCAAAAAAATGTTAACAAAACACTCAAAATATTACAAAAGTTTATCCAAAAAATTTAAAAAAAATTATGTAAGTCAACTAATTATTATCATGTCTTAAAAAATTAATTATTATTCAATTTAATATGTGTTATTATTTAATATGATATTATGTTCCAAAAAATATTGTATAAAAAAATAAATAAAAGTACCAAAAATAATAAAATTCTACCAAACTCTTTAGAACTATTTATTTTGTGGCGTATTTTAAAAAAACAAAATGCCTCATCAAAGGGTTAAGGAAGATGAGTCGGAGATCGCCCAAAGTGGGGATATTGGGTGGAAGTTTGCTACTATGGTACTAAATAATAAGCTAAAATTAAATTGAAAATTGTGCAGAAGAGAGATAAATGGTGGTATAACTAGACTGAAACAACATTTAGCTCATCTAAAAGGACAAGTAAGAGGTGATGGATTTGAGGCGATTGTTGTTTCAAGTGACGATTCAAATCCCGAGATGATCGTGCCAAGAAATATGAGTAGAAATGAATATAGGGAATGGGAGCAGACACAGAGGTCTAAATCAAAGGGTGAATTTGAGGATGGAAGTTTTAGTAGAGCGGGTTTACATAAAGCTCCTCAATGATCTTCTAGTATGTTTGAAATGCGACGTAAGGGATGGTGGATATAGATTCACATGAATATAGATTAGCTGAAGTGGATGTGGACCTCCATCGAAGCAAGGGTCCTAAGTAACCTAAAATATCAACAAAACTTGTTAAAGGTTTGTGAAAGAAGTTAGGACGGGAAGTTAGTCAGTTTGTGTTGTTTGAAAAACATTCTGCAAATATTATTGTAAGCTCATGGTTTGACTGGATGCTTGATGTTGCTAGAAAAATCGGATACGAAGTGAAGCCTCCAACTTCGTATGAGGCCAATGAAGTTTTTTTGCCAATAGAGTTTGCTAGCTTGAAAAAATGGATTGAATCTGAAAAGTCAATTTGGAAGGAGAGGGGTGTCAATATTATGTGTGATGGTTGGACAGGACCTACCAAAAAACATTTAATTAATTTTTTAGTTTATGGCTATCACGGAACAGTTCTTCACAAGTCCATTGATGCAACAAACGTGGTGAGTAGGACAGCAGACTACTACTTGCGCCTCATGGATAAGGTAGTTGATGAAATTGGAGAGCAATATGTTGTCCAAGTAGTAATTGATAATGAAGCGGCTATGAAAGCGGGTGGTAAGTTACTTATGCAAAGGAAATCGAATTTGTATTGGACAACATGTTCAGCTCATTGTATTGACCTTATCCTCGAAGACATTAGTAAAAAGAAGAATGTGGCGAAAGTGTTGGATGAAGCAAAAATTATCACTAACTTCATTTACAATTACAATTGGGTTCTTGATTACATGAGGCGATTCACTAATAGCCGAGAGTTACTGCGTCCAGCCATCACTCGTTTTGTTAAAAATTTTGTCACATTGGAGGTATTATGAGGCACAAGAAGGGTTTATAGGACATGTTTCGATCTGATGAGTGGAAACGATGCAAGTGGTCAAAGTTGCCAAAAGGCAAGGAGGTGAAGAAGTTAACATTTAATAGGGACTTTTAGTCTGAAGCAACTGATATTTTGAAGGTGCAGGAGTCTTTAGTGAAGGTTCTTCGATTGGTGGATGGAGATTTAAAACCTACCATGGGTTTTATTTATGAAGCTATGGATAGGGCAAGGAAAGCGATTCAAAGATATTACTGCTATTACATAGATTTTCATAAAATCATTGACAGACGATGGCGGTTCAAATTAGATCAAGACTTGCATGCAGCTGGTGAGTATAAAAGTAAAAAAAATTAGTTGCATTTTATTTGTTCAATAATTAGGTTATTACTTGAATCTAACTTTTGATATATTATTCTTATGTCAATATATTATGGTATTACTTGAATCCTCAGTTTCAATACGGTGATAATTTTACAAGCCTTTCCGACGCAATAGAAGGACTTAAAAAAGTGATTCAGAGGTTGGAACCTGATATTGAAAATCAGATAAAGGTAATTAACCAAGTAAGTCGAGAATATATTTATATTTTGTTAAGGTTTTTCACTAATGTATTTAATATCTTGGTACAAACACGATTCTTTTGGAACCGAATTAGCTCAAGCAGCAGTGTCACGAACAAATTCGAGTAATAATATGTCTTAATTTATTTATTATCAATTTCACTTTATACCTCAGTATACAATATAAATATTCATTGTGTTCATCATGTGTAGGTGAATGGTGGATTCATTATGGCACGTAGACTCCATAACTTCAACGAATTGTTGTGAGTGTATTGTGTCAAACATGTTTATTTTCCAATTGTGAACGAAATTGGAGTACATTTAGCCTCAAACATACAAAGACATGAAATCGTTTAAAATCCCAAAAGTTAAATAAACTTGTTTTTGTATACTATAATATGAGGTTAAAAATCAGAAATGTGATAAGAAGAAGCCAACAACACATTGAGAAATCTTTTAATCCTATCAACTTGGATTACATAATTGACGAAGATGACTCATTGTCTCCGTGGTTGGAAAAGACAGAAGAAGCTCTTTTAGACGGACAAGACAATTCTGAATGGTTAGATGTTGATGAAAATGACCAAAATGATCATGGTACTTTAGTTCCTTCTGGTAGTGGAACTAGTAGCGGTGGTAGTGGTGGTGTTGGCTTGAGTCCACCAAGTAGTGGTACTAATGGAAATAGTGCTAGTTATGGAGGTAGTGCTAGTGGTAGTTATGGAGGTGGTTTTCCTGGTAGAGATATGCAATATGAAGGTAAATAAATATTGCAGTCTAAATTTAATTTATAGTATTATATTATTCTTGTATTATACTTCTAACAGAAATATATCATTTACTGAAACAGGTGATAGTTACTCATCGTATCAAAGAGAAGTTGGAAGTAATGGAATTCGGAACGATGATGACAATTTGGAGGATAGACAAAATATACAACCATGGGGTGGGACACGAAGGCGTACACGTCGTCCAATGGGAGATAATTTAGAGAACCGTGTTATTGAGCTTGAATTCTCATATTGTGAGAGGTTTGACTTTTTTTGGTCCACATTGTCGAATTATTCTAAATTATGTATTTATTTCTATGGACAAGGGAGTCATCGTTATTCGTGAGTTTACACCTTAATTTAGTGAGGGAGGCTAAATAATTTAGTTCACACTTTCTCAGACCAAGACCACTCACTTTGTGACATCAAACTTTATCTTAATTAATTAAGGGTATTTTCCTTTCTTCGTCGTCACCTCTGCAAAGGAAGTTATCAATTTCACCCGTTACGACATTTTTTTGGAAGGATGGCAGTTTGCATGTTATTTATGTCTTTGGCTCCGAAGAACCATTGGAAACTACTGGGGGATTTCTACAAGCGTTTTAAGTTTTTGTTGTAAACTGCCCATTTTAGGGGCGATAAAAATTTATACGCATGGTTTTAAATAACGGTATCGGGTAACGTAATGGTTGTGGTATCAATGTAACAGTATCAGGAGTATCGGACGTAATGTAACGGGAATCGGTTACCGCAAGCGTGATTTTTTTTACCATTCACAAATACCATAAATTAAATTGATACTTTTATTTTGACTAAATAATGTTGAATTTAATTAATATGTAGGTTCATTAAATAGTATTAAAGCACATTAAAGAATTTTATTACTTAATCAAATAAAAAAAACACATCGTAAAAGCATTTCATTACTTAATCAAATACTAAAAACACATGACTCAATAACAACTTGTAATATGCTTAAATTTAACAACTAATAACATACTTACAGTCATTGCACAATTGTGAATCATTAGCACCATACCACTAAACAAATATGATAATAAACTAAATTACATATATTACAAATGATTCCATGCTTTCACCACCAAAAAGAATGTCATGGCGGGTCTCTAAGAATCTCCCTAACATCGTCATCATTATTAGCCCGTTCATGTGGTTCATATCCAAAGTAATTGGAATGTGAAGTACTTGAATTAGATGTACCCATTCCAAAATTGCTACTTCCATTTGATGCACGTTGTTGTAGAAAATAACCTTGAGGCACTGGCAAAATCATATACCCATGTGGATAGTATTTCGTATTCAATAAATATTAATTAGTGAGAATAGAATTAATATTTATGTAGAAATAAATTTACTGAGTGTGATTAAGTTAATAAAATTTGGTCAATTGTTAGTACGTCGCAAGCGGGTAGAAATGACGGGGATCGATGGTATCTCAACCGAGGCATATGGGTGGGTTATTTTGGGTTGAGATAGTATATTTATAGTTAGTGTCTCGGATGATGATTTCGAGTGCACGGTTGATCCAGAATAGGTTGAAATAGTCAAAATTAAGTACCCAAGGTGTAGAGATTGGTTACCGGTGGCTTTTTAGACTAGTGGGGACCCACTTAGGGGCATACTGGTCATTTTACACTACGGGGTTAACCCAATTTCGGGATTAGGGATTTAAACAATAGGTTAAGGGTTGGGAGGCATCCGCTTTACATATTAAAATATCTTAGAGCTAAAGTGGTGAGAAAAGAGGAAGAAAAACACAAGGGATTCAAGGGAAGGCTTAATTGGGGACGAATCGTCGGGAGTGCTTGGTTAGATTCAACTCTACAAGAAGAAAATCATAATGCATTCCACATCTAAGGCAAATGACTAAACTTGATTAATGTTTTTGTTTAGTTTTATGTTCATATCAAAATTTGGAAGACTTGTAACAAATTTTGGGGTGGGAATTGACATGTTAATGAGTTTTGAGAATAGTGAAATTGATGATGATTCCTTATGATCTTGTTAGAATAAATCTCACATGAAAAGTAGATTCTTGCTAGAGAAACCTAAGAACGAAAAATATATATATATATTGTTCTTGAATGGAAAAATCTGAAATTGAATAAAAAAAAAGTGTGATCTTGAACTATGAAATTAGGGAATTTTATTAGAATTAATAGATAATTAATGCTGAAAAAAGTGATGATTAAATCCCATTACTAGATTTTATTTTGATGTATTGAGACTATAAAATATGTGCCTCTATGTTGGTAGTTGATAGGGTAATGATATTATGCCCTGGGACTAAGATTTGTACTTATTTGGGGCTGAAAACTTGGGTAAAACTCATGAAGGAAATAACAGTCCCCACTTGGGTTGCGTATAGAGCGAACCGGTTCACCCCCTATCCGAACTGGTTCGGCTTCCCTGCTTAGTCCAGGTCCGTTTATTAAAAGTTTTAATAATTTCTTTAGGGTTCGAGATATTTTGAGGTGTCCGTAGATGAAAGTAGAATTTCTGGGAAATATTTAGGGACCTTATTTTACCTTAGGATAGTTGAAAGAAAATATGGAGGAAGGAATGATAGGCATTTGGGACAAACAACGATTGGGAATATAAATTAATGAATTTCGTTGAGAATTCGGGTGACTTAGGATACGGGCTGGTTGAAAAGGGCTTAATGTCTGGAATTAATAATATATGTGTGAAATAAATTAAACAATGGTTAATTAAATATTTAAGAGTCGGGGGTAGACTCGGCACATTTAGGATAGTGCTCGTGTGTTAAGCACGTATTAACCGGGTTATGTGAGATGTATATATACGGGATAGGGAAAGTACATGTATGAATAATAATAATATATGTGTGTATGATATTTATGCGAAACATACCCATCCTAGTGAATATGCTATCGGTGGAGGTTGCGCACCGTGGGAGGTCACTCTGACGTATCCCAGCAGAGGTAGTACCATTCCCCTAGGTCATAGGTTTGTGCACGACTACGCTATGTGAGTTTTAGAGTCCCGAGGAATAATGTGGTATGATTATGACCCACAGACTTAATATCATGATCGCCTCCAGTTTTCATTTTCGTTTTGGGCTCGGTGGTGAGATTCCGACCTAGTTGCCCAGGTTGAGGTAGATACTCTTGGAGCTTGATAGCATGCAAGTGATTTCGCATCCAGTGAGAAAATACTCGAAGGGATTGAGGCTACATATATAGGGAGCGATATATATGTATATATTTGATGTGTTACAAATATCGGTATATAAAGTTGAAGATAATTTTATCTGGGCATAAGACCTTAAGTGTGAATGTTTATTAATAACTGGAGTAAAGTTATGAGAACAAGTTCGTGGTGACGTAATTGAGAATTAATTAAGTAGAGGGGTAAGCTAATTAAGAAATCACAAATAAATAATATACTCGAGGCAGTTTAGTGTGTTATATTGAGATTAGTGATGAGGCTAGTTAGGCGGGGTAGCGTAACTAGGAGGGGTAATAAGCATACGTTAGGTGAGCGCATTAGATGAGGGGTGAGGGTCGTCTCATTAGAGTGAACTACCGGTTTAAATATGGAAAATTTCTTTACATTTTCATTACTGCATTTTATTCACTTACTAAATATTTTCAACGGTTTTGGGCTCTGATCCGCATTAAATATTTTCAAAAAATTTTAGGTGTCCAGCCACAGAGACGCCCAGTATGATTCTTTTCTTCCAGGGTTACGTAGCTACAGCAGGTGTGGAGGCTTACGGGTCTTGGAGTAGTTGATCCTATCATTATTATCTTAGATTAGGTTCCATTCCAGTTATTAGTTGGGCATATCTCCCATTTTATCAGATTTATTTATTTTCAATTTTATTTAGTTCAGTTCGAATGATTGTATTGGATTCTTAGTAACCGATGGTTTACTCGGTACTTGATTTTATTTATTTCCGCATTTAGACTTCTTGATTAGTGTGGTTATATATATTGTTTATTATGAATGAGATTGTGGTGAATGGTTTACTTTTGGTATTGCAATTAAAGATTAAAATTTGACGCATCTTGTTAAACTAATAGGTGGTTAGTAATTAATTGAATTTTGACAGTGATTCTAAGAATAAGTCATATGATACTCTCGTTTTATTTTGATAGAGCGCTGGCGACCCGTTATTTTAATAGACAGGGTGTCACAGATGGTATCAGAGCATCAGGTTCTAGTGTCTTTTAGGATCTGTGTGGCTTACTACAATTTCAGCGTAGCGTCCTTTGGTATAGAGCCTTATTATTAGGAATGTTGCATTCACACTTGCGCATTTACGCACTTATGTTCTTCTACTCTTATTTTGTATTTGAATGTGAACTTATGCAATTTCAATATGGTTCCATATGCCACCTAAGAGAGCATGACCAGCTAGGGCCGCCAGGAGGGCCAATAAGGAAGAGGCTTATCAGCAGCCATAGGAGCCACAGGGCACGGTGACAACCGCAGAGGTGGCCACCATAGTTGCTCAGGCGGTTAATGCCTCCATGACCGCCATGGAACATGTCGTTTGGGCCCATCTGGGGCCATCACTAGGGAGAGAATGAGGGAGGCCTTCTTAAAGGGGAATCCATCGAAGTTCCAAGTAGTTCAGACCTAGTTATTGCTAGTTAGTGAAGGAAAGATATGCAGTGCCACCTCCGCATGGTTGAGTGCAGTGACACTCAGAAACAGATATTGACAACTTTCAAGTTAGTGGGTGCAGCCTTACAATGGTAGGAGTCAATCATCACGCCCAAGGAGAGGGATACAATGACGATCGCAGAGTTCTAAGGGCGGTTCAACTGCAAGTACTTTCCTTCGATAATCCACACTGAGATACGGAGGAGGTTTAATGAGGTGGCACAGGGAGATGGGTCGGTGGCCAAATACGAGGAAGAGTTTACACGTCTGGAAAACTTTATGCCCGACGAGGTGAACACTAAGGATAAGAAGATGTTGAAGTTCATGGATGGACGTACTTGGAGGATTAGGCAACACTTGTTTGGTAACCCGGCGTTGAAGACATACATTGAGGTCGTCAATGCCGCAGTACTTCATTGTCAGGACCATCGCTTCCATCTGAAAGGAAGCAAGAGAATGAGGGAGACTACCCTGGTAGGCAGAGCAGGTGGGAATGGTGCTAGTGGGGCACCGCAACAGCACATGGGGAGACAACATGAGCGGGATTACCGACAAGGGTATCCGGTTAAGAGGTTTCAGTCGGGACGTTTTCGACCTGATAGTAGTGGGTTCAGATAGGGCCAGCAGGACCCTCAGCATCAGCAGCAGTAGAAACATGTTCCCCAGGGCCTCCAGGGCCAATGGAACAACGGGAAAGGCCAGCAGGTTCGGAGCTAGCAGAGCCAGCGACAAGGATAGCCCCGATAGGGACACCAGAGCTAGAGGCAGGGGGACTTAACTGGCCGTTGTTTAACTTGTAGAGAGATGGGCCATCGAAAGAGAGACTGCCCACAGCTAAGCAAAGGACCACAATAGGGTTCCCAGCAGGGGCAGCAAGTGCAGTTACCACCTGCAGCACCAGTCCCACAGCAGTAGGGACAGCTACAGTACAGGCATGTCTACAACATCCGGGATGCAGTCATACCATAGGCACTACCAATAGTTGAGGGACATTTCCTATTCATGGGCATATGGGTAGGGTGTTGTTTGATACGAAAGCCTCACACTCGTTTATAGCTACCAAATTTGCACGCACAGTCAGTCTACTAGAGACAAACGGTAGTACTATTATGTGTGTAGACTCACCATTGGGCAACGGATCCCTTATACACTTAATTTGTAGGGGAGTAGATATAGGCGTCGGGAGATTATGTTTAGCGATTGACTTGCTTGTTTTGGACATGGTGCGGTACGATGTTATCTTGGGCATAGATTGGTTGGCAGGGTATAGGGAAATTGTGGATTGCTTTTGGAGGACCATTGTATTTTCCATCCAGGCAGGAGGTGTTTATTTTAGCGATGCCTCTTCCTCAAGGAGAGTCGAGCACACATTTGTACTACATTGAGGAGGAGACCTCACAGGAGGTGGTTATCTCCATGGATTCGATTCTGGTTGTGAGGAAGTTCGCATATATTTTCTAAGAGATACCCAGGTTTCTACCCAGTTGGGGAATCGATTTAGCGCATGGAACGAGGCTAATTGCATGAGCACCGTATCACATGGCCCCATTAGAGATACAGGAATTGAGAGATCAGATTTAGAAGCTCTTGCGACAGGGTTTTATCTGGCGGCGTACATCGCCGTAGGGTGCAACTGTGTTATTCGTAAAGAAGAATTATGGTTCACTTCGGTTGTGTATTGATTACCGAGAGTTAAACAAGGTCACGATTTGGAATAAATATTCGTTGCCTCGAATCGATGACTTATTTGACCAGTTGAGAGGAGCAGCGTATTTCTCAAAGATAGACTTGAGATTGAGGTATCACTAGTTGCGCATTAGGGAGTAGGATGTCCCTAAGACCGCTTTCCTGACACGGTATGGGTCGTATGAGTTCAGGGTTATGCTGTTTGGGCTAATCAATGCTCCAGCCATTTTCATGGATCTCAAAGACTTTTTAGACCAATTCGTGATAGTGTTCATAGACGACATTCTAGTATACTCTTGGACTGAGGGCGTTATGGTTCTACAGACATTAACGGGATCATCAGTTTTACGCCAAGTTCGTGAAGGGTGGATTTTGATTGCGTGAGGTGCAGTTTTTGGGTCATATTTGGTCTAACATAGGTATTTCAGTGGACCCGAGCAAAGTTTCAGCTGTAAGGGAGTGGGGTCAGCCCACGACACCGACCGAGATCCACAGTTTCTTGGGGTTGACAATATATTATTGTCGTTTTATTAAGGGTTATTCGAATATTGGGGGTCCATCGACTAATTTGACTCAAAAAGGGGTGTCGTTTGTGTGGGACGATTACTCTCAGTTAGCTTTCGATGAGCTAAAGGATAAGTCTACCTTAGCGCTTGTGCTCGCACTGCTTAGGGGAGTAGTGAAGTACCTTGTATTTATCGATGTGTAGTTACAGGGACTTGGGGGTATTCTATAGAAGGAGGACCGGGCTATAGCTTATGATTCTTGCAATCTTAAGCACCACGAGAGGAACTACTCCACACATATCGTGGAGTTAGCAGCGATCGTGCTTGCCTTGAGAACTTAGAGGCACTACCTTTTGGGTGAGCGGTTCAGTTTATTCACAAATCATAAGTCACTACAGTATTTATTCATGCAGAAGGATCTTAATATGCGGCAATGGAGATGGTTAGAGTTCGTGAAGGACTACCAATTTGATATTCAGTATCATCCTAGGAAGGCTAACGGTATGGCAAATGCGTTGATTCAACGAACTACAGGAGAGATAGCGAAGGTTTAGAAGACGAAATGGGGTGAGCTTCGGTAGGACGACAAGGTCGCTAGAGCATGTATGGCGGCATTGGCTATCACTCCCGAGATCATTATGCGGGTGGTAAAAGCACAGGTCGGGGATCACTTCTGTTAAGATAGGGTGCGTCAGTTGTTGGCAGATGAGGCAGAGTCCTATTCGATCAGTTCTGAGAGAGGCTTACGCATCAATGGGAGACTCATTGTTCTGGAGGATGAGGACTTGAGACACGTAGTGATGATTGAGTCTCACGGGTCGAGGTTTGTGGTACATCTCGGTGAGGATAAGATGTATCAGGATAGCATAAACAGTACTGGGTTTTAGAGATGATGAAGCGGGACATAACAGAGTTTGTCTCAGAGTGCACTACTTGCTAGTTAGTGAAGGTAGACCACCAAAGACCTACCAAATAATTATTGGTGTTAGATGTTCCGACATGAAAGTGAGAGAGCATATCGATTGATTTCATCACTGGATTACCGACGTCACAAAGAGGTCATGATTCCATCTGGGCTACAGTGGATCGTCTGACCAAGGTGGCCCACTTTTTTGCCAATTTGGACAGATTTTGCGACGGGACGGTATGCCCAGCTATTTATTGTCGAGATAGTGAGACTACATAGGATGCCGATCAATATCGTGTCCGACAGGGATAAGATTTTATTGTCCCATTTTTGTCAAAGCTTTCAAGAGGTGATGGGCAGACTGAGCGGGTTAATCAGATGTTGGAGGACATGCTTAGGATGTGTATACTCAATTTTGGGGGAGGTTGAGAGCAGTACCTTCCACTGGTCGAGTTCGCTTACAATAACTCTTACCAGTTCACCATCGGTATGGCACCATTTGAGGCACTTTATGGATGACCTTGTCGTTCGCCCATTTGTTGCTTAGAGGTGGGCGACAAAAAGTTGTTGGGATCGGAGATGATTCAGGATACTACTGCCAAGATTGAGCTCATTCGAGGACGCATACAGATAACTCAGGATAGGCAGAAGAGTTACGCTGATGCCGACAGGAGACACATAGAGCTGGATGTGGGGGACCACGTATTGGTACGAGTGTCTCCCATGAAGGGAGTCATGAGGTTCGGGAAGAAGGGGAAGCTAGCGTCGAGGTATGTAGGGCCTTTCCCGATCATTGAGCGGGTAGGGTCATTAGCTTATAGGGTGGGGTTGCCGGAGCATCTACAGATGATTCACGATGTATTCCATGTGTCGTCGCTGAAGAGATATCAGAGGAGTGAGAGGGATTTTTGGCACATTCCACTGGAGAAGATAGACTTACAACCAGACATATCATACGAGGAGGGACCGGTTACTATTCTTGATCGTAGTGATCGTAAGTGGCGGTTTAAGGTGGTGCCCGGGGTTCGGGTTCAATGGAGATACCATAATGTAGATGAGTCGACGTGGGAACGGGAGGTTGATATGCAAAAGCAATATCCAGAGCTTTTTACTACAAGTACGTCCGAATTTCGGAGATGAAATTCCTTTGTAGAGGGGAAGTATGTAACACCCCGTATTTTTAATAATTAATTTTAGCAGTTTAAATTACCCTTGTGCTCGTAATTTAATTAAAATAAGAAATATTGCGTATTCAATAAATATTAATTAGTGAGAATATAATTAATATTTACGTGGAAATAAATTTACTAAGTGTGATTAAGTAAATAAAATTCGGTCAATTGTTAGTACGTCATAAGTGGGTAGAAACAATGGGGATTGACGGTATCTCAACCGAGGCATACGGGTGGGTTTTTTGGGTTGAGATACGATACTTATATTTAGTGGCTCGGATGATGATTTTGAGTGCATAGTTAATTCGAAATAAGTTGAAATGGTCAGAATCAAGTACCCGAGGGTAAAGATTGGATACCGGGGGCTTTTTAGACTAGTCCGGACCCACTTAGGGGCATACGGGTCATTTTACACTATGGGGTTAACCTAAGTTCGATATTAGGCTTTAAATAAGAGGTTAAGGGTTAGGAGGCAGTCAATTTACATATTCAAACATCTGAGAGCTAAAGTGGTCAGAAAAGAGGAAGCAAAACACAAAGAATTCAAGGGAAGGCTTAATTGGGGACAAATCGTCTGGAGTTCTTGGCTAGATTCAACCCTACAAGAAGAAAATCATAATGCATTCTACATCTAAGGCAAGTGACAAACTTGCTTAATGTTTTTGTTTAGTTTTATGTTCATACCAAAATTTGGTGGAGCTGTAACAAATTTTGGGGTGGGAATTAACATGTAAATGAGTTTTGAGAATAGTGAAATTGATGATGATTCCTTATGATCTTGTTAGAATAAATCCCACATGAAAAGTTGGTTCTTGCTAGAGAAACATAAGAACGAAATATATATATATATATATATATATATATATATATATATATATATATATATATATATATATATATATATATATATATATATATATATATATATATATATATATTCTTCTTGAATAGAAAAATCTGAAATTGAATAAAAAAATGTGTGATTTTAAACTATGAAATTAGGAAATTTCATTAGAATTAAGAGATAATTAATGCTGAAAAAAGTGATGATTAAATCCCATTATTAGAATTGATTTTGATGAATTGAGACTATCAAATATGTGCCTTTATATTGGTAATTGATAGAGTAATGATAGTATGACTTGGGATGAAAACATGGACTTAACTCGGGGGTGAAAACTTGGGTAAATCCCGTGAAGGAAATAACAGTCCCGACCTGGGTTGCGTACAGAGGCGAACCGATTTGCCCACTGGCCGAACCGGTTTGGTTTCCGTGCTTAGCCCAGGTCCATTTATTAATAGTTTTAATAATTACTTTGGGGTTCGAGATATTTTAAGATGTCCGTAGATGAAAGTAAGATTTATGAAAAATATTTAGGGACCTTATATTACCTTGGGATAGTTGAAAGAAAATCCGGAGTAAGGAATGATAGGCGTTTGGGACGAACAACGCTCGGAAATATAAATTAATGAATTCAGTTGAGAATTCGGGTAACTTAGGATACGGTCTGGTCAAAAAGGGCTTAGTGTCCAAAATTAATAATATATGTGTGAAATCAATTAAACGAGGGTTAATTAAACATTTAAGAGTTAGGGGTAGAGTGAGCACATTTAGGCTAGTGCTTCGAGTGTTAGGAACGGATTAGCCGGATTATGTGAGATGTATATATACGGGATAGGGACATTATATGTATGAATAATAATATATGTGTATTATATTCATGTGAAACATACCCATCCTAATGAACATGCTATCGGTGGAGGTTGCGCGTCGTGGGAGGTCACTCTAGCGAATCCCAACAGAGGTAGTATCGTCCCCCTGGGTCATAGGTCTGTGCACGACCATCCTATGTGAGTTTTGGAGTCCCATGATATAATGTGGTATGATTATGACCCATGGATTTAATACCATGGTCGCTTCCAGTTTCCGTTTTCGTTTTGGGTTTGGTTGTGAGATTTCGACTTGATTGCCGATAATAAGGTAGATACTCCTGGAGCATGATATCATGCTAGTGATTTCGCATCTAGTGAGGAAATACTCGGAGGGATTGCAGCTACGTATAAAGAGAACGATATATATGTATATATTTGATGTGTTACGAACATATGCATATAAAGTTGAAGATAATTATATCCGGGCATAAGACTTTAAGTGTGAATAGTTATTAATAACTGGAGTAAAGTTATGAGAACAAGTTCATGCTAATGTAATTGAGAATTAATTAAGCAGAGGGGTAAGCTAATTAATAAATCACAGATAAATAATATACTCGAGACAGGGTAGTGTGTTATATTGAGATTAGTGATGAGGCTAGTTAGGCGGCGTAGCGTAACTAGGAGGGATAAGAAGCATACGTTGGGTGCGCGCATTAGATGAGGGGTGAGGGTTGTCTCATGAGAGTGCACTGCCAGTTTAAATATGGAAAATTGCTTTACATTTTCATTACTGCATTTTATTCACTTGCTAAATATTTTCAACGGTTTTGGGCTCCGACCCTCATTAAATATTTTCAAAAAAAATTAGGTGTCCAGCTACAGAGACGCCCAGTATGATTCTTTTCTTCCAGGGTTACGTAGATACAGTGGATGTGGAGGCTTACAGGTCTTGGAGTAGTTGATCCTATCATTATTATCTTAGATTAGGTTCCATTCCAGTTATTAGTTGGGCATATCTCCCCTTTTATCAGATTTATTTACTTTCAGTTTTATTTAGTCTAGTTCGAATGATTGAATTGGATTCTTAGTAACCGATGGTTTACTCGATACTTGATTTTATTTATTTTCGCATTTAGACTTCTTTATTGGTATGGTTATATATATTGTTTATCGTGAATGAGATCGTGGTGAATGGTTTACTTTTGGTATTGCAATTAAAGATTAAAATTTGACACAGCTTGTTAAACTAATAGGTGGTTAGTAATTAATTGAATTTTGACTGTGATACTATGAATGAGTCATATGAGACTCTCATTTTATTTTGATAGAGGGTTGACCACCCGTTATTTTAATAGGCGGGATTTCACACTACAAGAAAAAGTCTTTTCCACGACACCTGATATGTGTCGTGAAACTGTTTTCACGACACATTTTATGTAGTCGTTGAAGAGGGGTGTCGTAGAAAGTTACCTTCTATATCGACACATTTGTGGTGTCGTAAAACTATTTCACGACACCTGCCAAGTGTCGTTGAACAAATATCCACGACACCTAGTTACTAGTCGTAAATAGCCACCACACCTTTGTGGTGTCGTAAAACTATTTCACGACACCTGCCAATTGTCGTTGAAACAATTATCCACGACACCTAGTTACTAGTCGTAAATAGCCACGACACCTTTGTGGTGTCGTAAAACTACTTTCACGACACCTGCCAATTGTCGTTGAAACAATTATCCACGACACGTAGTTACTAGTCGTAAATAGCCACGACAACTTTGTGGTGTCGTAAAACTACTTTCACGACACCTGCCAATTGTTGTTGAAAATAATATCCATGACACCTGATATGTGTCGCAAAAGTCATTACCCAAAAAAACCTTCCACGACTAATTATTGTGTCGTGAATGTTATTTTACGACTGAACGTACGTGTCGTTCATATTGTACACGACTAAATATAAGCGTCGTTATTATCATGTTACGATGTATAAAATATGTCGTTAAAAGGGTATAATTTTTTTTTATAAAAACCAGCTTCTCAAATGCATGTTGCTTCCACATATATGATAGCATCACAATTAACAATTCCACAATTCATAAAATTTAAACCAAACTTATATAATTAAGAGGAACTCATAGTATGTACTCATAACCATAATATCAAAGTCATGCCCAAAATAGTTGAATGAATATATATTTGGGTGTTACAAGCCACATAAAAACATGGGATTATAATGAAACGAGCATTAGCCTAACAAGTTAAAATGCAATCTTCCCTAAAAAAATAACTAATAGCAGTCTTCAAAAATATTCCTCCCAAAATGCCTTCAACATCATCCAAAAATAGGTACCTGTTCAGAAAATAATTTTATTAAATAGTCTCGTAAATTAACAACACACTTGTAATAAAAAATAAAAAATAAAAAATCAAAGTATACCTTCAATCCAAAAAGCAACGAAGAAACTCCATACCCACTTGATTCCTTATATTTTTCTGAAATCGATACGAGAGAATGTCAAAGAAAAATTCTTAGAGTAAAATCCAAGAATTGTAACTATTCCACTCACATTATTAGTCAAAACGAATGTATCGATGTAGCCATGCTATGGTACATCCTTTTGCATCATCAAGTATGGAAAATGCATCCGAGTATCGAAAAACTGGCACTTTGGGCACTAAAATTTCAACAACCCATACTTTATAGCAATCAGGCCCAAGGATTTGGTGGTGCACTAGTGAGTTTGGGTCTGTAGAATCAAGTTCTGCGCTTGCCACTTCTTCTCCGGTCCCCAACCAATGCAACAATTTGCAAGGAGAATTTCTTTGTGGAGCACTTTGTCGCATGAACTTTCACGATTACACTAATAAATAGTACAAAGAAAATAATTAAAAAAAATTATTAATGGAATTAGTAAAACAATTTAGACTTAGATAATTCATTAACAATAACCTGTAGAGTATGTGCATGATTATGCATGTCATCCCCACCACCCTCATGTTGACCCTATAGAAAATGCAAGTGAAGTATATAAAAACAAAACAAGGGAAAAACTATATGTATTGAATCATATTTAATTTTAAAAAATTACCACATTTCTTTCATTTCCTTGTGTCATTCGACTTTCCATGTGCATCTTCCATTCCAAAAGTTGTTGAATTTGAGTTTCAAGAGTCGTTACCCTTGCATTACTATGTAACGATGCATCTACCTTCGTAGGCGTCACCCCAAATCCAAGACCTCGGACATGACCCGGACGTTCAAGACCAAGCACCTTTACTAATGCATCATCTCTCAACGATGTTGAATCATGAGACGGAATTTTTTCCATATTTTCCTAAAATAAATACAAGAATTCAACATATTTAAAAAATATAATAAACACATTGTAGCTTTTAAAAAAATTGTAAAGTGTTGTGTAAGTGTTTAAGTCGTTACTATCGCTTCACCAACAACTTGATTAACCGGATTGCCATTTTCTCTCCTATGTCCCCTTATCCAAACATCAATACGGCGTATAGTTTTATTTGGGTCTTCAGCTTTCTACAAAATTTTAAAATATAGAATCACGAAATAATGTAAGCTACTTATGAAGTATACAACTTTAAAGGGGAAACATACCATGTTTTCCTTAAGTCTTGCATAGCCTCTACGACTAGCTGTGTGTGGATGGATTTGCTTTGCTCTAGCCTCCTTATGCTTTTCACTTATTTCCTATTAAAATAAGAGAAATCATATATAATTGCGAGAAATACAAGAATACTAAAAGTGGACTTTAGTCTATTAATAACAATAAAAAATAAATAATCAAATTCACTTGCATCAAATTCAGGTGACAAACGAGATTTAACAAATGCATCCCATTCATTTGACTTCATTCCAGGGGGCTTGAGTAATGTAATATGGCGAGTGGAATTTGGTCCTTTAGCTTCTTCTCGTATCTGTGTTGATAATTTTGACTTATAATCTTTCCAAGCTCTGCCCGTCTGACCCAAAACAATGGCTTTTCGACATTCTTCAAGGTTATATTTTTGCTGCATCATAAAGAACAAATACACTATATTAGTTACAATTCAATATGTACAAAGTTACATTCAAAATATTACATAATTGTGCAAAGGGTAGAGAAATAAAACACTCACAGTAATAAACTCCCATATTTGATCCTTGGTGTCACTTGTCACCTTATCCCAACCTTCATGTGTTACTGGTACGCATTCTCGTGCTAAAATCCCAATCATAGAACTAAGTTGGATGGAATTGAGTCCAATTGGTTGCCCAAACTCATTGAATTCTACCTCTTTACGGTCTTTTATCCCAGTTGCAATTACATTCAATTTTGATGCCCCCCGCTTCTTTTTTTTGCCCTTATCAACAGAATCAATGTTGGGTACTTCAGCCGCATAAATTTCTTCCTCCTCATATGAGTTATAGATTTCGCATGATATTCTTGCATCCTCATTCTCATTACTTGTAGTTCGTCTCGATCTCTTTCCCCTAACAACCTGTTTTGGATACACACAATATACATGGAATGTAGTGTAAATTATATGGACTTCAATAACACATATTACAAAGTTTAAATTGAAGAGATAATGGACTCATAACTCACCTCTTTAAACATATCCGCCATATTCTCAAAAAGTATATTTTTTTCTATTCACTCCACTTGACAGGCTAAAAATTAGAAAAGTTAGTACAACTCGGTACAAACACAGTAACATTACTAGTAAGATATATATTCACTTGTAATGTACGATTATAATATTATATTGTATACATATTTTTTCTAATATACATGTGTGATTTAGCAACACATTATAGGTGTTCTGTTCATAACACATTATAAGAGCAACTTAAAAGTGGCGCCAATCATTCCATGGGTTATATGTGTGAGTGTATGTGCGTGAGAGAGAGATAGAGTGTGTGTGTATGTGTGTATTTATATGTGTGATAGTGTGTGCATGTGTGTGTGTGTGTGTGTGTGTGTGTGAGAGAGAGAGAGAGAGAGAGAATGTGTGTGTATGTGTGTATTTATATGTAATAGTGTGTGTGTATTTATATGTAATAGAGAGAGAAGAATTGACAAAACACGTAAGGCAAAAAAACATTGCGAACGAAAAAGTAAGGAACAATAGGCAAGAGATGAGATAGAATAAATAAGGCTCCTCATAAGAGTAAATAACTTTCTAAATACACAGGATGTCCTGTTGATTCCATGACCGAGAAAAATAAATCGAATGGGTAATGTAATGCGTTAGAACTGCTTAAAGAATTTTGGAAAGGCAGTTAATTGATTTTAGAAACATTAGAGGACTTGGAATAAGAGATCAAGATGTTGAAAGGGAGGCAAACTACTTGAAATACAACTCTAATGTTGAAGAAAGTGTTAGATTACCAGATTTATAGTGTGTTGAGGTCGATAATTATTATAGTATTCATCAAGCAAGATGAATAATGCAACCTGATTCACAATTGTTTGTGTCAGTTGTTTGCTTCATTGGATAAGTGTTTTTAATCTCAACCAATGTAGTTATTAGCTTACGTTTGAAATTGATCTTATCAGTAAGAAATTAACTTCATTATTTTATGTTATTAAGAAATTGACAATTTGAGAAAACACTGACTTCAATTTATAAATGTTAACATTCATCAAATACTGATCAGTATAGGCATTATATTTGTAATTGAATGCATAAAAATTGTTATTATAGATACATAAATGAAGTGAGGTGATGAATAATTACATATATGGGGTTGATTATTTGAATGGAGTTGGATTAACAGCTTAAGTTGTTGGAAGGTAGCCAAACTAATTGAAATACATCTCTGATTTTGAAGAAAGCGTTAGTTGATCACATTTATAGTTTGTTAAGGTCGATAAGTACTGTAGCATTCATCAAGCGACATGAATAATTCCAACTGATTCACAGTTGTTTGATTCAATGGATAATTGTTTTTAAGCTCAACCAATGTGTTTCTTTGCTTATGTTTGAAATTGCTGTTATCAGTATGAAATTAACCTCCTTATTTTATGGTATTAAGAAATTGACAATTTACGAAAATAAGAAATTAAATTTATAACTGTTACCATTCATCAACTACTGATTAGTATAGGGATTAATTTCGTAATTCAATACATAGCAAATATTATTATAGATACATAAATGAAGTTAGAAGATGATTCATTACATATATGGGTTTGATTGTTTGTATGTGTGTGATAGTGAAAGAACTGGCATCGTTGGCCTGTACTTTGCAATCAATCTTGCAGCCCTACCAGACGAAGTGAAGCAAATTATTACAGATGCCTTCACCTTAATGGAAGCACGTACCGCATAAGAAGAAATTGATTCTAAGTGAATCATTGGTTCTCCAACATATTTGAGGAGATATTAGCAGCAATCTCAGGAAAGTGTTGGGTAAAGATATGGGGGACTTGCCATTGATTATTGGAAATGAGAGTGTTGACTTTAAAAGAAGAAAGATTCAGTCCAGTAGTGCAACTGAGAGGTTCTCCAAGCCAGTTGTCATTCTAAAGGTCAATAAGATTGCCATTTCCTAGTCCACCTAAAATGAAGCTGAATGATGTGTAGGGATTAGACTCAACAAAGTTGAATCTAGCTTTGAAGAAGGAGCTCCAAGGGTTAGACGAGCAGAGAATATTTAAGACAAGCAGCTTTGTTAAGAGATATTACATTTCTAAGACCCAATCCACCATTAGCCTTGGGGGTACAAACAGTTTGCCATGCAACAGTAATGGAGGGTTGCTGAGTGACACAGCCAGTCCAGAGGAAATTCATAATGCAAGTTTGTATCTTTTTCAGAAGACTCATAGGCCATTTATATAGCATAAAATTGGAGATGCTTTACTTTGGGTTGACCTCTGAAGATGGGAAGTCCAAGATAGTGAAGAGTGTTGGATCCCTCTCTAATGCCAAGAGTTCTAAGGATGTTATTTTTATATGTGAGAGCTCCTTTACCAAGGTACACCAAGGATTTATGTGATTTAATTATGTGTCTTGAAGCTATATGAATCATTTTTAGCAACATTTTTAGCAACATCGTTGCTTCGCCTTGTCCTATCTGTGGTACACAACAGTTCAACACTTGGGTCGTATGAAACAAAGGTTGTAAATAAATGAAAAAAGAAAATAGAAGTAAAAGAAGATAAACCAAAGAAATGTAGTTTTTTGTTTGATGGAGTCGTGCTTTCCTTTTTCCTCTAGTTATTTATTACAGAATTCCTTTCCAAGCAATTGTCACATAACTATTGGGTGGTTACCTAATTAGATTTTCCTCCCTAGGTGCTTAAAAGCCCCTACAACCACCATTTAATGCTTAATAACACGCCCAAAGTCTTCATAAGTGTTAAACGTTTGAGCTCACTTTTGGATTAAACCCGTGCATTATAATTCTACTATAGTTTCCATTTAGTAATTCTACGTGGAAAACTCTAATTAGATGGAAATTGTTTGGTGTAAATATAAACCTAATTAGCGTAAGAAGAACCTAAATATTCGTATTTGTGTTGTTGAACGAAATTGATGAATTTGGACTTAAGATTAGGAATTGGAAGTTTTGAGGAAGAATAACCTATTTATTCTTTCTTTTTTTGGGGTGGGGGGGAGAAACTGTGTGTATATATAAACAAAAGGGGAGCAACAAAGGAAAGTAACCTCAGAAACAAAGGCCTAGGGGCATTCCCCAAAGGCTAGACAATCAATTAAGACCATAAGGCCAAACAAGTAAAACAAATTAGCTATAATCTAGCATGTACTCAGGGATATTCAAGTACATACAAGTTATCCAATTTGCATAGGTTCTCCTAGATTTCTTCCAAGTAAGGAATTTAACTATAAACATATTTTCAATTCACCTCATAATGGTTTCCAAGGTTTTGAATTTGTTATTGAGACATCTAGCATTTCTTTCCATCATATGCAATAGATAACAACAGAGAAGGATAAGGTTTTAAATTTGTTTGTGAAACTCTTATCGTCTTGGCTGGTGATGGCCATCTACAACTTATTATCCCAACTTTGTACGTCTCAATAGCATTGGTTACTTAGTAATATTTCCTCCCAAACATTTTTAACCAAACTGCATTCAGAGAACATGTGGTTATAGGTCACTTCTTTAATACCACATATGCCACATAGATCATTTTAAGTAATCCCCCAGCTGTAGAGTTTAACTTTGGTGTTGGTGGCTCTCCTACATACCATCCAGGCAATGAAAGAACATTTAGGAATACACACCCTGCTCCAGACCACCTTGCTCCATATAAAATATGGCAGGGAGGGGGATAAAAGTTTCCAAGCAGAGGAGATAAAGAACTTCCCATTATTATTGGCCTGCCAATAAACTTTATCTTTTTCAAGCTCACAGATGGTAGGCAGGTTGGCATGCTTGATTTCATTGATCTCCCATGTGAGTGTATATGGACATCTCCACTCACAAAGGTGGATAAAATCAGAGACTTTTTCTTTCAAATTTCTAGCAGAGACATATATTATTCTATCCCCGTATAGAGGATGATGAGGGCCATTAGGATGGCATTGATCAAACCACATGAAGGTATGAGTTCCATTACCAATAATGATCTTTATTTGAGTTTTAAACTTATCCCTCAATTTGAGAATATTCTTCCAGCTACATAAAGCATCAGTTGATATACTTATTTATGTTCTTGAATGAAATTGATGAAGTTTGGCATAAGATTATGAATTGGAAATTTTGATCATAATAATAATGTTTGTAATTTAGTGAGCATCCTTGAACACGTATACGATATAAAAATGAATCAGATTACCGTTTAAGAGGATGTAATTACAACTTGACGTTATTGTTGGGACATAATTGATTGAAGTAAGCATGGTATGAGAAATAAAAAATAAGTTTGGATTATACACTCTTGTTAGTAAAGTATGAGGACTGGTATTTTGGGAATATGAATATGGTATTACTCAAATATTGGAATGAAAAGATCCATATTAAAACATGTAAAATTATTAGGCCGAAAATAAAGAAATAATGGTTATGATGTGGTGGACTTTTATATATCATTGGAATGCATTTAATAGAATGCATTCCAAATTTTTGTAAATACAAGGATGTGGATATTAATAGAATTTTATTCTATTAAGCTTATAATGGTAGATTGCCATAGTATTAAAAGGGTAAAATATCTACTACTGTAGTTTGTGGGTGATAAGTAAATTATAACACAGACTTAAGGAACTAAAATATGATCGGTAATGGGACGAGTATGTCTAATCAAATATAGAAGTAAGATTCTTATTAAAGTCTTAATAGACCATATACTAGCTCACATAAAATGAGATAACTATATAGGATTATCTGGAACATGAAAATGATAAAAAAGAGTTGGAATAACTTACTAGATTTTGATATCGAAATTACACACATACTAAATCAAAGTTCTTAGATAAATATGCAAGTTCTTAGATAGGCACACTTTTTCCAAGCTTTGTTATATGCTCCGTACCCATGGTATGTTAGTGGACACGAGAAATATCAAAGTTGAAGAGATGGCCGCGATTTTCTTGTACATACTTGCTCACCATACTAAGAATCGAGTATGCATTAGAGAATTCAAACATTCAGGAGAGACCATCAGTAGATCTTTCAATAAGGTGTTACAAGGAGTTATATTATTGCAAGGGCACTTACTCAACACACCAGTTGCAGTCTCTGAGGCGTCGGACGATTCTAGATGGAAATGGTTCAAGGTATATAAACACGCTTCATTTTAATTCTCATATGATATTTGTGGGAATGAAACTTGAAATTCTATTAATTCTTGTAGAATTGCATAGGGGCATTAGATGGAACTTATATTCGGATTAAGGTGTCAGAAGTTGATAAACCTAGATATCGTACAAGGAAGCATGATGTTGCAAAAAATGTCTTGTGCGTTTGCTCTCATGACATGCAAATTAATTATGTATTACCGGGATGGGAGGGATCCGCACAAGATTCGCGAATACTTAGGGATGCAGTCAGTCGCCCAAATGGTTTGAAAGTTCCTAGGGGTATGTTTATAGATTAATTACATTATTTCAATAAATATTCCAAAGGGTATTATCTACTAATCTTTAGTATGATTATAGGTTTCTATTACCTTGTTGATGCCGGATATCCAAATGGTACCGGATTCCTAGCTCCATTTCGAGGTCAACGGTATCACTTGAATGAGTGGAGTAATGACTATCAACCTCAAAATCCGGAAGAGTTTTTCAATATGAAGCATTCTCAAGCGAGGAATATTATCGAAAGATGCTTTGCAAAACTTAAGCTTAGGTGGGGGATCCTAAGGAGTCCGTCATGGTATCCCGTGAGAACTCATAATCGGATAATCATTGCATGTTGCCTCATTCACAATCTTATAAGGCAAGAAATGGCACATGATCCATTGGATAGTGACTCAGACGATGAGGATTCCCCAAATTTCTACGAACCAATTGGTGAACCAATCACTTATATTGAAACCTGCGACGAATGGACTAATTTTCGTGCAAACTTAGCTACTCAAATGTACAACGAGTGGAGGGGATCAAGGAATGCATAGATTTAGTTTAGTGAATGAAAGTAATGTGAATTTCATATGTATTTTAATTAGACTCTGTTTTGTAGGCTTGATTAGTAATGAAGGGACTGCATTTTTATGATGTATGTTCTGTTTTCTTGTAATGTTCTGTTTTCAGCTAACAATTTATATATATATATATATATATATATATATCAGTTATGTGCGTAAATTATCAGTTCTGTGATGAGATTTTGATGAGATTTTGGAATTGGGGATACCAAACACACACTAAATTATACACTACCATTCGAGATGCTCTAAACAACACTAGTACAATAGCAAGAGAAGAATTTTCAATACTAGTCGTATGGTATGCAACTGCAAGGTGTGAGGATCTTACCTAGTCGTGATTGCCATTCAGTTAAATCAACGGACTCATAAAGATAACTGAAACTCAGAAATGGAATACATTTCTGTAGTTCATTTTCTGTGCAGTCAGTCCTTTAACATCATCATACATACTATTCATTGCCACAAATATAGGAGAGCCAACAAAAGCTCCAATAGCTCCAGCTGTTAGCCCACAACAAGCTTCTTCATAAAGAGTTAGTGGCCTTCCATCATTGGCAGCTTCAACCTTTTTTGACAAAATCCTACCAAAATAAAGGACATATAAGCCTTTCCATTACTAAACTAATAAACAGTCTCTCAAAAGATCTAATCAACTTATACCAATAATTTCATTCAAGAGTTTGTGAGCACACAACTTGAGGCATATAAACAGTTTTGATGCTCAACTATTTTTATATATAAGAATAGATTTAGTTGAAACAGTTTTACCTTAGTTCTGTCACCAAACCCTGTGCATTATCAGTTCATTCTACCATTCTGGACTACTGTAACTAGAACTGTGACTACTGTGAACATCCTTGCATTTATATCCTTGTATGCTCAGTTCTGTTTTTAAACTTTTGCTGTTTCAGTCTATTAAATAACATTCTCAAACCATTATATATTTTGTTGGCCAGCTTATGTTTTTTTCATGATATTATTTTCATGATAAAAACATAATTGTATGAGTTCTGTTTAACATAATTACATGGCAAAATGTGAATGTATATAAACCAATTGAGCAGCAGATTGTAAAGGGTTTGAGTTCTGTTTAACATAATTACATGGCTTACTTTTAAACTTTTGCTGTTTCAGTATGCTGTTTCAAAGACTGATATGACTTATAAAAGTCATATCAGTTCCATAACAGCTGAGCTTGATTAACTTGTTGAGTTTTATTGCCATATCTACAAGGTTCAACATATATCACAGTTATCAATACAAGTAATTAACTGAAACAGGTAAGAGTGGAATGAAATTAACTCAAGTTGGGATCAAAATATATTCTCAGTCATTGGGCTATTATTTTGGAATGTGCGGGGTATTGGTAATGCCCCATCAATTCGCAGACTTAAACGAATTGTCAAAATTCATGATATTGGTGTTATGGCACTTCAAGAACTGAAATTTGAAGAGACAAATATAGTTGATCTTTGTACATGAATTAAATTTAAAGGGGGCATAGCTAACATTAGCAATAAGCACGGGCATACTATTGACTCACTGGGTGCCATAAGCACGGGCATCTACTACTGTGGTTATTGACATAAAGTACACTTGTAGAGATTGTTCCATTTGCTATAAACAAAAATAACAGTTCATTCATCTAAGTTTACATCACCATGCACAAACTTTGTAAATAAAAATGAATTTACCATAAGTATGCTAATGTATATATTCATCAAACAAACTTAATGTCTACATGCTAAAATTAAATAACAATCACACAATAACACCCTCACAATCTATCCTCATAAGAGGCTCAACGTCATTTCTCTCGTTATTGTCAAGTTTTGAAACATCAATTGGCAAATATGATGTGTAAGCACTCTCATCATACGTCTCCAGCTCATGAAAGCCTCGTGGCGGTGCCTTGAGAACCACATACCAATTTGATATTCCACTTTCTCTCGAATAAAATACTTGTCTTGCTTGTGATGCTAGAACAAAAGGATCTTTTTTTAGTTGATTTTGTCCTTGGTGGAGGTTAACTAAAGTGAATCCATCGTCAAATTTAACACCATTCGAAATGTTGGCCCAATCACATTAAAAGATAGGCATTCGAAATTTGTGAAAGTCCAACAAAATTATATCCCGTATAATGCCATAATATGAAACATTTGCAACAACGTGTGTGGTATCCCTTGCACTAGATCTACATATAGTCTCTGCCTCGAAAAAAACTCCACTATCTTGGGTGGACTTTTCAACCATCGATGTGTGAAATCGTTTGCCATTTATTATGTAGCCCGAATATGACATAGCATAACGTCGTGGCTCAACTGCTAGCCACTTTAGGATTGTTGATACTTCAGTTGTGTTTGCTTGAACCTTAATCTGTTTACAAGATCATAAATGAAATTATATGAATTTTTATATACATAACAACATTAGACTCTTACAATGCACAATGTAAAAATTGGCCTACCTTGTTCATAAACCACGAAGCGAATGTCTCGATATGTCTTTTTTGTAGCATATTCTCATCTTGGGATAACCTTCGATTAGAATGATTTAGCTCTCTCAAATGCATTCTAATATGAACGTAGAGGAATTTTAATAACAATATTAACGATAACAAAAGTTATAAATTTTATATGACGAGCATCATTTTACTCACTCTATATATGGCTCAACTTCAAGATTGTTAAACAGCACATAACGATGGGCAATTTTTAATATGTCATCGGACAATGTTATTGGCTTCCCCTTAGAGATAGGTCGACCTCCCAGTATTGTCTCATCTTCAAACTCTTCATTTCGAGATTGAGGGACACCTATTTCTGCTGTTTTTTTTAGATACATGCTACAAAACCTTACACACTCATCAGCCAAATAATTTTTTGCTATGCATCCTTCAGGTCGCGCACGGTTCCTAACATAACCCTTAAGTACCTTCATAAACCTAGTGACAAACCATAGCAAAAGAATAGGAATATAACATCTATTTACTACATATTTAACTTGTTAATAAGAAAAAAGTTAAATACATTCTAAATTACCTCTCAAATGGGTACATCCATCGAAATTGTACAGGCCCACATAATCGAGCTTCTCGAGCTAAGTGAATTGGTAAGTGAATCATAATGTCAAAAAAAGAGGGAGGGAAGTACCTCTCCAACATGCATATAATCTCTACGATATCTTCCTCTAATTTTTCCATTCTTCTTTTATCGATCACTCTTTGACATAACTCATTAAAAAATGAAGATAAGCGAAAAATCACTTGTCTTGGCCCCTTTGGTAGTAATCCCCGTATAGCAACTGACAACAATTGTTGCATTAAAACATGATGATCATGGGATTTCAATCCCAATAACTTACATTCTTCCATTGAAACACAATGACTGATGTTGGAGCTATAACCATCAGGTAACTTTAAATCATATAGTCTTTGACAAAAAACTTTCTTTTCTTTCTTTGAGAGTGTGTAAGGTGCTGCCGGCAGGTAAAATTTATTCCCTTTTGGTTGAGGATGCAATTCCTTTCTAATGCCCAATTCTTGCAAATCTTCACGAGACTGGAGGCCATCTTTCGATTTTCCCTTCACATCTAACAATGTGGAAATGAGGCTATCACTTATATTCTTCTCGATGTGCATCACGTCCAAATTATGACCAAATCTAATGCCTAGAGAAAAAAAAATGAGGGAGGATTAATATGAAAAATAAATATCCTAAAACTTTTAATAGAATTTCATTAAGTTAGTGTCTTAGATTATGAGTTAAAATATACGTACATGCCAATACGGTAAATCAAAAAATATTGACTTCTTTTTCAAGAACGCCTTCTTCCTCTTATGCTTCTTCCCTTTACCGAAATCATTTTCAACACCCTTTAGAGCATCTAAAATTTCTTCTGCATTCAAAGGTTTTGGTGGCCTCCTCAATTCTTCATATCCGTCAAACCAACTCTTTTTGGTAACCCTCCATGGATGGTTCATTGGAAGAAAACGTCTATGGACCATATACACCGATTTCATACTTTTCGATAACCGTAGTGAGGATGTGTTAGGACCACAAACTGGACATGCAAGTTCCCCTTTTGTGGTATATCCGGCTAAATTACCATATGCGGGAAAGTCATTTATTGTCCACATCAAAATAGATTTCAAATTAAAAGTAGATTGGCTAGATGCATCGTACATCTCCACCCCATTATTCCACAACTCGATTAAGTCATCTATAAGTGGTTGCAAATATACATCTATGTCATTTCACGGTTGCTTTGGCCCCGGTATAAGCAAAGTCAACATCAAATTTTCCTGTAGCATGCATAACCATGGGGGAAGATTGTACACAGTTAAAATTACGGGCCAACAACTATAGCTCGAGCTAAGATTATTAAAGGGATTAAATCCATCCGCTGCAAGTCCAAGCCTAAGATTTCTTGGATCAGATGCGAAATGAGGCCATTTTTTATCAATCGTGTCCCATGCTAATGAATCAACTGGATGTCGCATCTTGCCATCTTTGCTTATGTGAGTTGAGTGCCACTGCAACTGCTCTGCTCTATCTGATGATAAAAACATCCTTCGAAATCTTGGGATTATTGGAAAGTACCGCAATACTTTTGCAGATACTCCCTTCTTAACCTTCTTTGTGCGTTCGTCGACTTTCCACCGCGAGGAGCCACATTTAGGGCATTTGTCCAAATGTTCATACTCTTTTCTAAATAAACAACAATCATTAATGCATGCATCTATCTTCTCATAGCCAAGATCAAATTCCTTTAGAAACTTCTTCGTTTCATATAAAGACTTAGGAAGAACGTTATCCCCATGCAACATTTCATGTAGAGACTCAAGAAGTTCATTAAATCCTTTATCAGAATGTTCGTGTGTAGCTTTATGCTTGTATAAAGATGTAATTGCTGACATCTTTGTATACTTTGTACACCCTGGATATAAAGGAGTCTCGGCATCTTTTAAATTTGGTTTAATACTTTCATCTCCTCTTTCAAAACTATCATCAGCAAAAACTGCATCTTGAACATAAGCATCTCTATACATCCTATGTAAATCTGATAATTCAATATCAATATCATTTGAGTATGAAGAAGTCGAATGTTCTCCATGAAATACCCACTTCTTGTACGTAGGATCAAAGCCATGAATGACTAGGTGTTCAAATAGTTCTTCCTGATCTTGTTGGCAAAGGTTTTTACATTTTCTACAAGGACATATTATCATATCAGGATTTCTAGCAGTTTTCTTGGCAGATTCAATAAATTTGTACACGCCATTTTGGTACTCCTCGGTATGTCTACAGATAACAAAAAAAAGCATGAAATCATAATCACATCTCAATTTTTGAACAGTGTTCATTCAAAAAAAATACTTTAGGTTTTTCTAATATATGTAAACGTATATGCATGCGTGTAATAATAATAAAAAAAAACCGTGGAAATCTCAACCAATCTTTTTCCATCTTGGGTTGGCCACTTGCTAGTTTCTAGTCTGTTTGCACCATCAAACATTAATATTGAAAAAGAGGTAAAATTTCAACAATTAACGGATAAAATGTCATGTTCTTTTCAAATATATTTACATTCTACATAATCTCAAATTTAGTCACATTCTACTAAAGAACATCAGATTAGTCACTATCTACAAAGGTAGATTGAAATAGATATGTAGTTAGATCATCGAGGATACAAATTAACACGAATGGACTATAGACATTTTTGCCTTATTTATGGTTTCCTTGAGTATAGAAGTAATATAAACACCCACACTCAACAATACATATTCATACACCTAAATCAAGTTGACTTATTGTAATATACATATGTTCAAAAATATCAATGTGGGTATATTCACTTAATAATTTCAAAGTAGGAGATACATAAATGAAGCAAGGTAAAGATACCTATATTAAATCTGATTTGTAGTGTCTGAATACTGCCCAAAACAATCACCTGCAAAATAGAACAATGATCAACAACAACAATTAAACCAATAACAATGCCATATATATTAGCATCCAACCTTGTTCTTGCGTGCATATGATAGATGCATTTGTTTATTTGATCCCAAATAATCAACAACAACAATTAAACCAATAACAATTTAGTCCAAAGCAACAAAGAAATCAAATTACCCATCCCGAATAATCAACACCAACAATTAAATTACCCATTCCCACCCAATTTGCTTTCACCCATGCCCATCGCAAGCATTGATGTTCTCTAACCAAATTTGATTTCCATCTCCCAAATGTGGGTAGCAATGGGTAATTTAATATCCATGATTAGAAATTTTGATTTCCATAAAGGTGTGTTAAACTAATTATCCACGATTAGAAAATTTACCCCTTAATATTTTTAAAGCTCCTAAATTGCAAATCCAACTCTAGCTTACTTGAAACACAGTTATTAATTTGGGATGACTACATAGGAAAAAATGAATATTAATTCGGAGAATGTGATGATACTAACTTAAAAATAAATTATCTTTTCCCAAGATTTTCAATTGTCCTATGTTCATATATATATATATATATATATATATATATATATATATATATATATATTCATCCACAAAAAAGTATAAACAATGTGAAAATCAAAAATCTGCAATTACAATTAATTAAGATTCAATGTTTGTATTTAATTATAATAAATAAGTAGATATAAAATTAAATTTGTATTAGGTAATAGTAAGAATTAAATTTAGGATTACTCTAGAATTAAATTAAGTATTAGGTAATTGTCAGAGCCTTATAGGAAAACTGTTTACTCCAAATAGAATTTGGGTTAGTGGCCACCACTCCTAACGTCTTAACTGGGTATAAATTACAGACGACAACAAAAAATTTCAAAATCTTTGGCCCATGTAGTTTCGTCTCACGCACACAGTCAGGTGAAGAGAGTTGGATTTGAAGATATAAAAAAGAAAAAAACAGGTGAAATCTTGATTCATATAAACACTTAGATAAATATTTCTTGCAAGAGAGAAAGATTGCCTTATATTAATGCACCAGCTCTGTTTCAATGGAGGAGAGGTGTGTCAATGGAGTTCGTACCGCTGTCAATGGAGGACGGAAACGGCTATGGAGGTTTTGTATACGAGGTGGAGAGTTTGTTGAATGGGATTAGGGGAGTTTTTTAGGGGATCGTGCGGTGAAGCCATTGGGATATTATCCCTAATTTTTTTTTCTTTTTTTTTCCATATGCGCGACTACTTCTCCTTCTGTTTCTCTTTCTCTTTTCAGTGCCGAAGTTTCTTTTTTTTTTTTTTTTTTTCTTTTTTCTCTTTCTAGCGCCAAACTATTTCTTTTTTTTTCATATGAAGACTAAAACTTTTAGTGCCAAAAGTGGCGGCAAAAAATATTTTTCTAACAATCACGACACGTCCCTCAAAAAGTCATGGAAAGAAATTGACAACACCTAACAATGGGTCGTCTTTAAAAAAGGACGACATATTTATTTTAGATGTCGTGATCTTTATTATAATTGAATTATTTACGACTCTTTTCAAAATTATGTTGTCTTTATCTATTTTTCACGACACATTTTTATAAGGTGTCGTCTTTATCTACTTTTCACGACACATTTTTACAAAGTGTCGTAAAACATATGTCGTGAAAAGTACTTTTTCTTGTAGTGTCACAACTGACATAGCTAAATGGGTGGGACAACCTGCGTTTGAGAATTCGTGGTTCACGGAGGGGACCCTCCAACACATCAGCCATGATATGTACATCGATTTTTTTGAGCGCTTAGCTTTCTCTTTTTTTACAGGAATGATACACGGGCATAGTTGTAGTTTGTCTTTTTTATTAGGGTGTATCTAAGGGGACCACAACTTTTACTTCAAAATACCACAAGAAAAAAAAATATTTTTTGCTAAGGACCACCACATCATATATATATATATATATATATATATATATATATATATATATATATATATATATTACACACTATTGTCAACACAAAATACCACACATTTTCTCTCTCTACACTATACTCCAAACTCTCCATTTATCTTCTTCAACAAATCATCTTCAACCAACCATCTTCAACATTATTAAATAACTAGGGTTTGTTATTTAAATATTCAAATATCAAATGGATATTCCCCCAAAGAAAATTACAACACCTTAAAAGTAAATAAAAACTCCCCAAATCACATTTTTCTTCTAAATTGTGGGTCCCATTATATATATATTTGTTTATTCATAAGGATTGAAAATATGAAAAATCGCAAAAATCGTCCAGTGGTTCGGGGTCGGACCCCCGAAAAAGATGATGATTTTCGGGGTGATTATCCCGAATCAAACTTAAATTTTTTTTTTAAGAAAATTTTTCATTTGGGATGATTATGCCGAATGGAATGCATCTATCCAGGGTGATTATGCCGAATTAAATGCATATATTTGGGATGATTATGCCGACTAGAATGTGTATAAATTTTTTTTGAAAAAAAAAATTCATTCGGGATGATTATGCCGAATGGAATGCATATATTCAGGATGATTATGCCGAATTAAATGCATATATTCGGGGTAATTATACCGAATGAAGTTTGTATCCATTTTTTCATACCATATTTGGTTCGGGACAAACATGACGAATGCTGGATCTTTATTCGGGGTCTTTATGCAGAACTACTGGGTTATCATGTAGGGTTTTGAATGCTAGGATTTATTATTTATGTGATGTTAGGGGTATTAAACGTTCTTTGCACCAAAAATTAACACATTATTGTTATTCAACATGTTTTTAATATGTTTAACATGTTTTTCAAGGGTCAAGTAATAAAGATGAAATGGGTATAAAGATGAAATGGGTATTATGTTCATAACTTTAAAAACTTTTGGGATTCAAATGGGTTTAAAAACTTATGAGGGATATTAAACGTTCGTTGCACCAAAAACGAACACATTATTGTTATTCAACATGTTTTTAATATGTTTAACATGTTTTTCAAGGGTCAAGTAATAAAGATGAAATGCATATAAAGATGAAATGGGTATTCTGTTCATAACTTTAAAAACTTTTGGGATTCAAATGGATATTTTGTTCAATATACTTTAATCTTTAGTTGAAGTAAAATTAATTTGAAGATAAAAGGTATGGAAGTTTGAATGTGTAGAGATAGAGGGAAAGTGTGTAAATGAATTTTAAATCTTTAAATATGTGGGAGCCCTCTATATGGTATTAGGAAGTAACTATTAGATTTAACTATTAGATTTAAGTGGTACTTTGTATGAGAGAAAAATACTTTATTTTAAATTTATTTGAAAACACAAATATATAAGAGTATAAATTATTTTTAGTTTAAAAACAAAAATACCTAATGTACAAAGAAGTTTTCATTTTTAAAAGAAGATGGAATAATAAAAATAGCCCAAACTATCTAATGCAAATAAATTTCGAACTGCTATAAATACATCATTCACAGAGCTTTCAAAATGATATGAAGCTTATGTCTCCCACATGGGTTAAATATAAATTATAGTCAACCTATTTGTATCTATAAAATGGAATCTTGAATCCCTCTAGAACTAAAGCGTTGTCAGATATGATAATAAATGAATGGTCCTTTATCTTTAAATGGGCTCTACAATAACACAGGCATATTTATCTTTTAATATTGCCCATGTGAATAACTTTGCTCCTTACGCGAACTAGACTTGAAACAGATCGCGAATTGGATTATACAAATTCGCGATTTGGGCTTAAATTCGCACGGATTTGCCAATCCGCGATTTTGGTGCGGGTTCGTTGCCTTGGGTAGGCGGATTGGGGCACTAAAGTCATGATCGTGATTTGTGTTGCTCCAAAACAAACAAATGAAGAAACAAAGAACAGCATTATGAGCATAAGATTAGTGTTAGGTCATTCATGTTATTTTACTCTTTTAAGGGTAAAAGGTTGCATAAGGCTCCCGCTTAACTGCAGTCTAGGAGAGGCGGATGTCGATTGGCCTTACCCCCTTATATGGGGAGGCTACTCCCATGTCTCGAACCCGAGACCAACTGTAGCTTAGTGAGGGCACTTGTCAACGCAACAAGGTACGACCTCTTACTCCTTAAGGGTAATTGTGTAAGATTTCTCTATGATGTGAACCCTTCTTGCAATGAGTGGAATAATAACAAATCATTATTGTCGTTTTTCTCTTCCAATTTATTATTCTTGAAATTTAATCTAACGAGATCCTCATTCACACGGGGACGTATCTTGTCCACCGTCAGACCACTAATAACCCCTCATTCATTAGTGGTTCATATTTACAGTTTTTATACTATGTAACAAATTAAATGCAAGTCTCTTTTTTTACCAATGTTCACTTTGGTGGGTGATAAAGGTACACTACGCCGTATTCTTGGGGTAGGCTCAATTGGAACATTGTTCTGGTTCATTTAGAACTATTATTGGGATCATTTTGGGTATCATCTAAACCATACATATATTCATTTTTTTATTAATTTAAATTAGATTTCTCTATCAAACACTTAGTGTTAAATTGAAAAGACTTCGTAACATGTACATCTTCCCTCAACTTTTTTTTCTTACTTATTTTAAAATAGACGCGGGACGCAAGATTTGGAAATCTAAGACTGTAAAGTGTCCTAAAACGGTACACGGGATCTAGACATAATACTCAGAGCCTCAGAGGAGGGGGGAGTATCTGATATTTCCCATTTCACCGTTCTAAAGACTTTGACAAGGTCCCAACGAATAGGTGACACCTATATGGGTGAAAATATTAACATCAACACCAAGTCCTTCTATCAATCCTCAATTATATTTAGGATACACCGCGTCAATCCTTATTCGGTACTATATGGCTGCATTAAGGTCAATTTTTTTTGGCTATAAATGTAGGTCCACAAAAATTATTACATGCCACCACGTGTAATAACCTGCCCTTTTGGAGACGATTGGATTCCATAATTAAGTATATTTTGGAAATTGGAGAATTTCTCGAAATAGTAATTTTTGAGATTTTCGAGGGTTTAATGATTTTCGATGGATGTTATAAATTATTTTGGGACCATATAGGTCGAAATATTTTATTTATATGTCGCCGTGGAGTATAGCGACAAAAAGGGGTAAGATTTCGAGTAGAACACCGCATTTAATTATTTTGGGTTAGAATAGTGATTTGTGGTCAAGTACCTCGGATGGAAATTTCGACTGCACCACGAGTCTCGGAATGTCCGAGATAGTCGGAAAAGAGTGTCCGATTGTCGAAATTAAGTTCCGGGTAATTTTGGAGTTAAATAGGCTTGTAATTGGGTAAACGAGTCGTTTTTGGATTTTTAGGGGTAAAACCCTTTTTCTCTCTATATATAGAGGAAGAGAGAAGAGAAAGAAGAAAGAAGAGAGGGAACAGAGAGAGAGGGAAGAAAAGAAGAAAAAGGGGGAGATTCCGGTCGGCCTCCGCGGGATTCGGCTCGAGGACGTCGGATTTTATCCACGAGGCAAGAGTTTACTTGCTTTATTTATTTTCTGAGCATAAATATCTCATATCATTGTTGGTATAACAAACCCTCATGATTTTGGGTTGGGTATTCGTGGATAAAACGGGTTTTCGGGAGATAAAACGAATAAACCCCTAAAATTGGTAAATTGGAGAAATTTAGTAATTAACCAAAAATATTGGGTGATTCCGAGATCTAGGATGTTTAGGACCCGTATTATAGGTGTATTTATTGTTGGTAGAAGTTGTAGGCCGTTGGGTGAGGAGATGGAAGCTTGGAGGAAGCTTCTATGGCCGAAACAGTTTCTCGGAGAAGAAGCTGCCCGACTTGATCGATCGATCGAGCCTGGGGGATCGATCGATCGAAGCCTTCGATCGATCGACGGCCATGGGTCGATCGATCAACCTCTGCTGAAAAGGGACAATTTTCTTAGGGTGATTTGGATGGTATAGATTCCATTTCATCTTGCTTTGAGGTTAATTAGGTGATAACCTAAGGGACCTTTTAGGACTTTATGGTCCATAAATTAAGGCAATTTAGGAGGGTAAAGTAAGGGTTTTAGGTATATAACCCTTAATCTATATTTTCGAGGAAAATAGAATAATTGTAGAAATTGATGGATTAGGGTTCCTAAATTATATTGGGTACTTCTAAATGATTATTTGGACTAGGTGTAGTCTTGGGGTTCAAGGAAATGAAATCCTTAACCCACTGAAGTTAAGGTTGATCGGGTGAGATAAATCTCGAGGATATTTCTAGTAGGCATATGGGCCTGTATAATTATGCTTATAGAAAGCATAATTATATATCGAATACTGTTAAGTGTATCCTAGAAGATAAATAGGATAATTTGGGAATATAGATATTTGTTGATTTCACTTAGAGTGAAGGGTATCATTGGAGATATCCAATAAATCCTTAGATAGGATTAAGTTATATAGTGATTATCAAAGTAAGAAATACTTTGGATTTAGAATCATGCTAATATGAATGCATGATTATGATTCCTGGAGGGAATCTTTGGGATTATGGTCATCGTTAGATGATATAGGCCATTATGGCCGTTTATATATATTCTAGGAAGAATATATAGGATATGTATATACTGTGTGATTTAGGTATATATATATGTTATGATGGAAATGATTTTGAAAATATAAAAATGAATATTTTCAAAATGGAAAGAGAAATGTTTTTCATAATTAATAAAATATGGATTACACACCTCTCTAAATCGCTATCATAAGGGAAGTTGCGTTCGTATGGTGAAGCCCCCTGGCAAATTAACGCAGGGTGGATATAGTCCTATAGGCCATGTGAGCGTTTGTTGATATATTTTTCTGCGCTGGTTAGGAGATTCCGGGTGTGGTCTTGACTATCCCGCAGGCACATGGCCGCTTCCCGACGTCTTGCGATGTAGGATCCCAGGTTGTCTTGGAGGCCCTGGAAGATGATAGCCATTTAGGGGCGCGCACAGTGGAGAAATCCGGACGGGCGGTCTTAGAACGCGTTATATATTAAAGCAATTCATGATAATGGATTGGCTTTAATTACATTTCCCGGATATAGGAAGGGAAATGGGTTATATAAATTGGCTTCGGTAACACTTCCCGGATGGAAGAAGGGATGTGGAAGCATATGTTATGAGCAAAGCATTTTTATGATAATGAAAATGGCTTTGAATACATTTCCTGAATATAAAAAGGGAAATGGGATATTTTGAAAAGGAAAAGCATTTTTATGATAATAAAACTGGCTTTTAAAAAGGTATATGATTTGTTAAAGCAATTCATGATAATGAATTGGTTTATATATATATTTTCTGGACATGAGAAGGGAAATGGAAGGTTTTGAGATAAAAATAATAAGTATTGATAAATACTTTGTATATGGATTCTCATTCCGGGAGATAGATCCGGATGGTTATGGTAAAACCGGTATATGTATATATAAATGGATGAATCGAGTACCGAGGGTTTAATGGATCCCGACGATCGACCTTGCCGCATAGTAGTGTATCGGGGGGGTTTCTTGTTTGGATTTCGCTTTGCGAGACACCCCACGCACGAATCTGGCAGTGTGTTGAGACTGGGAGAAGTTTAATCCTTAGTGCTCTTATAATATAAATTCTTACGGTGTATATATTTATATATATCTTTCTGTACTGAGGGACTGGCGGATCTCGATGATCGACCTTGCCGCTTAGTAGTGTATCGGGGGGGTTCCTTGTTTGGATTTCTCTTTGCGAGACACCCCACGCACGAACATGGCATAGCGTCGAGATTTGAGTGAAGTTTAGCCCTTAGTACATCCGTTGGACTATCTAGGGTAGATAGTAGATGGGTAAATTAGACTAGTTTAGCAGGGTAGCTTGACTAGGATATTTAGAAGGATGCGCTAGGAGTGCACTGTTAGAGGAGAGGTGAGGGGTATCTCATGGGAGTGCGATACCAATTTAAATATGAGATAAAACTATTTTTCTGAAAATAAAGCATTTATGCACTTGCAAAATATTTTCAAACATTCGGGCTCTGACCCGTTTGTCTACTCTCCTTTCTTTCTCTATACTATATATATATAGGTGTCCAGACACAGGGACGCCTGGATGGAAATTCTTTCGAGTCAGACGTCAGCTGCAGCAGCTGTGGATGCGTGCAGGTTTTTGATAGCCGCTTCCATCGTTGTACTCTAGATAGGAGGTACTGTATAAACATTCGAGCCAATGGCTCAATTGCATTTATTTATTCTTTCAGTACAGCATTCGATATGGTTGTATATTTGGACCGAGTGTTCGGTTATTTTAATTTATTTAATTTTCATTTCAGTTCAATTACGCATTTAATTGTGGATGTTTTTAATTGGTCGCTAAAAAGAGTAGTTAGATAAAAGTTTTTAACGCTCACCTAATAGGATATTAGTAATTAAATGGATTTTCGACAGTGATGCTAAGAATGATCCATATGAAACTCCTGTTTTAATTTAATATTGGAGTGATCGCCCGGTATCTTATTAGGCGGGGTTACAGATGGTATCAGAGCATCAGGTTCTAGTGTCCTTAGGAATCTGTGCGGACGTACTACGCTTTCAGCGTTGCTCTCGATTTGTTATAGAGCCCCAGGATTAGGATTGTTGATTTCTCTGTGAGATTTCGTTTTCCTTCCATGTTAGAAGATTATAGAAATCTTTTACGTGCTCGTTGAGAATCGTGTGCGGAGCTCGGAGGGCAGCAGGAGTTGGAGCTTAGCTGGGGAAGCTGGTAGAAGTTGGGGACGAGGACCTTAGTAGAGGCCGCTCTCCTTATGGAAACTATTAAGGATTGTTGCAACGACTACTAAAGTATAGTAGTTATGAGCAACCAAGTACTACTGTGGTAGGAAGTGGTACTCAAGTTGAATAACCCCGTGGTGATAAGGGTTCCAAAGGGATCTTACGGATAGTTTTAACCGTGAGTCCCCATGATTTCAGCATGAATGAAAAGAATGTAGTTTTGGATTATTCGCATAAGGATCGGCCAGAGGCCGACGGTGAATAAAGAGTATTATGGACAAGTGAACCTTATACCTAAGTGAGTTAGGTCCAATGAATATTGAGTCCTTTCCAAGAAGGATGGGCTCACTAAAGAATGGGTATGTTCGAGGACCCGTGGTTGGACATTCACTCGGGGAATTTGTAAAAATGAAGTTGTTGTTATGAGTTTTACCTCAATCCGGGAGGTATAATTGGCATGGCTAGATAAAGTCACGGTGTTTGTTAGCCCTAGACTCGTGTGTGTAATTTGAGTTATGGCGGTCACGTTAACACAATGTCATGTATGCCTATGTGTTGTCCGCAGTAGCGGAGTTTTGTTTTTCCTTCACTCGTCATAACGGCGGGTGTTGATATATTGTGTATATATATATATATATATATATATGGTTTGGGATACTCGTTTCATATGTCTATACGAGTACGGTGTTATGATGAGTATAATACATTATGGTGTATTTTCGGAGCGATAGCAGGCTAAATGGCAAGTCTATCGTATCCATGGTTCCTGGAGGGAACGGGTTGTAGTTGCGGTGTCTCACCTAGATATAGGTTGAGTTCACCTTATTTGTTATGGGTAAATGGAACTTCAATGAGAAGAGGTTTCCTTATCGTGATTTGGGTTTATGGCGACCTTATATATATGATTTAAGGCCGCAGGATTTTCGTTGAGCTGAACATAAAGCTCATTATTGTTTGCGCAAGGACTTAAAAATAAGTACGAGCGCAGGGTGGTATGACTCTTAGTTGGAGATAGGAGTTCAGACTACCTTTTTGTTGGATTAGGGGATAGGGATATCCCGGTTGCAGGTTGAAATGACGGAACTCCACAACCAATGAAGTCAAGGGTTAATGTGTGGAGGGGTTCCTTGTTTGGATTTTGCTTTGCGAGACACTCCACACATGACTCTTAACGGCGTCGGGAGTGGGGAGCTGTTATATGATGCAAGGATGTGGGTTAGTCTTATAGTGTGGATGAACCACTATAGACTATGAGCCATGTGATAATGGTACGCTTACGGAAATATTGTGCTAGGGAAAAGCACTAAAGTGGTCCCCTCGCCACAAGTGGGTGGGTGAGGTTGGACTTAGAGAAATTGGTTTGAGGATAATAACCAGCCTTAATGAAAAGGCAAATTTTGAGAAGGTATGTTTTGGGTATTATGTTCGTGACACTTTCTATAGAAAGTGGGCACTTCGATTGATTAGGTTTCCGTCTGTATGGGCGGAAGGATAAGATAGTAGGAATGCGTTCATAGGCTAGCCTAGTAGGATTTAGGACATCCCGCTTTTGTGCCTTGGGTCGTTATGTCTCGATGACCGACTACGCAAGGGAGTAGTGTAACGGGAGGGTTCCTTGTTTGGATTTCGCCTTGGTGAGACGTCCCACGCATGAAACCAAGCAATTGTCGGGAGTTGAGAGAGGCCTTGGGCACTAGGGACATACTTAGGATTATATTAGCTTCGCGTAGGTAGGGTAACGCATAGATCATAGCCTTTTTAGGATGTAGGTTCGCTAGAGTTAGCAGCACCGAGGTTAGGAGTTTGGAATTTCGCGGGTCCGGAGGACCCATAGGTGAGTATTACAGGAAAGGAGACCCTCATTGGGAGAGAGTGTTACGTGTCAGACGTTCACTACGAATGTGCAGATGTGCACAAGTTGGAAAGGTGTATGGGCACCTTGGTAAGATGGTTTTATATACCGCGTGGTATATAAGGTTGTAATTCATGCCAAGAGGCATCATGGTGGATGGGTATTAAGTGACGTATTAGAGTCACTTTATGATTGCGGTAGCCGCATAGTGTATGGTTAGGAACCATTAGGTTAGTATCTTTCTCTTAAGGTTTTAGGAATTGTAGAAATCCTAGTTAGTGGGTGTAACTTGTATCTGAATTTCGAGGATAAAATTCCATTGTAAGGGGGGGAGTATGTAATAACTCGCCCTTTTGGAGATGATTGGATTCCATAATTAAGTATATTTTGGAAATTGGAGAATTTCTCGAAATAGTAATTTTTGAGATTTTCGAGGGTTTAATGATTTTCGATGGATGTTATAAATTATTTTGGGACCATATAGGTCGAAATATTTTATTTATATGTCGCCGTGGAGTATAGCGACAAAAAGGGGGTAAGATTTCGAGTAGAACACCGCATTTAATTATTTTGGGTTAGAATAGTGATTTGCGGTCAAGTACCTCGGATGGAAATTTTGACTGCACCACGAGTCTCGGAATGTCCGAGATAGTCGGAAAAGAGTGTCCGATTGTCGAAATTAAGTTCCGGGTAATTTTGGAGTTAAATAGGCTCGTAATTGGGTAAACGAGTCGTTTTTGGGTTTTTAGGGGTAAAACCCTTTTTCTCTCTATATATAGAGGAAGAGAGAAGAGAAAGAAGAAAGAAGAGAGGGAAGAGAGAGAGAGGGAAGAAAAGAAGAAAAAGGGGGAGATTTCGGTCAGCCTCCGCGGGATTCTGCTCGAGGACGTCGGATTTTATCCACGAGGCAAGTGTTTACTTGCTTTATTTATTTTTTGAGCATAAATATCTCATATCATTGTTGGTATAACAAACCCTAATGATTTTGGGTTGGGTATTCGTGGATAAAACGGGTTTTCGGGAGATAAAACGAATAAACCCCTAAAATTGGTAAATTGGAGAAATTTAGTAATTAACCAAAAATATTGGGTGATTCTGGGTTCTAGGATGTTTAGGACCCGTATTATAGGTGTATTTATTGTTGGTAGAAGTTGTAGGCCGTTGGGTGAGGAGATGGAAGCTTGGAGGAAGCTTCCATGGACGAAACAGCTTCTCGGAAAAGAAGCTGCCCGACTTGATCGATCGATCGAGCCTGGGGGATCGATCGATTGAAGCCTTCGATCGATCGACGGCCATGGGTCGATCGATCGACCCCTGCTGAAAAGGGACAATTTTCTTAGGGTGATTTGGATGGGACAGATTCCATTTCATCTTGCTTTGAGGTTAATTAGGTGATAACCTAAGGGACCTTTTAGGACTTTATGGTCCATAAATTAAGGCAATTTAGGAGGGTAAAGTAAGGGTTTTAGGTATATAACCCTTAATCTATATTTTCGAGGAAAATAGAATAATTGTAGAAATTGATGGATTAGGGTTCCTAAATTATATTGGGGACTTCTAAATGATTATTTGGACTAGGTGTAGTCTTGGGGTTCAAGGAAATGAAATCCTTAACCCACTGAAGTTAAGGTTGATCGGGTGAGATAAATCTCGAGGATATTTCTAGTAGGCATATGGGTCTGTATAATTATGCTTATAGAAAGCATAATTATATATCGAATACTGTTAAGTGTATCCTAGAAGATAATTAGGATAATTTGGGAATATAGATATTTGTTGATTTCACTTAGAGTGAAGGGTATCATTGGAGATATCCAATAAATCCTTAGATAGGATTAAGTTATATAGTGATTATCAAAGTAAGAAATACTTTGGATTTAGAATCATGCTAATATGAATGCATGATTATGATTACTGGAGGGAATCTTTGGGATTATGGTCATCGTTAGATGATATAGGCCATTATGGCCGTTTATATATATTCTAGGAAGAATATATAGGATATGTATATACTGTGTGATTTAGGTATATATATATGTTATGATGGAAATGATTTTGAAAATATAAAAATGAATATTTTCAAAATGGAAAGAGAAATGTTTTTCATAATTAATAAAATATGGATTACACACCTCTCTAAATCGCTATCATAAGGGAAGTTGCGTTCGTATGGTGAAGCCCCCTGGCAAATTAACGCAGGGTGGATATAGTCCTATAGGCCATGTGAGCGTTTGTTGATATATTTTTCTACGCTGGTTAGGAGATTCCGGGTGTAGTCTTGACTATCCCGCAGGCACATGGCCGCTTCCCGACGTCTTGCGATGTAGGATCCCAGGTTGTCTTGGAGGCCCTGGAAGATGATAGCCATTTAGGGGCGCGCACAGTGGAGAAATCCGGACGGGCGGTCTTAGAACGCGTTATATATTAAAGCAATTCATGATAATGGATTGGCTTTAATTACATTTCCCGGATATAGGAAGGGAAATGGGTTATATAAATTGGCTTCGGTAACACTTCCCGGATGGAAGAAGGGATGTGGAAGCATATGTTATGAGCAAAGCATTTTTATTATAATGAAAATGGCTTTGAATACATTTCCTGAATATAAAAAGGGAAATGGGATATTTTGAAAAGGAAAAGCATTTTTATGATAATAAAACTGGCTTTTAAAAAGGTATATGATTTGTTAAAGCAATTCATGATAATGAATTGGCTTATATATATATTTCTAGGATATGAGAAGGGAAATGGAAGGTTTTGAGATAAAAATAATAAGTATTGATAAATACTTTGTATATGGATTCTCATTCCGGGAGATAGATCCGGATGGTTATGGTAAAACAGGTATATGTATATATAAATGGATGAATCGAGTACCGAGGGTTTAATGGATCCCGACGATCGACCTTGCCGCATAGTAGTGTATCGGGGGGGTTCCTTGTTTGGATTTCGCTTTGCGAGACACCCCACGCACGAATCTGGCAGTGTGTTGAGACTGGGGAGAAGTTTAATCCTTAGTGCTCTTATATTATAAATTCTTACGGTGTATATATTTATATATATCTTTCTGTACTGAGGGACTGGCGGATCTCGATGATCGACCTTGCCGCTTAGTAGTGTATCGGGGGGTTCCTTGTTTGGATTTCTCTTTGCGAGACACCCCACGCACGAACATGGCATAGCGTCGAGATTTGAGTGAAGTTTAGCCCTTAGTACATCCGTTGGACTATCTAGGGTAGATAGTAGATGGGTAAATTAGACTAGTTTAGCAGGGTAGCTTGACTAGGATATTTAGAAGGATGCGCTAGGAGTGCACTGTTAGAGGAGAGGTGAGGGGTATCTCATGGGAGTGCGATACCAATTTAAATATGAGATAAAACTATTTTTCTGAAAATAAAGCATTTATGCACTTGCAAAATATTTTCAAACATTCGGGCTCTGACCCGTTTGTCTACTCTCCTTTCTTTCTCTATACTATATATATATAGGTGTCCAGACACAGGGACGCCTGGATGGAAATTCTTTCGAGTCAGACGTCAGCTGCAGCAGCTGTGGATGCGTGCAGGTTTTTGATAGCCGTTTCCATCGTTGTACTCTAGATAGGAGGTACTGTATAAACATTCGAGCCAATGGCTCAATTGCATTTATTTATTCTTTCAGTACAGCATTCGATATGGTACGAGGCATTCGATATGGTACGAGGCCCGGTATCTTATTAGGCGGGGTGTTACACCACGGTCTCGTCTTCTATTTTGATGTGTACGAGGCCTGGTGATTAAATTTTTTTTATCATATCATTTTAATGTTTTCTTATTATTGGAATGAATTAAGATTCTTCATTAGATTTGTTAGAATAGTGATGCCATGGCTTACGACACCACCCATAACATCATAGTTTAACTTCACCACCAAGTATTAGGGGCCTTCAACTACCTTTCCTCTCTCTTATTTGAGAAGTAAGTACTAATTGAATATGAATGAGTTATATTAAAATAATTATTTCTTGTGTGTGTGTGTGTGGTTGTTTATGCGCCGTTACAGCAAATTGGTATCAAACATGTGGTGGCTGACGTTATTATGAGAATCACAGGTAAGGCTTAGAGGAATCGGTGGACCAACTGCAGTCAAGTGGCACCACTTTTGTCTTTGCCTATTGCTTTGTGATTTTAGATTCTTTTGGTGGTGTGTATCGCCTTCACATTGTGGGTCTCCGGCACTGCTCTGACCGAAGATTCCAACCCTCTGCCAAGCCATCATCATAGCTACTTGTCGTCCAAACCACACAAATCAATCCCAACCGCCCAAAATCTTCTTAACGAGCGATATGTTCCAGATTCATTCAACTACAAGCCCTACCAACCCTGTCCTTAATCTCACGGACCTCTGGCGAAGGCAACAATCATCTTCAGGTGCGACACCAGATCTACGAGAACCCCTGTCAGCTTGCCCCCAAGAATCCAACACATAGCGGAAGCCCTCGATGTGATTCCCCCTCAATCACGACGGAAGAGTTGGCGAGGCCCACTGATGGTCACCTATGCTCAAAGATCTGCTATCTGGCATTGCAGCATCAAGATGACGTCACATGAACCCTAGATCCAAATCTCGTCCACGCTGATCTCACCTCAAAGATTTTAGAGAATAGATTTGGGGAATGGGTTTTTAGTACGAGATACTACAAGCCCAACCCAAACACCAACTATGAACTTCCCACCAAATCTAAACCAACCCCACCCTGAAAATCACATACCTTCCCTCCCCGCCTTAAATTTCCCTTATATTACAAACAACTCATCCGCGTCCCAAATTTACACTTCAAACAACGTTTAAACGTTCTAAAACAACCTCTGATATTTTTATGCATCAACCCCTTTGTCAAATTTACAAACCTAACCCCTTTAACTTTCAGCAAAATAACATCCCCCTCCCCTCAAGGTTTGAAAATTCTCCTTTGACCCCTCTAAATTTTCAGACCACCCTCCAAACCAAAACCCAGTACTTCACCCCTCCTATTTTAGTCGAGGGAGACGTCGAACGAGAGTTTAAAGATTTTTGTCAGTGTTGTTCCGAGCCTATGTGGAAAAACTGCTTCAATTTATCAGAAGTTGAACTCTAAGCGGTTGTATAGCGGGACAATCTTGAAACCATTACAAACCTCTAAGAGGAGATCGGTGTTTGGGCGGGCAACTATTCATCAAACCCATTGAGGCCGAAGGATTTGGGTTAGGATTGATTTCCGCCGCTTAGTTTGAGGAGTGTCAGTTAAGTATGCCCTTCAGCTGGAGTCAGAGTGATAACTGGATTCATGAGGAGACTTTGGCTGCTTCGTGGTCGTTTACCCTTAGGTGAGCCATTCCATGTGGCTGTCGATATTGTGTTACTTTTGACAACTGTTCCTCGGCATCTACAATTGCTTCAGTTGTTGTTCCATGCTTATTAGTGGTCACCAAGGATTCTCCTTGGGGATTTCTGCGACATCTTTATCAGGATTGTTAGGTTGGGTCGCTCAAGATGCTATGTAGTTTGCTATTGGGACTTTTATCTCATCTTCAGAGCAAAGAAGGCCGGGTTCTGTATTGGAGATTTCTTTAATATTTTTGCTCAGATTAGCAGGGTGACTCGCGCTAGCTTTCGAGATTCAGAGCCTTTCTGCATTGGTGACTTCTCACTCTTTTATACAAAAGAAAATATTTATGTGGGTTTTTTCAATCTGCATGTGTTTCTAAGATTGACTTATCACAAGCTATTTGCTTATTTTGCCCCAAGTATGTAGACCTGAATTGGGGCGTTTTTAAGTCCTGTACCGAGTTGGTTAGCCAATGACGTGAGTTAAAAACTCATGTTGAGAAGTGTTTTCTTCCTCGAGTTGGAAAATTCCAAAAAAATCTTTTTGTTTGAAAATTTTGGTTTGGGCGCAGCCCGTGTTCGTAATTTTGCTAACGTTATGCCAAACATTTCCGTGAATGACTTTCCTTTCAAGTGAGGGAGTTTTCCAGTGATTGTTCTCCCTTGGTAATGATACCTTTCATACTCTTACACTCATGTACGAGCTATTTCAAGTGGGGAAAGTGAAGCCCTGTGAATTAATTGTATTTTCATTTAACTGCTTATTATTATTTGAATAAACAAATATTCGTTAGAATATTCCAGATTAAGTTAGTTAGTATAGTGATATCATGGCTTAGGTTACTAGATCCATGACATTATAGTTTAGCTTGGCCACCAAGTCCTAGAGGCCATAAATACCTTTGTACTCTCTCGTTTGAGAGTGAACTATATAAATTGTATACGGATGAATGAGAACGAGTTGAGTTGTAATCATTAAATTTTCTTTTTGTGTGTGTTTCCGCTGCATTAAATCATATGTAGAAACAACTCATCGTATTCATTTCAATATCACTCTACCTTTACTTTTTTACTTTTCAAAGCTCAATTGACTCAGCAAAACCATGGAAGTAGAAATCTATAATTAAAAATATCATTGACAGATGGGATCGTTTTAATGCAAATAGTGAGTTTATTAACCTGTACGAGGTCGGAACATCAAACGACACAGTCCCATCCGGCTTTGGGTATTCAATTGGCGAGCATAGCCATGCTTACTGGTACATGTAGGAGTATGCTAATTAAAATATGGATGCAAGCATAGTAAGTCACTTGAGCTTTTATGACACACTAGCTACTCAAGAATAAGAAGGCAAGAAGTTGTGTTTGTAATGGCCACGCATATGCTATGTATAGAAGTAGAAGAATGAAATTTGAATCATGTTTACTCGAAATGTGTGAATTCAACACACTTGTTTCCCAATTTGTTTCCGAATATTAGTTTCCATTTCTCCAACTCTTATTATTAAGACCCTCTTCAAAGTAGGCATTTTGCATCAATGCAAAACAAAGATTTCTCGCGACAATTGCACAATTGTTGGTGGGACAGCACTTGAACACTAGTGCCTAACCCCCCCCCCCCCCCCCCCCAAAAAAAAAAAAAAAAACCAACCCCGTATGCCCAACTCAGATTACACAAAATTATATGTATTGTGCATAAACTTTAACATTAAAGAGCATTTTGCGTAATGCACAGGCAGGCAAATTACTATGTGCAACGCATTTATGTCGAATTTTCACTTTCGCTAACATATTGTATTTTTTACAATACTGACAATGAGTTACAAAACTAAGGTTGTTTTGCAAGTATGCTGTCGTTTTTGTCCAAAAACATTGTACGCTACCCAAAGTGAAAAGCAACCCCAATATGTTGCACTTTTTCGTAACAGACCTTTTATATTATCTACAAAATTTCACAGCAAACTAGATTAGTTCAACTCCATTATGGTCTCTTGATGGGTAAATTCTCACATTTGTTGATTCATAATCAACTTTTCCATGCTTGAGAGTCAATGGGGATCTCCCTTTAAATACGTAGCTGCCAAGCAGAGAATGCCGGTTAGTGATGTTCCAATGAAAAAAAAATGAAACTCATCAAGCAGTTGAAGAGATGGGCCAATTGAGAAGGAGGAGAGATCTTACTGTTCTAAAGCACTTAAAGCCAAACCAGGAAAAAGCCCATACTCAAATGCCTACAAAAGTAAAATAATTAGATAATGAACGGAGAGAGAACGCCAATATAAGTTAAATAATCATGACTAATAAAGAAGTCAATAGTAACAACAATAACGACGAAGACAACTAATTAAAGGGTGAGTTTGACTTGGATTGGGTACCTCACTAATGTTCGTATTTAGACTTTGCTATATCCATAACTGTTTTAAGAGTTGGTGCTTTTCCAATGGTTAATGTAAATGTTTTGCCACTAAATGTACCAAAGACTAAAATAATTACTATCCGCGACAAAACGTTTAGGCCCTGTTTAGTTGCGGAAAACAAGCTTGTTTTCCCAAAAAAAATTCCAAAAATTTTCCACCAAAATAGAAAATTAGAAAACGTGTTCCAAGTTTGATATTTTTCCGAAACAAAAAATTGGAAAAGAGTTCTCCAAATTTTCCAGGAAATTGGAAAACGACTATATCAAGTTTTCCACAATTTTCCAAAGTCCCAATAACTTGTATCTAAATCCTTAATTTTCTAGAAATTACATTTTGCCCCCTGATATTTCTATAAATTATATTTTGGCCCCTTAATTTTATGTATATCACATTTGGACCCTGAACTTTTTGTAAATATATTATAACCCTAAACTTTATGTAAATTACATTTCACATCCAAACTTTTTATAAACTATATTTTGAAAACAATAATTTATTTCTACCAAATGAACGCAACTTCTACTTTTGTTAAATTTTCTATGAAAAATGAAAATTAGAAATGGAGATGAAAATTGGAAATATAAAACGGAAAACAATTTTTCACAACTAAACAGGCCCTACATTCAGGCCCTACATTCACTGACAAAAAAAAAGGTACTAAAGTCCATATACTACCATTAGTGAGGTGCCCAAGTAAAAAAAATAACATAAAACAATAATAATAATAATAATAACAAGGCCGCGTAGTGGAGGCTCCCCACTCCCCACCATTTGGGATTTGTGAGATAACTATGTTGTAATTCTAATTAAAACATTAAGGCTCAGTTTGGTTGCGCAAATTATTTGATTATGTAAATTGGTTCATTGTGAATTAGTAAATTGTAAATGAGTGAATTTGAAATGAGTTAAAATCTAATTTTACACAATATTTGGTAATTTGAAATTGATGTTAAGGTTCTATGAAAAAAAAAATCAAGAGAGAGGGGGAGGGAAAGAGAGAGGGAGAGGGGGAGGGGGGCATGCACTTTATGTGACTCATATTTCAAATGGATCCATTTCACGTTTTTAGTGAAATAATCCAATTTCAGATTTTGCACATGAACTAAAATGGGACAATTAATGAATCCTTTCATTAATGAAACCAAACACAATTACTGGGTCAATTTGTAAATAGATCAATTTATTAATGATTCAATTTACAATTTTGGAACAACCAAACGAAACCTAAGAAAATTCAAAATAAATAATAAGCCACCTCTCTAATAAATCATAAAACCCTACATGATACAGACATGGATTCAAGACCGATGCAAACAACAATGACACGAATAATCCTTAAAAAGTGAAAAATAGAGGAGTTAATAAAGAATATATTTTTTACTTATGTAAAGTACAAATAAATAATTTCCTATGACATGTAGACCTAATATACATTTGTAATGTGAAACTTGTAGAATATGTATGAATTATTTTTTTTGATAACCCTGAACTCCACACGAGCGAGCCATTTAGACTCCCCATGCGAGATAAACAGGGAAACGATGTGTCAGAACCACCCCAACACACGCCCCGCTGAAAGTCTGGTATCTTCTCGAGACCTATGGTCTTTTTCTGTTCGCCCTTACCACTAGACTAACCAGGGTGGATATTATATGTATGAATTATGATAGTGTGAGCATATAAATATGTAATAATGTATATATACACAAATTATACATGTAACTAAGATGATAATTCTTCTCATCTACATCCACTCCTTTTGTAAAATCTTTCCCTATCTTACTTTCATTATCTTAAACCTTTTTTTTAAGTTCTTTCGCGTACAAAAAATGAAAGTCATCAAGATCTAAGGTTGGATTGTCAGGTTTGGCATCCAAGAGGTGTTAAACACATGTAAAAAATAAGGGAAATTATATTTAAATTGTAGACACAAAAAAGAATGTCATATTTCAACATATATTTTCCTTTGATACCCTCTAGCACCATGCAAATTAGCCATAATCATTGTGCAAATAAATTTCGTGGATCATGGAGAAGAAGAATATTAGTTGAGTAATAATATAGTCTGCTTAAGAAATTAATTCAACGGGCTGCGCCATGCATTAGAAGCTCATAAAAGAACTGATAAAGTTCAAGAAAATGATGAGGGATATAAAAGAACATTTACAGGATGCGTGTGGACTAAAAAATTACAAGGTGACAAACTATACTCACATAATTTCGTGCAATACGAAGATCTTCCCATATCCATGAGTTTCTCAAATTGTCCCAGTATGTTTCCATATCTAACCCTTCATGGAGTAATCCAAATGCAGACTCTGCTGCTAGCATTACTGTTAAAAAACTGCATTGTTAAAACGTATGTGATGTGTTGTGGTTAAAGAGTTTGGTTTCCAAGTTATTCTCTACATAGGCTCTATGAAGCATGGAGACGGGTACGACATGACAAATTTTTAAGAGTTATTTGGGGTTTGGGCCCCATTAATTTTTTGAAATTGAGTTTAACTTTCATAATTTTCATTTCTTGAGGTTTGACCCCAAAAATACTTTTAGCAATGCAAAAAGTGCCACAAAAAGTTTTCTCTAGTACTTTACGACACTTTTTCCATCGCTAAAAGTCATTTTGGGGGTAAAATCCCAAGAAGTGTAAGTGTTGATGGTCATATTCGATATCAAATAATTATGGGGGACAAACACAAATAACCCAATTTTTAAATGAGGGACATAGACACATTGTGTCATGTCAATAAAACAAATATATTATATATATACAGTAAAGTAGAATAACAAATATATGTTGTACACATATATCTAATATTATAAGGTTGTAGTGTGGAATAAAAAAAAATGCACTGATAATACGTGAGAAAAAAATAAAGAGAAAACAGAGGGAAACAATAATCAACGGTGCAGCAAGAAAGCAAGTAGTACATAAGAGAATTCCTTAAATGATGAGGTCCAAAACAATGCCTCGAATTAAACGTATGTACTTAGACATTAAGTATGGAGTCCATGGACACGTGAAAAGAATTACTGGACACGTGGGAGAGTGTCAGCATGTTCGACACGTGTTGGACACGGACTTGTTGCCTTCTCAAGAGTGTCTACACTTCCTAGCATATGCTACATGATAGGGACCTAAAAAAACAATGCATTGCGTTGACTTTAGGGTTATAGGACCTCTTGTAGTGGAAACAATCATAGCAGAGGTTAGAAGTGTGGGTGGATAGTGAATCTGGGAAGAGGATCATGGTATTTTTCCTTGAGAGACAAGATGTAAACCGTCTTGAAGAACATAAGCCGAGATGCCTTGGAAAGCACGGAATGGAGGGCAAGAGAACAAGCACGGGAAATATAAGGAGGTATCCGTAGCAGGTTTCGGGCATAAGTGGGGTTACCGATCAAGGTGGTCGATAATGGTAAGGAAGTGGCGTTTAATGGTAGCAGAACTCAACGAAGGTTTCAGTAATCAATCAATGGTGGTAAGAGAGTACTAAATTCTCTGTGAGTCGAGTGTTGGGCTGGGATTTTATTTACCTGGGTGTGGGTATTGAGATGGCCACTAATCTTATTTGGTGAATAGTGGAAGAATAGTTCCACATATTTAATGGAAGTCACTGCATTAAATGTGATGTGATAAGCTCTTATTAGATATAGATTATATACTTTTAGGACTTAAAATAATATTGATTATGGATATAGGGCAACAAACATTTCGTTTTCATTTTTAGTCCCTATTTTCAAATTAAAAGGACACGTAGTATGCTGTGATTGGTTGACGTTTTATGAAAATGGGTCCGCGCCAGCGGCTTTATTCAAAAATAGGGACTAAAACTATAAATAAAATGTTGGTTGTCCTATTTCCAAAATACATATTACAATATGTCCTAAATTTACAAAGGCCCTATTAGATAAGCACTCGAGCAAGGCATGCCTTGTGCACATAAACGTAGTTGGTATGTTTGAAATCTTTGCAAGTTATCAGTACAAAGTAGGGGTCTAGTTGGCTTTTGGGGGCAGGATGGGCATAATTGAGGGTTTTCTCGAGATAGCAGTGTCAGGTGCATCGAGACTTGTTGTGGTGATAGTTATCGAAGGGGGAATTGTGACCTTTCTCTCGTAAAGTTGCGTTTGGCTAATGAGAGCCCAAAAAACCCTTGTTACATAACCTCAAAACTCCTGGAAAACTACTAACTGGGCCGGGCCATTGAGTTCTACTTAATTTCATCCAATTGAGGCAGCTGGGATATGTAGATCTCCAAGGTGTAGAAGTACATACCTGAAATTTTCGTTCGATGAAGTGTTGTTCGAGATCCATTGATGGGGATCAAGGGTTCTATGGGTTGAGAAATTAGGAGATCGAGATGTCAAGGGAACCGAGAGACCTGGGTATAGTTAGGGCCAGCAAAATAGACTCAAACAGTATCGTCCACACATTTCTACCCGCAATAGTTGAGAATGGGCACCATCATGTTTGTTTCAAGACCCACTCTCTTTCCTACTCATATAAACTAGGGATTTGTAACTAAAAATTTTGAATGAGAAAACAGGTCGGCAGTTAATCCGACCCAAACATGTTAACGACCCGACCAAATTCGCCCACACCTGCCCATTTTCCGGCCTTAGGTACAGTTAATTTGCGAATTACCCTCTCGACACGAAGCATCCAATATAATTACTCGATAAAACTCAGAACCAAACTAAAGTCTAATTTGTTGAATGGACCAACTTTTAATTACGTAAATATTCTTTTAGGTGAACTCAATCACATAACTGATTTAAGATTGGACAACGGTAGATTATTTACATACCGAATTTCTTAACAATGTCTAACTAAGCAACTCCTAAAAATTATATTGGATGATGTGGTTGACATTACATGACATGTGGAGATGCAAATGACTTTCTCTAGATTCACAGAAGACATCTCAATGTTACCCCACATATATAAGAAAAACGAAGAAAAAATATATAATTACAACCGAACAGGGTTATAATTTGGAACGGACCCTTATCTGACAATATTGGCATGATTATTATTTTATAGAATCTGTGATTCTTTAGATTTTAGCCAATTAGACTCTAATTATAATTTTCATATATTAATTTGAATGTCCTTATTTAAATATGCTATTTCCAAGTATTCAAATCTAACACAGATCAATAAGACAATGTGCGGTATGCCTGATCTCATGGCGGTATGCGTTCCTTTTATCTTTGGTACATTTAAGAATCCAGTTGAGCATCCAATAATTGCTCCTCCAGGAAAAACTGGATACGCAATAGACTGAAATTTAACTAACATCATGTTTGTATTTGAATAACATCTAACAACACAATCAATATTAAGTGCACTTGCAATATAACCGCTAATCATGTTGATTAGTATATGAACATTTATATATACCAAAGAATTTCGTCCAAAATGGGTATGTTCATAGGTATGTTGCTAGGAGATATATTGGAGAATCTCACTATATATATATATATATATATATATATATGTGTGTGTGTGTGTGTGTGTGTGTGTGTGTGTGTGTGAACATATGTTTTGGGATAACAAACATTAAAAATTTGGTAAATGGGTGCTTAGGTTCACACCATACGATCATCGTCAGGCACATAGCATCTGTCAGTGGATCTGGGATAGTTGTCAAATCATGTATCATATTGCATATTGAAAAGCTAGGTATCATGTATCGTATATTAAGATAAATAAATACAATAAAAATTGTGTAGAGAACACATTAAAATAAATTGAAATAGGACAAAATTACATCATCTAACAGTAAGACATTTGCTTTCGTGATAAAAAGTGTGTTTGAATTTCTTTGTGCTCTTGTTATTGTAAAAATATTATAAATAAAGAGAGAAAGTAACAATAAAATATTAATCTTCATTTTTTATAAGAAACAAAAATCGATAGATGGGCAAGATGGCTACATTACAACTTGTGGTATAGCCACACGGTGTCATACGATGCATATTGCATACCATATGACACTAACCCATTCATTATACAAAAAGTGTAATAATGGGTTCCAGTAGGCATCTAAACACTTTTTTCATGATGTGAAAAGAGAAATCTTGATGCACCTGAAAACCGCCTTTATTCAAAGTGCGAGCACCATATAGGAGAACGGTTCCACCTTTGAGCAACGGTCTAATAGCAGGATGATTTTTAAGTTTCTAACAGATAACAAATGAGACATTGAAATCAAGTTAGGTTCCACTTATGCCGATGCTTGGAAGACAGGTGACATAACAATTTCTGTGATTACAACAGATTTTGAAATTATTTTTTCCTGAAACACAACACTACTGATTGAAAGCTAATAAATAGCCACCATGATATTCACTAAAGAAGTACACTTCCGAAAGAGAAGTGGGGAAAGGGAAGAACATAACAGGAATTTGAAAAAAGAAATGAAAACAATACACTCGATAAATGGCGAAAAAGAAAAGTGGACTATTAATTCGGGAAAGCCCAAAAAGGAATAGTTGACTATGAATTCGGGACGGAGGGAGTAGACTATATTGTTATTGCAACCCACTCTGCTCATTACTGAAATATTTACTCAAAACGCATCACCGGGGTGAGGTGACAAAGACTAATATAAAAAAAAAATTAAAAGGCAAACACAATTTACGAACATCTACTTGCAGAAATAAACTGTACACAATATTGAAAATTTAGCCCCATTTAGTTGTGGAAAACTATATTAGGTTTTCTATTTCCAATTTTCATCTCCACTTCTAATTTTCATTTCCAATAAAGAATTCTAAAACGTGTTCATTTGATAAAATTATGTTATTGTTTTTAAAATGTATTTTATAGAAAACTTGCGGGCCAAAATGTCATTTACACAAAGTCGGGGGTTAAACTTAATTTACAGAAAGTTCAAGATTCAAATGTAATTTACAAATAGTTCAGGGGTTAAAATATAATTTACAGAAAGTTCAGGATCTAAATTGGAATTTATAGATACTTCACAAGCCAAATCTGATGGGGTTCAAGGCTAGAGTTAGCACATGCAGAATCCCCACACTATGAGTAGGCTAGAGTTAGCACAATTTAGGATCGATTTGAAAAATCTTCTCCTACAAGTGGTCCTCGCTAGAGGCACTTAGAAAAGAATGTATACAAAAGGATTTTTGACTTTAACCCCCCCCCCCGGCCCGATACAATTAGATGTTCAATAACTAGACCTACCCACCATCCACCCCACCCAATGCATAAGGTGCAACCAAGCTAATGCATAAGGTACAAGAGGGATGATGCCATGCGGGGGGTTAAGTAGAATTATGACATTATTTCACGGGGCATTCCAAATCAGTCATAATTTCTGGATCGATTTGGTAAATCTTTTGACGGTGGACTTTGTTTGGTAAAACTAAAATCATGTTAAGCACGGATCAATTTGACATTAGCCCAAAAATCAAAAGATCCCTATTAAGCTTACCTGGAATTCCTCATAAGGGTTCAAGAAAGGGTTTTGATAATTCAGAGCAACCACAAGACCAATTAAAACCTGCATGCGCAACCAAAGAAACACCACGTAGATTAGAGAGAGAAATGTAGCCTCATATACTCCACAAGAAACCTAGATAATTTATTAAACAAACCAACAAATTTGAAAACATTCATTAATATAAATGTATAAGATGCAGATAGAATTTTGTACCTGTCTGTCTTTCATATGATATAAAAAACTGTGTACCACTCAGGAGGATGTGGTGGTGACCCGAGCTAGAGTACTTGCTCCTAAGGGAGGGCAAACCGGTTCACTGGCAGTGGCTTCGGCGATAGGTATCAACATTATGAGCATGTTTTTGAGTGGACTCCGAGATTATCTACAAGGTAGAGGTTGAAGAGCAAAGGAAGCGTCGGGGCTTGGAAGAGTCGAGTCGAGTGTTGTAAGTCTTCTTGTCGTAGTCTGTTGTAAAATTTCTGAACCTAGTGGATTTATTAGGCAAGGGCCGTCCGAGGTTTTTCCCTTTTGTGTTTTCCTCGTACATCGCCGTGTAGTGTGATTGTGTTTAATTTTTATCTTACAAAAATCAAGATAGATGCATGCTATACCCCCAAAAAAGCTATTTATCACTAAGGTACTGAAGTGGTTGGGCCTTAGCTTGACTAACAAGACTTGCCTTTCCACCTCCAAACCAAAACTCCCAAATGATCTTAACTGGCCTACTCGAGCCCCGTCTGTCTTTCATATGATATAAAAAAGATCCTCCATAACCATAGGTGTGGTGGTCTAGTGGCCAACCCAAAGTGTGAATCACCGAACCAGGTTTATGCTTCTCCGCATCAACTTCCCATACCTGAGGCAAGAAATAAAATCAGGAATCAGTCAATTAGATGAACTTTTTTTATATGCATTTAGCAGTTGGGACACCATGAGCATTTTTCCTTTGCAAGGCCCCAAGAGATATCCATTTCAATTACTTCAGATGATAAGATGTTACTACAAAACTAACGGTTATTTGGATGGGCGCCAATGGCGGTTTTCGGATCTTATTGGGGAATTATCTTGTAAGTTTGGTATTAAAGAGATCATCAATGGCACCAAAAGAGCACGGCTGCCGATGCCACTGAATTGCGTGACAGTGCTGATCAGGGGCAGCATGGGCGACTCCCTCTGACGGTTTGTTGGGATAGCAGGTCATGAGGTGGTGAAAACACGTGAACTGCTCTACCTGCACAAAGGGGCTTGTTGTTGGTGAAGGTGCTAAATGGGGTGTCACGGATAGGGGGGGGGGGGGGGGGGGGGGGGAGTCATTCTCTATACATACTCTGTGCTAGAGAAGTCACAAAATGAGATGGGCAACCGTGTGGCGGTGGTGGCCGTTGTATCCAATCCCTTAGTCGACGTCAGCCATTTCAATGGAACGACAAATGTTCAACTGGTGCCACATGGTGGAATGAACATCACGTGGGACTCGCTACAACTAGGGGTGGCAAATCGTGTTTTTGGACCGTGTTTTGGCTCGACACGACAAGGTTTTCGGCAACACAACACGACACGAAGTCGTGTTTTTTTTGTTAACACGAACACGACCCGCCTAAAACACGACACGATTACTTTTTTCTTCACCCAATTAAACACATTAGACACGAAAAACAAGACAGACGCGACAAATTAACCTCGTTTTTTACCAAATTCCATTCTCATTCTAAATCTTAAACCAAAAAAATATGCAGCAGCAGCAGCAGCAGTTATCAACAAGATCAAATATATAGCAGCAGCAGTTTCATATATTTATATGTTATATCAACAAAACCAAACTAGTTTTTATAGACATACAAATTTAACCACAAAAACCAATACAGAACAAAATGAAGGAAAATCATCACGAATCGAAAACCAAAATTAGGAGAAATCATCAAATGTTTGCGTCAAAAACATGGTGATGGTGGACCTTTTCTTTTCGATCGGAGATGGAGTTGAAGATGCTTTTTGTTCGATCAGAAATGGTGTTGTCGGAGATGCTTTTTGTTTGATTGGAGATAGGGACATGGAGATGGTGGGGGGGGAGATGGAGCCGTGGGGGCGTGGAGGGATATTTAAGTTTTTCTCTCAACTTGACAGAAAAAAAGGGCAAATGAAAATGAGGGAATGAGGAAGTAATTTAGGGCAATTTGAGCATGGTAAAATTTGTCTAATTAAATTTTATCTTATTTTTTTTATATGCGATTATCAAACAAATGAAAATCAATTCAATTAATTTATTTAAAAATAGTTTTTATATTATATTCAAAAATATTAAAAACAGTTTTTACAATATTTTTATATTACTGTTTTTAAAAAAAATTGTAAAACATTTTCTTATCAATTTTTTATAATATTAAAAACAGTTGTTAAAATATTACAAAACAATTTTTAAATATTCACAACAGTTTTTTTTAACTATTTAAAATATTTTTTTTATTTTGTTTTTAAACTTTAAAACTGTTTTTATATTATATTCAAAACAGTTTTAAAAAATGATAAAAACTATTTTTACAATATTTTTATATTACAGTTTTTCAAAAAAATTGCAAAACATTCTCTTAACAATTTTTTATAATATTAAAAACAGTTTTTAAAATATTACAAAACAATTTTTAAACATTCACAACAGTTTTTTTTAACTATTTAAAACAGTTTTAAAAAATATTTTTTAAAACTTTAAAACTGTTTTTATAATATATTCAAAACAGTTTTTAAAAATGTTAAAAACAGTTTTACAATATTTTTATAATACATTTTTTAAAAAAAATTGTAAAACATTTTCTTAACATTTTTTTCTAATGTTAAAAACAGTTTTCAAAACATTACAAAACAGTTTTTAAATATTTATAACAGTTTTTTTAACTATTTAAAACTGTTATTATAATATATTCACAACATTTTTTAAAAATGTTAAAAAACGGTTTTTACAATATTTTGTTGATACAGTTTTTAAAAAAATTTGTAAAACATTTTCTTAACAATTTTTTATTATATTAAAAACAGTTTTTAAAACATTGCAAAACATTTTTTAACATTCATAATAGTTTTTTAATTATTTAAAACAGTTTTTTAATTATTTAAAACAGTTTTTAAATTATTTTTTAAAACATTAAAACCGTTGAATAAGTTGGCAAATTTGTTGGGAAATATTTTCCACTCAAATAGGTAAGCAAAATTTGCTCACGGATTGTGCATATGAGGTGTTGTAGATTGGCAAATAATGTCACGGCAAATTGTGCAACAAAACAGTCAAAATGTGGGAAAATTTTCACATTTGCCAACTTTTTGGCATTTGCCTAGGCAAAAAGAGCCAACCAAACGGACCCTTAAGGTTTTATCTTTGAAGTTTAGCAGTTGGTTAGATGGGGACATGTGGCATAAAATGGAGGGTGGGGATGAAGGATGAAAGTGCACTATTCAAAAGAGATTACATGTTGCCGTGTTATTCGTGTCCTTAATTCTGTGCCTATTGGGTCATGTTTTCGGGTTAATTTCGTGTTTAATTTTTTACACGAACATGACACAAACTTCGTGTTAAAAAATACGAACACGACAAGCCGTGTAAATTTTGGGTCAATTTCGTGTCGTGTCGTGTCGTGTTATCGTGTCGTCTCAAAAATTGACACCCTTAGTTGTAACTTGATTGGTTACAACGGCCACCAAATGTGCTTCATGATTAGAAAAATGCTTCTTGGTTGTTCGGATCACAATCTGCATTCCCTTCACATTGGCTTTGGTACATTGGTTGTAGACCGAACGGACCAAACCATGATTGTGCATCCAAACTCTTCCAATCAAAAGGTGGAAGGAGGTAGCTGACTCAATCACATGGAATTTTATATCTGATGTGATATGCCGATCACTATCCCAACATTAACATATCCAATGAAGATTGAAAGAGGCATTGCGATCAACCTATTGTCTGAGATGTTAGTCTCATAGAAAGAGATAATTGGCATGATGTTAGTCTCACAGAAAGAGCTAATTGAAATAGGCACCTTCATCCATCAATGACCTGAAAAAGATGGTTCCGTTTATTCTTGTTGTCACATATAATGGCCTATTGTGGGGAACCTGTCTATTTGCATCCAAGAAAGTTATCTAAGACATAAATCGACAAATCAATTTGATCATTTACTCATTCTAGTTAAGCGAAGGAACAATATTTTTCCTTGTTATTTCCAAGATTGCCTGTGTGATCTTCAAACAGTTGTTTGAGGCATACTAATCTAGTGGAAGACCCATGAAAACTTTGACGATTTCGACACAACTTGGTATTCAAGACTGGGATCTACCTCATAATCATCCATCTGACAAGCTTCCTTGATGTCTCTAACACTTGGTTCATCGTAGGCATGTTGGCCATTCCTATCAAACATTCACCATACATCAGTTGGAACTCTTCATCCTCTCTCCTTTCCTTTTTGGCCCTCATCATATGCCACCACCGTATGTGCCCCGCGAGCTAGTAAAGGGGGGTTGTTAACATTGCTTTGAGGAATTTGTAAGTTTTCGACCATAACCTCCTTATTGATGATCCTCCTTAATGTAAAGCATAAGACCGTTGGATGACAAACACGCCAATATATATGGCAGAATTTGGGGTCAGCTTGCAAATCTACCGCGGGAACATAAGGAGGAAAGCTCTTTGGTTGAAAAACCAGGCCATCTGTCATCATGGCATTGTAACAACTTATTGGCTCTTCGATGGAGCATGGCAATTTTGGTTGATCCTCACGATCAAACTTTCTCTTGTTCTTCCTCTTTCCATCTCCACCAGTTTGTGCTTCCTCTCCCCCCTTTGCGTAGTTCACCTATGGTGACTGGCCTCCTCTACTTGCTTGGCATGTCTGCTGTTTCCACACAACGTTGGGCATATAAAGTTAAGGAAAACAACCATTAAGATGTTGCGAGCAACCCTAGTGAAGGTTTTAAATGCGCCCTCTCTAGTCTCATTTATTAGATGACAAATGTACTCTGGTTGAAGTCAATCGGCACAAACCTGAAGGAGCTTGCTTTATGTGGGGGCTTCTCTCTAACATCGAGAGACCTTTCTCTAAACCTTTGAATGTAGGTCATAACTTCTTTACCTGTCCTTTTCCTTTCAAGAGTAAGCTAACAAGGTGAACTTATCTTCTACCAAAATCTACAGGAATCGGATGTGCATGTCTTCCCACGTAGCCACACTCCTTGGGGCTAGGTGAGAATACCAAGTGTAAGCTTTGTCAATCAGAGACTTAGAGAAATCCCTCAAGCGAAGCTTCTTGTTTTTGTAGTTAGCTCCCAAGTGCTCAACAAAGCGCTTAATATGCTCCTTCTGGTTGCCCCCTTTGCCATTAAATTTCTCAAAAATTGGGGGAACATACCCCTCAAGGTATGATTTATCGTTGTACTCCTCTAGATAAGAAGTACGAAAATCATTATAGATGGACACTGCCTCATTAGGAGATTATGAGGAAAGTGCCACCATCTTCATCATTTCTCTTTTAACCTCCTCAATGGTCAAAGTTGGTGAGGCAACTGTGTCATCTGCCTTGGCTTTTGGCGGAGTGACCTCAGGTAAGGTGTTAGACAGCACCGGATGCTTTAACGGTTGGTATTGTAGTGGCAACAAGATTGGATGCCGAAAGACTAGTAGGTCATGCAGTTTGAACAGTCATCCCCATGCTAGTGCGGTAGCTAAAGAACTTGGGTCCATCCTTGAACCAAACATCATCATTCCAGGTTGAGTTTGTAAAAACTCCATGAACTTATCCATGATGTTGGTCATCTAGCTTAGCCCCATCATGGTGCTCGTGGATGTTTGTCCAGCGGGAACACCTCCTGTGACAGTAGTGTTTTGAGGAAGCTCGACTGGGGGAGTATCACATTCTCCCTCAGGATGATTATTGTCAAAGAGAGTACGGTTAATGTTATCGTTCACCATTTCGAAGAGAATATTTCTCCAGCAGAGTCGCCAAATGTAAGAGAGTAGTTAATACCAGGGGGTTTATGAATAAACTTAAGCGTAACGCCTCTCAATTATGATGGAGCAGTAATAAATGTACTCTAAGAAATGAGGAATAAACCCTATTAATATATCACAATGATATGTAATAAATATAAACTGTTTAGAGAATAAATGAACCTCTGATGGATGTTAGTTAGAGGGAGAGAGAAGCAAGCACTCTAAATACACCAAAGGTAGGAAGAAATACACTAAAATGTGGGTGGAATAGTGTTTGAATCTCAATAAATACTTGAGTTCTTGGTAAGAACTGGACAATGGTAGTAATGGGAGGAGACTAAAAACTCTAGTTACAACTGAATATATCAAAGTGATCTTATAGCTCAAAGATATGATCTATCAAAGGATAAGTGAGGCATATATAGGCTGAGGAACCTCTCAATGGACCTCAAGAGCATTAAATACTGGTTTAGACTACCATACATAATATATCATTAGCTTTAAATACTGATTAAAATTCTTGAGTGACCAACCGTTGTGTCAGATGGCGCAGCAAGTGTGTCAGCACCTTTACGACCAACTGCTAACCAAATCGTCACTGTATTGAGGTAAGTTTGATTTGACATGTGGCAGGTATGGTATGACATCAGACGGATCTTTTATGAAAAGATACTACTTTTTGTGCCAAAACTTTATGCTTAGAGATAATGCTCATGGTTACTCGAGTAATGCTCATTCGGTCTAAGTTGGATGTTTTACCCGGTGTATATAAAATGGTTAAGCTCAATGGCTTAACGATGACTTGCTCTTTATCCTCTAAACCAATTCCGTTAAAGGTTTCTCGAAGTGAGTTTCCTCGTTACAGTATGAAAACTCTCTCAGGTCCTGTCAGACTTGGTCCATCACTAGTAACGAGTAAACTTCACAAATATTACATACAAAGCATAATTATAACAAAATAGACAAAATACATAGTGGATCAAATAGCTTCTTCTGGAAAGCAAATGATAAATTATAAGACTTAGAAAGCCTTTTTATTTTTCTATTTGTAGGCTTATTACCTACCCTTCTAGCATTCCATATAACATAACTAATCATTGGAGATTTGGTAAGAAACTATAGAGGATACTTGAGCATTTACTCTTGTGTTCCTCTTGGATGGACCAGTAACTAGAGTAGCTTTCTTCCCATATGACCTTTTCTTCTTATTGACTATAGTAAATTCTTGATCTTCTTCTTGGATTTCCTTTTATTTCTTCAACTTAACATCCATGTGTTTCTTCTTAGCTTCCATATTTTCATCAAGTAAAGAGGAAAAATGCATGAATTCCTCAATCATTGGAGCAAAATGAATCCTATCATCTTCAGAGTCTGAACAACAGTTCTTCACATCAGCAACATGATCTTTATGGCATATGATTTTGGAGTCAGAGTTATACTTTATCTCAAACATCTCTGGCTGGTCTATAAAATTCCCAATCATTTCTCCTTCTTATATGGTGTCTTGCAGCTAGCTTTATCATAATTGTTAGTCTTTGAGAGATTTGCATGAGTTGTTTGAAGATTTCTACCTTGAACATCTACATCTTTGTGATAAACTTGAATATTAATTGGGATCTTTCATTCTTCAACCAATACATAATAACTCATTGGATGAGCTAAAGTCTCTTTACTCTTTCACCTTGTAAAGTTGTTTAGTAACTATTGTTGATTCTTTACAAACCTTTTTGGTTGCATTTTGGATCATCTTACCCCTTGTCTTAGACATTCTTGATACATTCAGTAGCTTGGGTTCCCTTAGAATTATTGGGAATGAGACAATTATCTTCATTATGACCTAGTTTATAGTACCCCACACAGTACTTGGCAATAGTCTCATAAACAATAGGCTACTAGAAACTAATGTCCCCACTATTGATCCAAATTTTATTAGGGTGATTGTGTAGAACATTAAGTTCGACACACACTATTTCCATACTAGGTCTGGATACATTAATGGTACATTGTCAAGTTTTAGAGGTTTTCCTGCAACATGAGCAATGGAGAAGACAGCCTCTTTAGCAAAGAGATGCACTGGCAAGCCAGGAAGATTTATCCACACAGGAACTAAAGGACTATCCTCATAAATTCTAAAACTAGGAGACCATTTGAATGTTCTCATTGTGCTTTTTCCTATGTACCATTGATTACGCATCCAAAGCTTGATGAAATCTTCTTATCCACTTTAATGAGGATATGTTTTTTATCCAACAAACCAATATTCACCAATGATTTCAAACCAAAGGTTTCAAAGTTCTTGTGAATGAAATCCATAGAAGATTTACCGTGAGAGAACTTTCCCACAATGGCATATTTAAGAGAAGTGGATAAGATTTCCACTTGGTATTTGTTGAAAGAAATAGCAGGTTCTCCATGATGCTTGTGAATAGGTTGGATATCAATAACTGAGGTTTTGCATGATCCTTTAAGGACATCAGCAAAGGACATCTACCAAGGGTTGGGAGGATCACGAGGTATAGAGGAGTAGGCTGTCAATGGATCGGATTTTATCCGAATCCGAATCCAATCCATTTAAGCGGATATGGATCATGCCTAAAATCCGATTATCTGATTACTCGATTACCCGTTTATTAAATGGAGCGTACTTGGATTCATATACTCCGACCCTTTAATAATCCGATATGATTAATATTTTTAATATATATATATATATAATATTTTTAATTAATATATATTGTATTTAATAATATTTTAAATATATATTATAATAATTCTTTATCTCATTATCTGTTTTTTGGGAACATTTGCAAAATAAATTTATGAAAAAAGAGTTGGAAATAAAAATGTTGCAAATCAAGTTTAACATAAACGGATCATATTCGAATCCGTTTAACATAAACGGATATGGATTTGGATTTGCTTGATCCGATCCGATTAATAAACGGATCGGATCCAAATTCGTTTAAAATAAACGGATATGGATTTGAATTTGCCTAATCCGGTCCGAATTCGATCCGTTTACAGGCCTATAGAGGAGGATGGTTGGTGTGAAAAAGTGGCGGCCATGGCATGCAAACCCTAAAAAGGTTTTAAGAGAGAGAGAGAGACAGAGAGCATATTTATTTACTCCTTTTCTTTGAGTTCTTCAAGCCATTGGTGTTGGGTTTTTTCTTTGAGAAAAACTTAGAGATTTATTTACTCACCTTTGTGTTCAAAAACATTTTCTAAACTATTTTGTTTGTGAGTAGATATTTTCTCTTCGTTGGATTGAAAAATTCATTTTGAGATTTAGAGAACATAACCTTGTAATACACCAACATGACCTTTTAGGATTCCTTAAAAATCTCTACTGTTACTTTTTTGGTTACTTACAGTTCCATTCTTAAAGAAGAAAGTTTTGGCAAGAGATTTGATGATATTGGATGGGGATCAAAACCGGTGGTGGTTGTGCAGCGTACTACAACGGTCGATAATATCCTCAAAGAATATGGTGTCAAAGAGTTTCAAATCGGTCATAGCGTCGTGTGATTATAAGTATTTGTATTCTTGTTGTAATATCTCTACCATAGCGCATTTATTGTTCTTATCGGACCGATATTTTTTCCGTTAGTGGGTTTTTCCTCATACATCCGATCTTGTGCTTATTTTACTTTTTTTTGCATTTTTTTGGAATCATTGTCTTAACTAAGAAGATAAAATTTGGACGCTAAAATCTTGTAAAATATTTTGTCATATCAGCTTTTGGATTGTTAAACCCTTTTGATAATAAAAAATTAGTACACCTTTTTTTAAATTAGGGGAACTAATTTTTATTTGGGTAGCTACCGTCGAGAGGTGCACTCTCCAGTGGTATCAGAATGGGCCTCCAAGTTTTTGGTGTAAAACGTAGTTTTAGATCCTTTTTGTGTGAAATTGATGGAAGTTAAACCCTCCGACATCCTCCATTTGATAACAATAATTATTCTTATTGGGAAACCCATATGATAGCTTACTTGATGTATATGGATGCTTAGATATGGAATAGTATTCTTTTGGGTTGGACTTATCCCAAGGTTATTGTTAATGATGTCCTAGTTGATAAAGTTAGATCGAGTTGGTACGATAATTATCTTAAGGAGAATGGGTGGAACATAAAGGGATTTAATGCTATTTTTGGTTACACATCACCGACTTAGTTTAGGTGTATATTCACTTGTACAACGTCTAAGGAGGCATGAAATGTTTTTCAAACGACCTACGAAGGTTACTCCACCGTGAATCACTCTAAGCTTCATTCGAACTTCTTACCATGAAGGAGATCGAAACTGTTGATAAGTTCTATGCTGAGCTGAATGACATAGTGACCTTTATCTTTGCTTTAAGTAATACTATAAAGATGATATAATTGTTGATAAGATAGTCTCTTCCTAGTAGGTTTCATGGCAAAGTGGGTGCCATTAATGAGGTTGACGCCTTACTTTCAAAGCCAATGTGCGTAGATGAATTGGTAGGCTATCTCTATACCAACAAGGCAATTTTTTTTATCGCCATGGAATGCCTTATACGACATCACCTAATTTTAGTTCCATTGATGTTAATGAGGATGATATAGCATTCTCATTTATTTTTCTAAGATGTGGTAAAAATATTTATAATCTAAAGGTGCACCCAAGAATTACCCGCCTAGCAATTTGAAAATAGTCAAGGAAGTGGAGATAATATATTTAAATTTTCAAAACCCATCACATGTTTCACGTGTGGTGGTCGCGGATATATTTTGTAGTAATATCCCTTGAATTTGAGTCATGGTGGTAAGAACGCTTATCAAGTCACTTTTAGTGATGATGATTCGGACTCTGATGATGACTCTCAAGAATGCAATTTTGCTAATTTTATGGTAAGAGAGGAATTGACGAGTTGGATGATTTTGATGTTCCTCATCAGGCTAGAGAAGAAATGATTATTTTGAACTCTTTTGTGGGCACTATTAAGGAAGAATAAGAAAATGATCTTCGAGATGATTATGTTAGTTTCTAGGAGGAATGTATAAACCTTAAAAGGCATAACATATAACTCTTTACCATACTAGCCAATGTTGAGAACCAAATGGATATGGTGAGTGATATTAGTGTGAGATTTTTTTATGCTACACGTATAGTCTATAGTGAACTACATATTAAAGGAAGTACCAATGACTTTATTTGACTTGAGATTAAGTTTCTTAAGATGTCCTTACATAAGAGTGAAAACTTAAGAATAACCCTAGAGAACCAAATCTCTGTACATGAGGTCGAACTACTATCCGCGTCCACTTTTAAGATAACTTTAGTGGATAGGTCTAAAAAATTAGATAAGATGATTTTTGGATCTAAACCATCCTCCTCAGATAAATATGGTCTAGGTTTTATTGGTGAAAGCTCTTTGTCTAACCGAGCTACCATAGAGTCCCAATCCATTTTTCCATCTACCATTGGTGAATCTTCAACTAACATCATATCCGAAAAAAATCAAAGGAAGGTTCCGTTCACATATTCTTTTCGAAATAAGGAAGGACACTTGAAGAAGTTTTGCTTTGGATTTAGGAAGCAACAACTAAAGCACCCCGTCAACCCAATTGTTTCATAACCTTATATGTGTACACATTTTCATAAGATATAACACCTAGAGGAGTTTTGTGTTTTACTTCAACCCATGTTTTCTTTAGATGATTTTAAGAAGGTGGAAGCACTTCAAAAGTTTCCAAAAGGAAGAGAAGAGTAATAATGGTTAAATCTTCCAAACCTCCCAAGGTGGTTTCTAAATTCAATGCTTTAAAGATTGAAGTTATTTGGATTAAGAAATATAATATTGATAGAGTGGAGCTAGAAACCTTAAGAGAGCGAGCTAGGACAAGTTATTTGTCTTCTTCTAAGAAGAATTAGGATTATTTTGATTTAGGTGTCCTAGAGTGTTTGGTTTACTCTTTTTAGGCATCTTGCTATTTTTTCTATCATTTTATTCTTTAGGATATGTTCTTTGATTTGTTCATACCTATAAATTTTATCCTTGTGCAACATTGGTCTTCTATACTTGTTAGGTAGTATTGTATCCCGCATGTTTGAATGCAAACCTACATGCTTAGTTATTTTATTAATGATTTTATTTATGACTTCTATACTGCATGCTTACAATTTTATAGCATAAAATGCCTAGGAAAATTGAGCTTGCTATTTTAGTTGTTTGTCATAACTCATGCACTTTACACCTCATTATACTTGAGCAATTTCCATGCAAAATATAATAAGGGAATTTGTTTTTCTACTTTTATCGAAAACTAAAAGTTTTATGGAACGTTTTGACGAAAGGGTGTTATTGTTAATACTTTTTATGTATAAGAGTTTTTATCATCATGATTGGAATTAAAAATAATATATTTTTCAAAATCATGAGTAATGATGCGATAAGTATCGAAACTTTGGGATTGTGAGAACTATATTTAAGAAAATTTAGTCATATAATTTTTTTTCCAAAATCAATGTCTCAAAATGATTGCCGACTACACCCCTTATTCCATTGAGGTTTTCATGTTAGTTTCATTTGACGAGTATCTTGGGAGTCCTGAAAAGTTCCATACAAATAATAAAGTAAAAACCAAAAAATTTAAGAGGAGAAAGAATTTAGTGGATCCTGGTCAGGCACTAAAAAATGAAAAGAATAAAAGTAAGCAAGAATAAATCTCAAAGACACGAGAGGATGCCAATGCTAATGTTAAGACTGCATCATTTACCTAAGATATTATGGAGTGGAGAAAACACATTCTGAGGCTCTTTCTGTTGTATTTCAAATGTACTTTGGAGTCTTGAAGCATAAAATGCATCCAAGATCATAAACAAGTAGCGGGGGTCGCCCACTACTTGCTCAATGTATTAATGGAATTGGGAAATTTTCTCATCTGACCGATTTAGATTTTATGGATGATCTTATGAGTTATCTGAGAAATCTTGTTGGAGATGCTGATTAGGGGTGGACAAAAAAAAGACCGACCCGAATGGACCGATTGGACCGAACCGGACCGAACCGAAAATTAAGGCTATTTTGAAACCGGTCCGAAAATCGGTTCATAAAAACTAAAAACCGATTAAACCGGTCCGGTCCGCGGTCCACTATATTAAAAGACCGATTTGGACCGGACCGGACCGATTCCTATATATATATAATAAAAATAATGTTATTGTGTTTCTTATGTATAGTTTTTGAATTAATGTATATAACTTATGAATTTAATTTGGAACATTTTATATATGTATAGACATTTTTTTATTTGGGTTCAAAAAAAACCATGTAAATATCACTTGGAGTTTCGAGTATTATTTTTTTGTATATATATTTGTGAGAAAAATAGATAAAAACATTCATAAAATGTACATATATATAAAATAGGGTCAGGACCGAATTTTACCCTGGACCAGACCGAAAAAAGCCTGGACCAAATTAGTAGGTTAACCGAATTAATCGGTCCGGTCTCGGTCCAAAAAAATTAAGGACCGAATATTCGGTCCGGTCCAAAAAATAGGCAAAACTCGGACCGGACCGGACCGTGCCCACCCCTAATGCTGATAATTGTTCCAAATTTTTGACTGTGTTGCATTGTTGCTTTGAAAACGATGAGGAAAAATATTTATTTATTGAACGTTGATTTACAGGACTTTCTTGTGCAGTTGTACAATCTTATACTCTAGTAAAGGTCGGGAAGGTACAAGGTTCAAGTGTTAGCCGAAACTCTAACGATCATGTTGTGTGATGATAGACATCATGATATGCGAAGGGCTGACGTTTGATGACATTTTCTTTGTGTTTTGGGTATTCTGAATCCATGTATGCGTTGGTTACTTTAAAGCATCTTCTCAAGCAGAATGTCAAATACCGAAATCTGTTAAAAAATGATGATGGTTGTGGCTTTGTTTTTGCTCCCATTGCAAAATACCAGCCTTGGTGCAAGACCCGAATCTTAGAGCATTGGAGTGGAAGAATATGAATAGGCACGTAGGATTCATACATAATGAAATTAAAATAAAAAGTCTTTAATGTAAGTCTCTACAATGAATATAAAAGTGACATGATAATGATTATTCACTTCACAATATGGAAGCAACCCTCTTCCACACTATGAAGGCTTGTCACATAGGATTCACATTCATTAAATTCAAAATTCTTTCTCCAATGTATCTGTTAATGTGGTTCTTCTCTTCCATATTTAATACAAGTTAAACTTTAAACATTTGCATTGGAGATTTTTTTTATGAACAATGTGTCAACTCAATTTTTTTCGACATAATATTCATAATGTCTTATTCCACCTCTATATAAGCAAAATATATGCATTTGCATTGGAGATGCTCTGGCGCTCAAGCTAAACCTTCGCTCAAAACATTGTCACCCAGTTGTTTCAACTATACCTTCAAGCATTTCAACAACAACTACTCTGAAAAATCATGTTTATCACACCATTGTCTCTCCTCAACAAGCATTTACAAAATATTCATTTGAAACCGAGTTGTTTAATCTAAAAAATGATATAAAAAATAATCTCATGTGTAGGTAGTAACTCGGTAGCCCTTCAAATACATATGGAAGAATTTCCTACTATCTATAACCCATCTAAAGAAAGCATTACCTCTATTTGATGTTCTCACATCTATATAATACAAGTGTCTGCTAGACCCTCCCTCGATCCTAGACATAACTATAAGAAACATCCCTTGCTTGAGAATGATAAAGATAATAGCCTTTTCACAATAGTCGCTTTAAACGTAAGGGTGGACATAGGCCCGAGGCCAGCGAAGCTCGCCCGAAAATAATAGGGTTTGGGTAAGGTAAATAGGCTCGACAACCGGGCTTGGAAAAAATTATAGGCTCGATGTTTTTCGTGGGTCGGTCTGGGCATGTATTCTTAGGCTCGCTTGAGCCCGGTCCGGCCTGAGGCCTGATATATATATATATATATATATATATATATATATATTAGTAGTTTAGTTTTTATTCCGTTAAAGTTAAAAGTTATAAAAAATAATATTAATGGGGAACATTTAGATATATTAATTTTAAGCTTTATATACTCTTAGTCTTGAGAGTATATTCTAAAATTAATTTTGTAAACAATAAAATAGGTCATTAATTTTCTAAAAATAAAATTTATTAAAAAAAATGTGTTTGGGCCTGGGCAAGAAGCTTCCTGGGCGGGCCTGGGCGAAAAGATTTTGACTCGGTCCTGAGCAAGCCTGAGACAGCTCAAATTTTTGTAGGCACGGCCGGAGCCCGCCCAAGCCCGACCCATGGCCACATTTAAACGTAATACATATCTGACTAATACATCCCCAATAAAAAACTCATGTGACCTCCTGTCTAAAATTAATAAATCCGCTGAAAATCTAGTCTTCCAATTATAAAGGAAAATAAATAAATAAAAAACTATCGCCAATCAATCAAATTAAGAAAATAAATATCATCAAATAAAACATGTGATGAATGAGATAAGTGATAGATATGCGTGGAAATACAATCTTTTAGTACAGATTAAGAATACACTCAATCTATTAAATTAAGTAGATAAATATCATCAAATAAAACATGTGTTGAATACGATAAGTGATAAATATGCATGAAAATATAATATTTTCTATATAGATTAAGAATACACTCAATTAATGCTCAATGTAAACATTCATTCAGTTATCATAGAATTTGTTTCATTGACTGTGTCTAAAAATGGAAAGTGAAATATTAATTTCGAACAACCCAAAACGAAATAATGGGAAGTAGTAGTAAAAATTATGATAACTATAATTATGGACAATAAGGTAGTTTGTATAAAAACATAGGAGTCTACTACTATAAAAGTCACACATGAATTAATTATTTCCCCAACTATAATGGAAGTGTAATATGGTTTTGAATACCAATGCCCAGGGCATTAATTTGGATTCACAACCATTATTTACCAAAAAAACGTCTTAACTCTTGAAAATAAATACAATAAATAAGAAATTATCTATGAATATAGGTGTTACGTACACGCATATACTTATTTTACTAACCTTGATAATCCCACATTTAAAAGAGATAAGTAAACACTAAATGTTATTTATTATTAGTAGTAGAAAAGGTGAAAAAAGATATAAAAATGGAAAATAAAATAATGTATAAGACCAATACATGTCATAAATATAATTCAGTTTATAACACACAACATGAGATTCGGTGCCCCTTGATGAGCAGGGTGATTTTCCACTTCTCTCTGGGTCAAATTGTATAGATCCTTCTCCTCGTCGTTCATTAGAGAGGGATCTCCTTCCATGTGACTTCTCGTAAGAGAGTATTCCTTTGGTCACTAGATGTTTCTCTCTCGACTATGAGATCTACTCGTTTAAGGACTAGGAGTACGTGATCTACGACCACATTTATTATTCTCCCTATAAGACTCTTTCTCTAACTTCTCCAGTCGACATTGGAGTGTGGCGTTCTGTACCTGTTGATATTTAGTTCCGACCCTCTCATCTCGGAAGAACTTTTACAGGGATCAATGAGCCTTGAGAGCTACTTAGATCGTTCAGGTTGGTACTCTCATCAGCCTTCTCTTCCCAAGATGATACACGCATTATGCGATTATTGATAGTCATCAATATATAATCTGACACTCTAGGGCAAAGGATAAGGTTGACGTCCCTACCGATCATCAAAACTATCGTAGTCCAGATGGCAACCCTCCTGGTCTTAATAAGGGGAAGAGGTCCAAGACTAACAAATGCGCATGAGGTTTTTCACCTTGATGAATATTCCAGTTCCCAGGGTCAAGATAGTAGAGGAGTCCATCCTGGGGTATGGACTTATTAAAGGCCCAGTGGTGGGGCCAATAAAAACCATGCCATTGCTGCAAGTAGAACTGAGGGTAAGTGGTACCTCTAGGCAACCCAAAGAGATCCTTATATTCCAAGGGATTTGAAGTCCCTGGTCTCACACAAAGAAGCTATGGAGAATGTGGTATTTCTTTAAGTGGAGGGGGTTTGAAGAAAGTAGCTGAGGTGACATATGTTATTGAGGGGAAGAACCAACTGCCCCCTATGATGGAGAGATATTCAAAGCCTTGCTCAAATTAGGAGTTAAAATCTTATGCCTCAACTGTGGACACTGTTCACTCACTGGACAAAATGAACAGCTCCGATATAGTGTAAAATACTAAGGAGTATAGAAACCTATGTCAATATTGAGTAGTTGGTTCATTTGATGGACAAGGTATCCCCATACTTATCTAACTCATTCCTTAGTTTTTTACCTAATGTTCCTTGTTTTCATATTCCTTTTCTCTTGTAGGCTCAGTATGTAATAGATGCCTTGTTGGCGGATGCTCTTGATGGCAGTAGAGCACGAAAGTTAATACCTCAACCAGATGCATCTAGAATGAATTCACATTGACTAGAGGTTATAGGTAGTGGATCTCAAATAAGAGAGGGATGCCTTAAAGGTGCAGGTCATCTCCTTAGAACAAGATAAACTCTTAAGGAAAAAAACTCTTAGATATAGTGTATCATTCTTGGCTGCTGCATGGGATTCCTTAGCCAAGGTTGAGGAGTTACATGCCCTTGGTCAGGTTGATCTCAAGGTGACGACGGAGGTTGTCCAAGTAAAGAAGATTGATCTTCAGAGATTTCAAGATAAACTTATTCGATCTGATGGCGATATGGATCCATTGTAGCAATTAATCAAGGGCCTAATTTCTCAAAAGGACCACTCGACCTCCCAAGTCAATGAGTTGCAAAAGACCTATGCTAAGGTTTTAATAAATAATAAAGAGTTTCAGGGGAAGATCCATGCTTCAGTGCAGATCCAACTGGATGACTCTATGGAGTTCGAGGCCTTTAAAAATATATATTTTCTAGAATTTTAGCTATAGTTTTGAAGCTTGCAAAGCCAAGGTCTATACACTATTTCTCGATGTGGATGTCTTTGGTCTGTTTACTAAAGACCATCAGTCGGATAAAGAGAGCTCAAATGATGACGGTAGTGATAATAATGGAACTATTAGAGCCTCTACTCCCAAGGCCCAAGAAGAAGTGTCCAAGGAAAAAACCTCAGCCTCTCTGCCATCATCAAGCCCCTACAAAAGTGAAATTTTTATATAATTTGTAAACTGTTTGTTGACCATGGGACAATTTTTGCAATCTCTATCTTCTACCTTCAATGAAAAGTAGTTTTTTGGAATCTTAGAACTTTTCTCTTTTGCACTTTTTTACCTTACTTCATACTTTCTTTACTCTTGCTTTGCTAAGAATTTTTTGCATAACATTCATCCTTTGAGGTCTGTTAGTAGGTAGTACACCCTTAACCCCCCAATATTTATTGGTAAAGTAAAATAATCATGAGTAAATATCATGTTAAAAAATATATATAAAGGTCCTAAGACCTATGCTACACACTTGTACAACAACTGAAGTCAAGACTGAGGTTCTGAAATGGGCTATAAGGCCTTAGAATCATAGAATCCCTGGTACTTGTACTTTTTAGGACTGAAGGCCTATTTTTTTTATAAAACACTTAGCTTTCCCAAAAAATTTGAGAATAGAGACTAAAGAGTAAATTTGTCAAGGGTCATAAGACCTTAGATTTGAACATCGAGTTTGAAATTTGTTCTATGAAGGGTCCTAAGACCTCGAAAATTTATTTTTCTAAAGATGGAAGCCTTATGATAGAAAATTTTGTTCTGTTGAGGTCCCCGAGACCTTATAACATAGGATTTTTTTTTCAACCTTAATCCCCTAGTGGGTCCTAAGACCTTTGACCTTAAGTGTTTTAAAATTTAAAGTCCCACTATGGACCATAAGGCCTCTGGATTTAGGTGATTTATAAATCTAAAGTACTTGTAAGGATCCTAAGAGCTCCGAACATAGAAAAGTTTGAAACTTGAAGTCCCATAAAAGGTCATAGACCTCCAGACTTAGAATATTTTGACATATGGAGTCCTTATAAGGATCCGAATTAGGGCTGTTAAACGGGAGGATATAGAGCGGATACCATAATATCCATCTCCATATCCGTCAACTCTCAGCTCGATCCGTATGTTCCCAAATAATAATTACAACTATCCTTGTCCGATCCTCTAGAATTTTCTTTATTAGAATATTATCCTTATTAATTTTTATTATTCAGATATGTTAAGGCATACATCGCTTATCAAACACTAATTTAATTACTGAATCAAATATTAATTCTCTAAGTAAGATATAAAGAATGTGTGAAACATGAAATTAAATTATAAAAGAAGGTGTGAACATAAGTACTAACCTTTAATGTTCAATACCTTGCTTAATTTTGATACACCATTGAGATTTTTATCCTCAACAGTTCTTAATGTTTAAATAAAAGTGAAGCATAATCATACCTGAAATGTAACTATACTAAAATATTAACTGAGGAAATAAAGAGTATGATACAATAAAGATGAAAATGATATTTTTATACCCTTTTGGTTTCTAGAGTGTGTCCTTCGTATCCTTATCGCATTCAACATCAAGTGGACATTAGATACAATAAAAAACATATTATCTTCTTATGTAATCTCCATTCACTATATATGTAATGATAACTCAAATAACAATACCCAGTGTCTTGATGCTTAGGAGTCCATATATGAGTAGTGAGGCTAATTCTAGATGAAAGACTTTAAATGCTCTTGTGAAGTTTTTCTTTCTCACATTTAAAATCATTTTTTAAATCACTTCCCACAGTATATATTGACCAAAATTTATAGCTAGGACAACAATATGAAAGTCAATACATGAAGTACTCATGCTCGGCCATACGATAGAAATAATCATGTTTACCAACCATTTAAGAAAATAAAAGTCTCTCCCTATCTGAGTCAATTTTTTGAGTGCCAAACTTTGGAACCGGATCACTAGGTGATTTAAATACATGAATAAGTTTCTACCTAATGTCTCCTCCATCCACAACCTTATGTTTATAATATTTGAGATGGTTGCTCAAGTGTGAGGTTCCTTTAGAACTCCCTGCATCAAACTTTCTTTTGCAACGTCTACAAGTTGCCATAGAAAAATTATCAGGATGAACCTCTCTATCAAAATTAAACAACACATTAGATGTTAGCTTTTTGTTCCGCCTCACCTATTTAAACTTTGTTCTTATTATCAATACTTTAAGGATTAGACGAAATACTCTTCGGTGGGGCATGGGAAGATTCATGTGTGAAAGTAGTGTTTTGATTAGCTTTTCTCGACATATTGAACTGCATAAGAATAGTACAATTAGTAAAAAAGGTACAATAGTTAATGTTATAATTTTACTAATTAAAAACCAAAATAACAAGACAACTATTTTAACCAGTTCACTAATTCAGACTTTGAGAGTTCTAGCTATTTTAAATTTTTTGAGAAAAATAAAATTACTAGACAATCAAAAAATTAAGAAATAAGAATGCATTCATAAAGTTATAACCCTCATTAATAACATATCTTAATTATGACTTGATTTCATAAATGGGTAACGTGAAATCCTATTCTAGAAACATCATAGCAAATCCATATTTCAAGTTTACGTAATCTGAGTTTACAACCAAATAAGATATTTATACAACCAATAAAATTTAAAACAAATAACATTATATCTAAAGTAAAAATGAGTTTACATAAGATCTCAAGTTAAAAACTGTAGGACATAAGATTTAAAGTAAAAAAATGTGCAGATATATAATAAATAAATCTGCTAGATATTTATAGAACTAAAGTAAAAAAAGAAAAAAACTACCTTCAAATCGAAGATAATGGCAGAGATAGGAGTGCGACATCGGAGAGGGAAATGAGTGCAACATTGGGCTCGATTTTTTTGAGGCAGCGAAGGGAGAAAATGAGAAAAGTGAGAAAGAGGGAAATGAGTCTTAAGGTTTTTTCATTTTGGTGTAGTGAGAGAGAGGGAAATGATCTTTGCTAGATTTCTTTTGGTTTTGGGAGTTATGAGCATTGGATTAGTTTTTGTGTGTGAATCTGTATACTAATTGTGGTACACCCTACCACTTACTTAAAGACAAATGATATGTAGAAAACATTAAAAAAATAATTATAATAATTAATAAATATAATTATTTTATAGATATGGATATCCATATTATGGATAGTCCGTCTTGGATACGAATTATCCATAACAGATACCAACATTATCCATATTTGTATCCAATTTTTGGATATTTAAAACGTCTATCGTATTCGTCTTTCGAATACTTATTCACATAAATATCCTCTGATACGAATACCAGACGAATTTGGATTTTGAATATCCATTTTCACCCCTAACTAAGATCTACGGACTTAGAAAATTTCAAAATCTAAAGACCTTATAAAGATCCTAGACCTCTGAACTTAGGTGATTTTGAAATACGAAGTCTTTATAAGGGTCCAAAGACCTCCGAACTTAGAAAATTTCAAAATCTGAAACCTTTATAAGGGTCCTAAAACCTCCATACTTAGAACATTTTGAAACCCGAAGTCCCATATAGGTCGTAGATCTGAACTTAGGAGATTTTGAAATCTGAAGTCCTTATAAGGGTCCTAAGACCTTCGGACTTGAAATATTTTGAAATTTGAAGTCCTTATAAGGGTCCTAAAACCTCCGAACTTAGAAAATTTTAGTTAAGGAAGATATTTTGAGGTTCAACGTGAGGACCCTAAGACCTCTGACCTTTGGGCTTTACAACTTTACTTTATTCTTAAACTTAAGTTTTGGATAAATTTTTTTTGTATTTTAATACTTAGCCTCCCCAAAAATTTTGAAAAATATATTAAGTGTTTTTACAAATACGTTTGGATGTTGATTAGCCAATGTTCTTATGTTTTTTGTATAACTTCTTTTGTAAAAAAAGGAAAAAAATGTGCAAAAGAGTCCCTTTTGGTCGGCAATTTATGGGTCCTTAGACCTTAGCTTCTTAGATTTATGGGTGAAAATTTTAGTAATTCATTTTTGTTTTTATTGGGTCCTCAAACCTTTGACTATAAGTTTTGGGTCTTTTTGATCTATGGAATGAGTCTTTTTTGGATCCTAAGATCATTGACCGTTTGTCCCATGCTAAGGCTGAAATCCTTGCAACTTGAGATACTTTACTTAGCGATTAATAAGTAAAGATAGAACACCAATACCATAGTCTACCAAAGAACCTCTAACTCTACTTGATCTTTCCTCTAACGGTATCAATTGTTCTATACCAACACTGCACCTAGGACTGCATTTTCAGATTGCATATAATCTAATTTAGGTGTGTGAGTATTAACTCCCACTAAATTGATTCTCTAATAATTTTTAGGATTTTATAAAACATTTAAAATTTGGTGTAAAAATGTTTTGGGATTATGTGTAATTATCTTTTATATCATATTTATCCTAAAATCTTTGTTGGGTAGAAACCGAATCCGCCAAGAACTTGTGTGGTAGCAATTGAGATTTTTCAGAACTCTAAAATACGCGTTTTATCGTTCATCCTGTCCTTACACGTGTTGCGATTAAACCGGTTGGATTTGTGCTTGTTTTCTCTCACATAACTGAAACTCATTGAGAACCCTTGGATCTATATCATCTACGGTCTACATGTTATCTTTTACAATCCCTGTGACAACCGGGTTAACCAATCAGATCCAGTATAACAACGGTTACATCTCAGCCAAAGATTTACATCGATCAAATTAGATTGATCTCAGTTGTTGCTTTGCCCAGACCTTCCAGTTTCTTCCATGATCGAGTATAAATAGAGACACATTGTGAGACGTTTACAATTTTTGGAACAGTTGAGTTTTAAGAGAGAGAGAGAGAGAGAGAGAGAGAGAAAAGGGAGAGAAATTATTAAACCCTTATTCAGAAAATAAACTTGTGAGTTTGAGTGTTTGATCTTGTTTGAAGATCCATCCTCTCTGGTCTTTAATCACTGGTCCAACTTGTCACAAAGTTTGGATCCATTTTCTCTTTATAGAGAGTGTAGATCTGATATGTTTGTGATACAAAACACATAGATCTACTTATCTTGATTTATTTATCAAGAAATCTTCATTTGTTGGTTGTTTACTATTAAATGTTCATTAAAAAACCAGTACCAACAAATCCTTTTCTGTTTTCAATTGTAGAGAAAAACCACACTTAGATCAAGGTAAGATCTTGATTGGTGTTTTACACTTTCGTACTTATATTTCACAATTTGTTAAATAACTTTGTAAATAAAATAAAGAAAGTATTTAGGACCTTATCCCTTTTTATAGCAAGGTAGCCTCGAGATTTGTGGATATAAATAAAGATCAAAAGTCTTAGGTTTTGAGCAAACTGAGATTCAGAAATCATAACTTATTTTAGACGAAAACTGTAATTTGTTAGGAAATTGTTTGTATAAGTGTGTGTGTGTGTGTGTGTGTGTTGCATGCATGTGTTTAGGCACTTCACCACTTACATTGATCACACTACAACACTAAAGAAGTGTTGGTAGAGAGATTCTTGACCATTAGATTAGACTAAAAGCTAAAAGGAGCAAAGTTGGAGTACAACTTCAACATCAGAGCCTTGAGAGAAGTCAGAATAACCTAACGAAGCTGGTATAGTTTCTTGACTTAGTATAGGTCTAATTGTGTGTATTGTTTGTTATATAGATTGTAACCTATATTCTTTTTAGTAGATTTTTGTTTTGAGGTGTAGAGACCTCCGTGGATGTTTCCACAATTGGGTGGGGTTTTACCAGGTTAAAATTGCTGTGTATTTGCATTTTTAATCTTCCTCTCATCACATTCTTGATCCTGTGCTGATTTAGATCCTAATTAGTTTTGTTTTTCAAAATTGGGATACCTATACCTTAAATAACTCATTCATAAAAACTTTTATACACATCTTGTGTTAGTTGTTTGTCTTGATTAAAGAGTTTCTTCAAAAATCTGGTCGGAGCCGTTTAGACTGTTTAATCTTGTATTAAACAACTTAAGTGGCGCTTTTTCAATTGGTGTTAAAGCTTTGCTTTTACAAAATCTATTTAGATCTCGAGTTTTTAAAATTATTTTTTAAAACAAATAATGGACAAGAAATTTGAGAGATTAGGTAACGTGTTCAGGCCCCCTCTCTTTGATGGAACCAACGTCCCTTACTGGAAAGTGAGGATGGTTGCTTTCATTCAAGGAACGCTGGGAGGTGATGCTTAGGATGCTATTGAGAATGGATACACTTATCCTACTAAGCCAGCACCTAATGGAAGTAATAAAAGGATTAGGAAACTGTTAAGTGAGTACACTAAGGACGAAAATAGGCCTCCCTAAGTAACAATAAAGGTAAAAATGCCATATTCATGTCTATTAATGAACATGAATTCAAGAGAATCTCATTCTGCTCTACTTCAAAAGAAGCATGGGATACTCTTGTGACAGCCCATGAAGGAGACATTAGAGTTAAGGCTGCTAAAATATAGATGCTTATATAGTAGTACAACACCCTGGTCATGTTTGAGACTGAATTTTTTTATGACTTCTATATTAGATTAACATACATAGTGACTAAACTTCATGCTAATGGGATTATGTATGATATGAAGGAAATTATCTCTAAAATTCTAAGATCACTTTCACAAAAATTTGAAAATAAGAGATATGCTATTGAGGAGATGGACGATCCTAATTTAATACCTGAACTCCTCGGTAGCAATTTGAGAACAGTGGAAATGGAATTGGAATTTAAGAAACAATTGACTCACTCCCAAAAGAAATAGTGCAGTGCCAACTTTATTTTCCCTTCTAAAGTGGCCAAACCTGAGTTTAGTATACCTAACAATGACTTAGATTCTGATGAGGAACACAATTTAGAAAACTTGGATAACCAGGTTGCCCTGATGTCTAAACAATTCAAGAAAATCTTTAAGTTTAAAAATAGTGTTGCAAATAAATAAGGAAAACCTTCTTATTCCAATTTTTCAAATAGTAGGCCTCATGAGAAAAGGCATGATAAGTCCCAAAGTGATAACAAGAGACCTGAAAAAGATCGCAAGAATATAGAATGTTTCAGATGTGGGAAATTAGGTCATTTGGCTAATGAATGTAGAGTCAATTTGAACAAGAATAACATAATAGGGCAAACTTATGTAAGACCTGGGATGATTCAAGTGAATTTGAGTCATCTAATACCCTTGACCCTTGTATGTCATTCTTTGCTAAAATTATCTGCACTGATGACATGTTCATGATTAATACTGAAGCTGATAGTAATATATCAAATCATGTTATGTTGAATGATATTATTCCTACTGGTTTATCTGCTTTACTGCTTGAGAATGCTACTCACATAGAACCTTTTAGTAGTTCTGATATGGTGTGTGTGAGTCAAAGGGAATGTCATATTTTTATGTAAATGATTGTGTGAGTCCTAAAAATAAATCACTAAGGGACACGACACACTGCACACTTAGTGACTCCGATAATGGCGATCTCCCAGACATTCACACACTATACACGAAAACTCTCAAGAAAAGCGCTAAACTAGAAAAATTAGTCAAGGATCTTACTCAGAAGATAAAAGCCTTAAGCCAAATGGTCAAACAAAATGCTAAAAGAGTACACATCTCAATGTCTAATTCATGAGAATGAGACTAAGACGTTTGAACAAAAATTGAAAGAGTTCTCTGAATCAAATGAAATTCTGGAAAATAAATATAAAGGTTCATTGTTAGAATTAGAACAAACTAAAGAAAAAGACATCAACAGTCTTAAAAAAAATTGCTAAATTTGAAAACAATTCAAACTGTTTTGAAGATTTTGTTGCTGAGATTAAAACCAATTATGATGACAGAATTGGAATAGGATTTTGTCTCAAAACCAACACACAAACTAAAAATTTTGAAACCATTAAGTTTTTGTTTGGGGGCAAAAGGCCTAATGAGCTTTGTACATATTTTCAGTCCCTGAAAAATGATTTTTGTTCAAAACAAAAAGGTTAGAACATTATTGAGACAAGTAATTCAAAGCCTAATGTTTAACACAAGGCAAAATATATTTGTCCTCCCATAAGACAATGCGAATCATCTTTCCAACCTGTGCCTCCTAGGAATAAGACTAGAGTTCAAAATTTAGGTAAACCGTCGGTTAATAACCTTCCCAAGGATAAGCGACCTACGAGTCATCTGTATTGCTCATACTGTGGTGTCTATGGACATTCACTTGATGGATATTTTTCAAAACGTCTATATAATCCAGTCAGTCCCTATCATGTCTACCAGAATTTTAACTATATTAGGAGAAGCCGTAATAACTATGTCCTTCCTAGACAGCCTGATAGGAATTCTAACTATCGCAATAGGAAGAGAAGTTCAAATACTGAAATATCATCAACAAGAAGGAATCCTATATTTTTTTCTAAACCAAAAGTTCTGAATTTCAATAAAATCAAGCTCATGCGTACAACTTTTTTAAACAAAAATCTGATGCTCGCAAGTTTTATGAAATACGAGCAAATAAGCGCAAACTTTTAAAAACTCGAGTAATTTGGGTTAGGAAGGATTAGCTATTACCTCAAATGAAATGCAACATTATGATCAGTGCTTTAAAAGATGAACACGTAGGATATGGTTGGTATTTAGACTCAAGATGTTCCAAACATATGATCGGAGATAAAACCAAACTTTCAAATAAAACCAACTTCTCAGGAGGTAAAGTTTTATTTGGAGATGGTGTATCTGCTCAGATCATTGGTAAAGAACACTCAATAAAACAAGATTACCAGTTCTTTAGGATGTTCTTCTAGTAAAGGGTCTTAAAGCTAATTTACTTAGTATATCGTAATTTTGCGACTCCAACCATATTGTCACATTTTCAAAGAACAATTGCAAGATTTTAAATGAAAATGGTGACTGCATTATTACAGGACTTCGTACTCCAGATAATTTTTATATAGTTAATCCAAGTACTGAAGTCTATAACATTGCCGGAATGGATGACAATGAGATATGGCATAATTGGTTGGGTCGCATAAATTATGACAGCCTTGGTAAATTATGCTCTCAAGAGATAGTTAGAGGCCTTCCAAAAATTAAACCCATTTCCAACATCGTATGTGATCCATGTCAAGAAGGAAAGATTGTTAAAGCTCCTCATAAAAAGGTTAAAGAAGTTATATCCACCAAACCTCTAGAACTCATCCATATAGACCTAATAGGTCCTTCTCCCACTCTTAGTATTTGTGGCAACGGTTACATTCTAGTTATGGCTGACGATTTCACTCGATTTACATGGGTTGCCTTTTTAAAACATAAATCTGAAACTTTTCGTAAGTTTTTGAAAATATTACTTTATATTGAAAAGGACTCCATGTAGATAGAATTCGTAGTGATAGAAGAGGTGAGTTTATCGATTCCGGAGTAGTTGAATATTGTGACTATAATGGGTATGAACATGAATTTAGTGCCCCTAAGACGCCCCAACAAAATGTATTAGCTGAGCGTAAAAATCGTACCCTTCAGGAAATGAATCGTGTTATGATTCATGCCAAAAATTTACCTAAATATTTATAGGTTGAATCTGTTCGAACAAGCTGTCATATAATCAATAGAGTATACCTTAAAAAGAATACCAAACAGACCCCTCACGAACTTTCGTACGGAAGAAACCTAACCTAAAATACTTTAGGACCTTTGGAAGCACATGTTATGTTTGTAAGGATAGGGAACATCTGTCCAAATTTGAAACCAGATGAGATAAAGCCATTTTCTTAGATTATTCACCTAACGGTATAGCCTATCGTGTCCACAATCTTCGTACTAAGATTTTAATGGAATCTATTAATGTGGTTGTAAGTGACACTAATGTAGAGAGTGAGACCACATGAACAACTATTGGGGATGAGTTCGAAAACTTTTTAACTTATGACTCTCCTAAAATAGATGATCCTCTACCAATTGAGACCCGCGAGGTGCCTAACTGGATTTCCAAAGATCTTCCTTAAGATAGTGTAGTTGGTACTCCTATAGATCTTGTTCATATAAGATCCCAGCTACGTAATTTTGCTCATTATGCATGCTTTGTTTCTCTTTTGGAACCAAAGAATGTAAATGAAGCTCCGAATGACTCTTTGTGGATAAGTTCTATGCAGGAGGAACTTCTTTAATTTGTCATTCATGATGTATGGTATTATGAATAAAATCCATAAAAATTCATCTTATCATGAGATTTAGCATCTAATAATCATTAACTCTATAGTTTTGTTTTCTTCCTATAAATTCATCAAAACCATTCATCAAAACCCAGATGATTTCCATGATTTAAATCCCAGAACTCTTGATTTTGTTTTCTCTATGGAATTGGATTTATTTTATATGAAATCATATTCCCAATTGTAATTTTACTAATCAAGTTACAAGGGTAACATCAATTCTCCTTAATACAAAGTTCTTATTCTATATGGGTATTATAACTCTTAAAATTTGCAAGATAAATACTTGGCTCTTATGAAAAAAAATATGATTTGATCCTTTTGATGACGCTTCTCTTCTGATCTTCTCTCCAAAAATGGTTGTGATGCCAAATTAAGCTTGAATTTCCAAAATCCTCTCCTAAGCTCCAAGAAAACTCTTCCTCTCCTCTCTACTGGCCTCCAATTGTTTTCTACTCTTTTTACCCCAACCTCACATCACCACAACAATATATAATCCTTATAATTTCGAAATCCATTTAACACTAGGTTATAAAATTACCAAAATGCCCTCTTGGAGTGTCGATTTGGTCTAAAATTATCCCGGGACCCAAACTACACACCCGGGTATACTATTTTGATTTTTTCGACACTTCTGGACTCGACCGTAACCTTAAAAATCATCATTCGAGTTACTCATAATTTATTTCCTATCTTTACCTAATTTAGTCCACACACGACATCCGGTTGAGATAACATACTGTCATGTCACTATCGCTCGTTGCGACATCAAATATGTAATTACTGTTCACTTAGTAATTTTATTTAATAAACATTAATCATTCATCTTCGATTAATAATTTAATCAACCCATAATATTTAATTTTCATTAAATTACATCACACGTGTAATTTAAATTTAACCGAATTAATTCATTTTTAATTTCTCAAAAATATGGGTTGTTACACCTCACCTCTAGCTTGAAATAGGTGTACGCGGTATCACTTTTGCTTGTCGTAAGTAGACATGCCTCTACCAAATCCCTTGTGTGGTTACCCTTAAAGTGTTCATGTAGTACCTCCTCAATAAGATCCAACATATGTAACTTGTCCTCATCGCCCATTTACTTTGTTAAGTTGAAGATATTCATTTCGAGTGTCGTATTCCTGAACGTGAGTTGCATTTTCCCATCACGCGTGTTCATTAACGCGTTATCCATGGATAAGAATGGATGATCAAGAATCACGAGAACATGATAACTCGAGGGAGAGGAGGGATCTATGTTCCAAATGATAAAATCTACTGAGAATTATAAAGTTTCGACTTGGACGATCACGTCCTCAACTATCCCACAGGGTATCTTTATGGAACGGTCCTCGAGTTGGAGAGTAATTTTGGTGGTCTTAAGATCTCCCAAATCTAGTTGCTTATAGGTGGAATAGCGAAGATTGTTAATACTTTCCCCTCAATCTAGTAAAGCTCTCTCTATTCTATTCTCTCAAATGATTCACAAAGTGGTAGGTGCACCCGAATCTTTACACTTGGGTGGGAGGTCGCTGAAAAGTATCAAACAAACATTTTGTGCTAAGAATACCTTCTTCTTTACCTTTAATTTACGTTTAACTGTGATCAAGTCCTTTAGAAACTTTTCACATGCAGGAATTTGCTTGATATCCTCAATAAAAGGTAAATTTGACTTCACACTCTTAACCACTTCTGGGATATAGGGTTAAGGTGAGGCTATAGACGGTTTCACAACCACCTCAATCCTAACTGTGTCGTCTTTATCACCCTCTTCCCAGGGGGCATATTAGGTCTCTTGCGTGCAGGGCAAAGCATCCTTGTCATTTTTCCCGTCGTGTGGGGGAGGTGAGAATTCAACAACTCTCCCACGACGTAGAGTGGTTATTGCTCAACATTGCTCTTTGTTTTCATAGATATTAGAGCTAACAGAGTTTTGACCTTAGGGAGGTCTTTGGCCTTGGGCTAGAAACTTACCTTTCTCTTGGACACTTAAGGAAGATTGCAACTTCCAAATAGATACCTTTAAGTCGGCGAAATTTTGGGGGTTTTACGCATTTATCGCTGGCTGAGTTTGCATGAATTGATCAAGAATGTCCTCGAGAATCTTTTGATGTGGGATTATATGAAGCGCAAGAGGAGGCAATTGTATGGGTGGTGCTTATTGGTAAGGTGGGATTAGCGACGGTTGTTGGGTAACTTGTGATTTCGGGTTCATCGTTGTGATTTGATCCTTTTGATGATGCTTGTTGTAAGGACAAAATTTCCAATTGAGTCCATTATATGTTATTTGACTTATTCCCGAAACAAAATAGTGTTTTTGAGTCATAGATAGATTTTTTATTTGTCACGATCCCAAGCAGTATATGACATAAAGTTTGTTGAAGACGTTGCGGCCAAGCTTCAAAGTTAAATCATGTCGAGTTTAATGTTGCATATTTATCGTCTTCATTTAGATTGCATTCCGAGATCACTCAGGTATGAATGCGTAATGTTTATGGGATTCAAAAAATATTTTTAGGATGTTATTTTAGTAATATATGTTTTTAAAATGTTAAAAATGATTTTAAAGAGTTTTAACTTCATTTATTATGAGATAATGATTATTGAGAGTCGTATAAAACCTTCCCTTATGTTTAGATGGTTCACACGACATTCACTGTCGTTCTAAAAACATGTGGAGGTCGCTAAAACTAAATGGTCTTGTTGTTCAAACGACATAGCTATCTCGTTCGAACGATAGCCTTATCTCATTCGAACGATGTGCCGACTTAACTTTTCTATTTATGGCGTGTTTCACTCAAAATTTCGTAAGTTATAGAACCAGAAAAATAGTTTACATACAATACCTTTTCTTCACAAGTTTTCTAAGGTTTTCAAAGTCCAAAAACATCCTTAGAGTTTAAAGATCCGAACTTTCATTCACATATGCTATAGAGAACTTTGTTTTCACCATAGAAGTTTGTTCATACATAGTGAACAACCTGTTTTATTGGGTTTTGTGGTGAAGAAGCGGTGGAGTCCATGTTCAACATCGTAGACGTTGCCAAGATGTATTAGTGGACACCGAGGAATTCATGGACGAGTGTGCTGTGGAAAGGTATCACGGAAGGACATCTGCGTGGGCACGGTGGAGGAGTGGTTGAAGGATCAGATGAACTTTAAGACTTGTGGGGGATCGAGTCATTGAGTAAGTCTATCGTCTATACTTTGTAATACCACATCATAGTGATTGTCTGGCTTGGGTCGTCCGAGGTTTTATCCCTTTGTGGTTTCCTCGTATATACGGCATTGTGAACTTTTTTATTTATCGTCCTTAATCTCACCTAGATGCATGTTTAAGATTAAGAAGATAAAATTGGGCTAAATTGAAATTTGTTCACAAACATAGTGTGTAGTAAAATTTGTAAAAATGTTTTTTGAAAAGAAAAATTTATTTCATCATCCATAAAGAAAATTTGAAAGAAAAAGGGGCCTAAAAATTGGTATCAGAGATAGAAACATATTTTTGTGTGTGTTGATCCCTTATGTTTTTAAGGATAAATTTTGAAAATTATGACAGTTGTCGAAATCCTGTTTTTATGGCACTAACTATGCTTATTGGAAATTGCGAATGATAAGTTCTTTGAAATCAATGGATGAGCGTGTGTGGTTAGAGATAGAAAAGGGTTAGACGCCACTGGTCACACGAGAGGGGGAGGCCATTAGTTTGAAACTCATTGAGTTATGGACCAAAGCCAAACATAGAGTTGCACTTTATAACTCTAAAGATCTACACGTTATCTCCTCACATGTCACAGCAAAGGAGTATAATAGGATTATGACGTGTGAAACTTCAAAAGAGGCTTGGGATATTCTTGAACTTACTCGAGAAGGCACGATCACGGTTAGGGCGTCTAAGCTACAAAACCTCACTACACAGTTTGAGATTATAAGATGTTAGAGAGTGAGTCGTTTGATGAGTTTTATGATGGATTGTCCAACATTGCCAACTCATATTTTAATTTGGGAGAGAAAATACCCGACAACCGAGTTATAAAGGAAGTCTTAAGGTTGTTTTCGAGTAGATTTGATGCAAAAGTGACCGTTTTGAACTCCTTGGGTATGCTTGAATCGATGAAACTTGAAAAGATTGTAGGTGACTTACAAACCTATGAACTCGATATGTTTACCTCCAAGTAAGTGCCAAAGAAAGAAAAAGGCAATGTTTTGAAATCCCGAAAAGAGGAGACAAAAGTTTTAGATGATGATTTTGATGTCGATTTTGAGGATGTAGCCTTGTTGGGAAAGAAGCTCAAGAAATTTATTAAGTTCCAAAAGTAATCGAAAGATTCCAAATGACTTGAGAAATTCAAGAACAATAAGGTCGATCCCGCCGTTAAGGATAAGAGTGAGAAGGTTAAAAGAGCTGAGTCGGATAGGTGTTTTGGTCGTGAAGGGTATGGTCACAAGGTTGCCAAGTGTCCCATTAGACTTAAGAAGGAGGGAAAAAAACTAATAGCTTATAATGCCACCTTAAGTGATAGTTATCTGGAAGAGGGAGAGAGTTACCCCATTGAGCATAACTTTGTAGCGTTCATGGCATGTTATGTAAGCGACGACGACAAATCTTCCCATAGAGATTCTCATGTGCATGACACTTTCGAGGCCGTTGAGTGTGAATCCTAAGTAAGTGAGGGTGAAGATAGTGAGGAAGAGGAGATTGATGTAGGAGAGTTGCAAGTTGCCTTTAGAGAATTATCTACAGAAGCAGTAAAGGTGAAAAAGGAAAACCGTAAATAGCAAGCTAAGTTGAATTAGCGTGCTGTAGAGAATAACGATGTTTTGATTAAGGATCTTAAGGCGCGGGGAAAACTCTAGAATATGTTATGAAGGAGAGATATAGTCTTTAGGGTTTGATGGAGGCTTTAAAGAAAGAGGTTCTAGAGTTTGAGTAGTCTAGGCATTTGCTTGAGTCTAGGATTAATGAGTTAGAGGAGAGATTGAAAGACTCAAGTAAGGTGAAGTTTGATTTGGAGGCAAGTTTGGAGAAGTTGGATAGGATTTTAGGCACCATCCAAGTCATGGGAAATAGGTTTGGTATAGGCTACGATGATCACGTTGTTCCTATTCCCAAAGCCAATACCAATCATGTGAGAGAGACCACTAGGAATGTAAGGAAAGGTCAATATTTTGGTAATCATTCCCACTGTGTTTATACTTGCACTCATTGTGGTAGGAAAGGTCACCTTAGGCGTTATTGTTATGGCCTTAAAAATGCTCCTAGGAAGTTTAGGAATAAAGTCGTTTCAGTTCCCAAAACCCCTACGCGTCATTTCACACCTACTTGGGTTAAGAAATAAGATTTAGAGGCTTTAGGAATAATATTCATGGTTCTTTTTTGGTTTCACGTGATTATACCCATGCTAGATCTAAAGGATGATTGTGTTGCCATGTTTGTCATACGCTAGTTTTTGCATCATGATTTATATTTTGGTAGTGTTATGAAATGTGTATCTTTTGTATTATATTTTTTCATTTATTGAGTCTTATTTGAAAAAAAATACAAAAAGATTTTGTTTTTGATAAAAATTTTCAAAAAATACAAAATATTTTTGGTTTTAAAATATGTTTGAGAAAAATACAAAAATATTTTATTTTTGGGTCAAAAATATTTTTTTGAAAAACACAAAAAGATTTTGGATTTGTTTTTTGTGTCTTGAGTTTTCATGTTTGATATTGGATATTGGTGTGCTTGGACCCCCATCACTTCATTATCCACGTGGCTAGGACATTTGGTCATAATTATTGATGCGTTCAATGATCTTAACCACTATTTATTATGGAGTTGTTTCGAAGTTGATATGCATTTAGATTTGACTTTGTTTATATGCCATCTTTGCACACATGCATGAGTATTATATGAATGTTTGAAATCTCGTGCATATTTGAGTTTGGTGAGATGTTCTTATCTTAATTTTATCATCTATGCGTAATAAGACTTAGGAGGAGGTGTGCATATAAGATACATTTACTCGCGGGGATTTGATTGCTTATATTGAAAATATAATGAGTGTACATGGGAAAGGGTTATGAAAGGAACACTTGTCCTTTGCGATTAAGCCACTGTTTAAATCGGAACTAAAAAAGTGTGGCATTGTAAAAATTTGCCAAGGTCTAAAGAGTTCAAAAGAGCTCGAAAAAATTTAAAGCAATAAAAATAATCATATGCCAAAATGGGCGAAATTAGTTTAGTATGTTCATTCAAACGAAATAATATGATTATTTTTTAGGGAGTAAAAACAGGTTTGCACCACAAATCCTTATATTAAAAATCGTGTCATGACGCTATTGTTTGTAGAATCATCAAAATTACGGATTTGTTTGCATGATTGATTATTTTGTTCATTTAGCTCATTATATTAATTGTCACTTTTGGCTAACATTATGTTTGATGACATTTCGCTATCAATTAGAGCTTCTTGAACATTTTAATGTGTTTGAATTATGATTCATTTGTTTTAGTTCACACACATTCACTCCATATCCATGTTTGAGCACATTGATACTATGTTAGCATAGAGCTCACATTGTTTTACATGAGTTGATTTTTATTCTGAGTCTGTTTTTGCTACTGTTTGGCATTTTCAGTTACTTTTTTCATGAAATTTTTTTGCTAGGCAAAACTTTAACATTTTTAAAACAGGAATTGATAAATTTTGATTTCGTTCAAATGACATCTTGACTTTGTTCGAGCGACAAGTCTAGGTCGTGCGATGAATTGATCTCACGAGGTTCAAGCGAGATGGTGAAAAATGTCAGGTATAGGTCGCGAGATGGTCGAGCGATGGGTCGCGAGAAGGAGTGTTCGCACGAGAGACTACTGTTTTGGGATTTTTAAGGTTGTTTGATGCTTGGTTAAAACGACATGCAAAGTCATTCAAACGACCTAGCATTATCGTTCGAGCGACTTCTGAGGATTTTTTGAGATTGTTCCTGATTCCTAACTGTTTCATTTATCTGATGATTTTCTTTAGTTTTGGTACTTCTGGACAGTTTATATGCAGTGCTTGTTGATTTTCTCTACTGCATTTTTCGTTTAGTCACATCATTACTGGTTTTGACGATTTCTTTTATGTGATTATTTGTTAGCTACGAGTTGGTACTTTGTGATTATTTTTAGTTGACAGTTAATGCTTATCTAGATATGCTTTATTGATCATCACATTCTAGATGCTTGATGTGTGTTTATCTTTTTCACTTATTGTCTATTCGAGACAAAAAGGGGGAGATATGTATGTGATGTAGGGGGAGAGTTTATGAGCACATATATGTTTTTTTGCATTACAAATTGATATCATATGCTTTCATGCCTATATATTGGTATTAATTATTTTGTACAAATTGATATCCTAATTTAAATGTTTTTTTTTCAAATTGGTATAAAATTTGCTCACATGTTTAACAAATGATTTGATTTTGATTTTACAAATTGGTATTGATATTTCATATAGGTATAGGATGGGATTTAGGTGTCATACGGCTTGATGGACCGATTTAGGCATTTCACTATTTTAGTTTTGTCCCGGAATAGTCAAAGCGGGAGATTTGTAAGGACAAAATTTCCAATTGAGTCCATTGTATGTTATTTGTCTTATTCCCGGAACAAAACAGTGTTTTCGAGTCATAGATATATTTTTTATTTGTCAGGATCCCTCACAATCTATGACATAAAGTTATTGAAGACGTTGCGGCCAAGCTTCAAAGTTAAATCATGTCGAGTTTAATGGTGCATATTTCTCGTCTTCATTCAGATTGCATTTTGAGATCACTCAGGTATGAATTCGTAATGTTTATGCAACTCGAAAAATATTTTTAGGATCTTATTTTATTAATTTATGTTTTTAACATGTTAAAAATGATTTTAAAGAGTTTTAAATTCATTTATTCTAAGATAATGATTTTTGAGAGTCGTATATAACCTTCCCTTATGTTTAGATGGTTCAAACGACATTCAGTGTCATTCAAACGACATGTGGAGGCCCTCAAACGACATGGCCTTGTCGTTCAAATGACATAGCTATCTCATTCGAACGATTACCTTATCTCGTTCGAATGATACGCCGACTTAACTTTTCTATTTAAGGCGTGTTTAACTCCGAATTTCATAAGTTGCAGAATTAAAAAACCAATTTGGATACAATACATTTTCTGCATAAGTTTTCTAAGGTTTTCAAAGTCCAAAAACATCCTTAGAGTTATAAGATCCGAGCTTTCATTCACATATGCTATAGAGATCTTTGTTTGCACCATAGAAGTTTCATCATACATAGTGAATAGCCTATTTCGTTGGGTTTTGTGGAGAAGAAGTAGTGGACTCTGTGTTCAACATCATAGAAGTTGCCAAGCTGTATCGGTGGACACCAAGGCATTCGTGAATGTGTGTGTTGTTGACATGTATCGTGGAAGGACATATTTGCGGGCACTGTGGAGGAGTGGTTGAAGGATCAAAGGAGCTTCAAAACTTGTGGGGGATTTAGTCGTTGAGTAAGTTTATCGTCTGTACTTTGTAATACCACATCATAGTGATTGTTTGGCTTGGGCCATCCGAGATTTTTTCCCTTTGTGGTTTCCTCGTACATCCGTTATTGTGAACTTGTTTATTTATCTTGCTTAGTCTCACCTATATGCATGTTTAGGATTAAGAAGATAAAATTTGGCTAAATTGAAATTTGTTCACAACCTTGGGGCGTAATAAATTTTGGAAAAGGTTTTTTGAAAAGAAAATTTTGTTTCATCATCCTTAAAGCACGTTTGAAAGAAAAAGGGGCCTACACTTCTCTTCTGATCTTCTCTCTAAAAATGGTTGTGATGCCAAAATAAGATTGAATTCTCCAAAATCCTCTCCTAAGCTCCAAGAAAGCTCTTCTTCTCCTCTATAATGGCCTCCAATTTTTTTCTACTCTTTTTACCCTAGCCTCACATCACCACAACTATATATAATCTTTGAAATTTCGATACCCCGTTAACCCTAGATTATAAAATGGCCAAAATTCCCTCTCGGGGTGTCGATTTTGTTAAAACTATCCCGAGACCCAAACTACACACCCGTGTATACTATTTTGATTATTTTGATCCTTCTGGACTCAATAGTAACCTCAAAATCATCATCTGAGTTACTCATATTGTATTTCCTATTTGTACCTCATTTAGTCCACACACGACATTCAGTTGAGATAACATAATATCACGTCACTATCACTCGTTGTGACATCAAATATTTAATTACTATTCACTTAGTAATTTTAGTCAATAAACAATAATCATTTCTCTCCGATTAATAATTTAATCAATCAATAATATTTAATTTCCATTAAATTACGTCACACGTGAAATATAAATTTAACCGAATTAATTCATTTTCAATTCCTCAATAATTCATTTTTAATTTTTCAAATATACGGGTTGTTACATACTTATCGTCTTACAAGGGAATTTCGCCCTCAAAATTTGGACGTAGCTGCAGTAAATAACTCTGGATACTACTCACGCATGTCAGCCTCCCATTCCCATGTCAACTCATCCATATAATGGCGCCCCCACTGAACTCTAACCAAGGGTACCACCTTTGATCATACTTTACGATCACTATTATGAAGTATCGCCACTGGTCTAATCTAATACGAGATGTCGGGCTGTAAGTCGATCTCCTTTAATGGAATGTGCCAAAAATCTCTCTCGTTCATCCGGTATCTCTTCAACGATGACACGTGAAACACATTTTGAATCCGCTGAAGATGCTTTGATAATCCCAATCTATAATCTACTGGTCCCACCCTCTTGATGATCAGAAATGATCCAACATATCTCGGTGCCAATTTCCCTTTCTTGCCAAAACTCATCGCTCCCTTCATAGGAGATACTCAAACCAATACGTGGTAGCCAACCTCAAGCTCAATGTGTCTCCTCTTTGTATCGCTGTAACTCTCCTGCCTATCTTGAGCTATACGAATGCATGTTTGAATAAATCAATCTTGGCAGTGGTGTCCTAAATTATCTTAAGCCCCAATAATTTATTGTCCCAACCTCCAACCAATAACTAAGCGAACGACAAGGCTGACCGTACAGTGTCTCAAAATGTGCTATGACGATTGTGAATTGGTAGGAGTTATTATATGCAAACTCCACTAAATGAATATAATGCTCCCATCCTCCCCTAAAATCGAGTATACACATTCGCAGCATATCCTCAAGCATCTGATTAACCCTCTTAGCCTGCCCATTTGTCTGTGGGTGATACGCTGTACTTAATCATAAATCTATCCCCATCGCCTCCTGGAAACTTTTCCAGAAATGGGACACAAAGATCTCATCTCGATCTGAGATAATATTAAGTGGGACCCCATGTAATCGTACTATTTAACAGATAAATAACTGTGCATATTGCTTTGTCTCAAAATCATTACAAATTGGAAGAAAATGAGCCACCTTGGACAACTGATCCACTATCACCCATATAGAATTGTGACCTCACTGTGATAACGATAACTAAGTGATAAAATCCATGAAGATACTCTCCTATTTCCATATGGGAATCTCTAATGGCTGTAATATCCCTTTCAATCTCTGGTGGTCTACTTTTACGAGCTGGCAGATAGCACACTTTAAGACAAACTCTATTATGTCCCATTTCATCCTCTACCACCAATAATGTCTAGGCATATCCTTGTACATCTTATCTCCACCAGGATGTATCGTAAATCTGGACCTGTGAGCCTCTGACATCACTGCATGTCTCAAATCATCACCCTCTCGAACCACGAGTCTCCCATTAAAACGTAAGCCACCCTCTGAACTGATCGAGTACCCCTCTATCCTATCAGCTAGTTACTAGAAAAATTTAATGCAAATCCCCTACCTGTGCTTTCACTGCCGTCATCACAATCTAGGTCGTGATAGCTAATATGGACATACAAGACATAGAAATCTTATCATCATGTGGGTGGTCACTTTTTGAGGAAACATTGATGTCTGTGGTTTCATCCCTAAAAACCCTCATGAGATGACACTCGTCCACTAGGGTAACCTAGGGGTTTAACGGCTTATTGCATTCGTTAAATGAAATCGTGTTCCCTACGATAGTGGCATTTATATTTTCTATGCATATATACTTTTTGTTCCGCCTTCTGTGGACTAGTTTTGTGTGTTTCATCACTAGGGGCTAATAATGTCTAAGTTAAGGATGTGATTAGTCATGAATATTGCATATGTGTGCCCGTTATCTTTACATATTCTAGCATTTTTAATGTTCCTTATGAATATATTTAAGCTCGTTAACCAGAAAAAGTCGGTTTTGGATATATATATATATATATATATATATATATATATATATATATATATATATATATATATATATATATATATATATATATATATATAGGGCTTAATTGAGATTTTGTAGGTAATGGAACGCTTAAAGTGAGGATCGATTGTATTTTGGAGAAGTTCTATCGTCACATGCTACCTCAAGGGAATTTTAGTCATTTGACACTTCATCTCCAGCTCAGTGGGAATCCATCGAAGCATAGTTCGTTGAGTTAGCTTTGCGTGGCCATGAATGGCAGGTTATTCCGAGCTCGAACTAAGAAATTAGAGTCAATTTCGTATGCACCTTCGCACCTTCATGTTGAACCAAAGGAGCCATTGAAATAGAGAACCGATCGACCGGCCCCTGGCCATCGGTTGACTGGTGAATGTAATTTTTCCTTCAAAATATTCCAGTATCTTTTTCACTTGGACCGGTCGACCGGGTCCCCACCAGCAGTCGATCGGGGTCATTAGTTTTTGCACGCTTTTTCCTTTCTTCATTTCTTTTTCCTTTTCTTTATTTGTAACTTAATACATAAAGGGGGCTTTTGCTTATTTTTTGGATTTACTTCATTTTAGCTTAGTTTAGGTTAGAAGGAGAGGATTTTGAGTGGGAGCTTCTCTCTCCTAGGTTTGTGCCATTTGGGTATTGTAAGCTACTATTCACTTTCTTCTCCATTAATATAGTTTCCATTGTTGTCTTTTATTGCTTGAATCTTTGTTATTTCTTTTGTTTGATTTGATTAATTAGGTTTACATGCTTTCTTGACTTGCTTTATTTATTACTTACCATTGTTTCTTGCATTTAGTACATGTCATTTATGATGTTTTCTAGTTAACTTAAATTATGTTGTGATTAATGGAACTCACCATAGGCCGATGGGTTGCTTTGCTTTGGTGATAGGTTTTATGAATTTAATTCGATTGGGTTGTTTTTTATTTTATGCCTAGGATATTTAACGGTGTATATCGTGTATGCTCCGCATTTATGACCTTGCATGTGTAATTTCTGGGGTATTTGTTGACGCCAAAGTCCTATTAGGATTTTATGTGAATTTAGGGAGTGACAACTCTATATTTAATTACTTGTTGAAATGAGATTAAATCTTGCTAAATTCGTAGTCTCATGTAACCATTTATGCATGTTAATCCTAGGTGAGGGGATATTAGTCGCAACCTATAGTTGTATTCCCTTTGTTAATCTTAGTTTGAATACCCATGCCTAGTTATCTTTTCTTTTTGTTTTTCGATAAACAATTATAATTCTAGCAACTAGTCTCTGTGGATTTTCGATACACGGACTCGCCGTTGTACTCCCTTAAAATAGTGTAGTCAATAGTCTAGGTTTTTGCATTGCGGTGGGAGCCGAGCATAACGACCGGGATATATCTTTATACACTTGCACTGTGATTTCCCCATGCTATCAAAATGGTGCCTATGACTTTTGGTCAATACTTACAAGCCCAAAAAATTGATACATCTAAAATGTCTTTAGGTGAGTATTACCAAAGTCAAGTTATGGATTAAGAGAATTTCGAGAATGATTATTCCGATTTTGGGCCTCAAAATCTTTATGATAAGAATTTTGAAACGAATTGCAATAGCTTTCAAAATTCTTATAATAATGATTTTGATTGTAGTTTTGAGGATAGTTTTCAAAGTACTCATTTGTAAGAATTCACGCCTCCGCCTATGACTTTCGGTGAGGATTTGCGTATTCTTGAAAATGAAAAAACCTAAAAACCGTTATTGGGAAGAAAATCGTTGTTGAGGGAGCATGAGTTGGATTTATTATTTGAATCCGACGACAATTTTTCTTTCTAGACTTTTGAAGTCGATGAATGTTTTGAACTAAATGAGGATTTTATGCCTACTTTGGAACAAACCATTCTTGACTTGGCCCATGGCATAATAGAGAATGAAAATGAGAAAGAAATGGACGTAGTATCCCTTTGAAATGAAATGATTTCTTCTTTGGTCCCTAAAGAAGAATATTTTGTTGAAAATGATCTTATTTCCTTTGAAACTCAATCTTCAAGCGATGATGACTCATCTCTTGAGTTTGAATTTTTTCCATCCCCATTTTTATTTTATATTTTCGAACTGATACAAGTACCCGATGAATCGATTTCGAATTTTAAAACATTTAACCCTTTCACCGATGAGGATTACTTGCTCGAGTTGCTTTCCATGAAGGCATCTTTGCCTCCCTATTCGCCACCTCCCATTCCAATTTAAAAAATATTTGGGAGGAAATTCTATTTTTTTTATCCCATGTGTCTTTGTCACTCGTTTTATCCAAATCCTCCATCATCCCTCCAAAATTTGTAATTGGTAATGGTTCATTGCTTTCGCCTTACACATACCTTCCGTTGTTTGAGTGGAATTCCTGCTTTGCTAAAGGTATGCATAAAAGGGAGGGTTCCCCATTGATCTTCCAAAGTCGAATCGTATTTTGGGTGGACCCTAAAAAATTTCAACTTCTATTGTACAGTTAGTTAGAAGTTAAAATTGTAGGTTATAAATAGTTAGTTTTGTTTTATATAAGGACATAAATTTCCAATTGAGTCTCTGTATTGTTTTGACTTAATTACGTGAATAAAACTGTGTTTGTAATATGTCATGGGGAGATTTTTATTTTTTTTCATGATCCCACTTGGTTTATGACGTATTGAAGAAATTGAAGATGTTGAGACAAAGTTTCAAAGAATTAAGCATGTCGAAGTTTAAATTGGTTCAAGTTTATTCGTCTTCAAGTTAATTGCATTTCGAGATCACACAGGTATGAATGCATATAATTAATGGAGCTCGGAAGAATTTTTATAAAAGGATAAGGATGTAATTTTATAAGGAAAATATTTTTAAATGTTTTTAAAAGTGTTCTAAATGTTTTACACTTTGCTTTATTCTGATAAGCATGAAAAAGAGTTTGACTTAATTGGATCTCTTTTGAAGAAACGTTTTAAAGAAAAAGTCAAACTCACACGCGCGTCGTTCAAATGACATAGGATCTCGTTCGAGCGAGATAGCTATGTCACTCGAACGACAGGTCGATCTCGTTCAAGCGACACAATTTTTGAGGCGGTGATCTTTTGGTATTTGAAGCGTGGTTTCATCAGAATTTAACAGTGTGCGTTCTGGAAAAACTGTTTACGATCCATAAACTTGTTTGCACATGTTTTCTAAGGTTTACAAAGCTTAAACACATCCTTAGAGTTTGCAAAGATCCGAGATATCATTATTATATGTTTATGTGATCTTGCTTCACCAAGAGTGTTTGTTCTATACTTGAACATCTGTGTTTTGCGGTGAAGAAAAGAGAAGGACTTCTTGTTCGACATAGTAGACGTATCAAAGCCATTCGGTGGACAACGAGACATACGTGGACGCGTGTGTTGTGGACAGGTATCGTGGAAGAAGGACTTTCTGCGTGGGCACTGTGAGATAAGTAGTTGGAGATCAGAAGAGCGTTAAGACCCATGGGGATCGAGCCGTTTAGTGAGTCTTTTATCTATTCATTGTAATTCCACATTCATAGTGATTGTCTGGCTTGGGCCGTTCGAGGTTTTTCCCGTCTTGAGTTTTTCCTCATACATCCGACGTTATGAGTATTCTTTACTTTACTTTACTTGCCTTAATCACTAGATGCATGTTTAGGGTTAATCAAGATAAAATTGGTTTAAAGTAAAAATTGTTTTTTCACAACTTGGTTTGGTTCTAATTAAAAGTGGAATAATTTTTTGTAAAAATTGGTTTGATTTGAAACACACTCGCATAAGGGACTCTCTTTCAAATTGGTATCAGAGATAGAAAACATAATTTATTTGTTTTGTGATCCCGTGTGTTTTTAAAGATGAATTTTGGAAATAATGAATTTTGTCGAACTCATGTTTTTTATGGCACTAATTACACTTATTGGTAGATGAGAATGAAAAGTACGTTAAAATCTATTGATGAGTGTTTGTGGCTAGCAGTTGAGAAAGGTTGGACACACCCTGTCACTGTTATAGGTGAGGTCACTAATTTAAAGCCTGTCGAGTCATGGACCAAAACATAACATAGACTTTCAGAATATAATTCCAAGGGTTTGCACATTATTTCTTCACATGTCACACCGGAAGAATATAATATAATTATGATTTGTGAAATATCAAAAGAGGCTTGTGATATTTTGTCACTCACTCACGAGTGCACTAGCACGGTTAGGGCGTCGCAACTTCAAAATCTCACTACACAGTTTGAGACCATTTGGATGTTAGAGAGTGAGACTTTTGATGAGTTTTATGCTAGGTTGTCCAATATTGTCAACTCGCCGTTTAACCTAGGTGAGAAAATTCTCGACAACCGTGTCATTAAGAAAATCCTTAGGTCGTTGCCTAGTAGATTTGATGCGAAAGTGACTATCTTAAACTCCTTATGTAAGTTAGAGTCGACGAAACTAGAAGAGATTGTAGGTGACTTACAAACCTATGAAATTGACATGATTACCTCCAAGCAAGTGCCTAAGAAAGAAAAGGGTATTGATTTGAAAACTCAGACGGAGGAAATTAACATTTCGGATTTCGATTTTGAAGATGTAGCTTTGTTGGCAAAGAAATTTAAAAAATTTATTTAGTTTCAAAAGCAATCGAAAGATGCCTAGAAATTTGAAAAATTAAAGAACAATAAAGTAGATTCCACCTATAAGGATAAGTTTGAAAAGCCTAAGAGGGATGAGTCGGATAAGTGCTTTGGGTGTGAGGTGTATGGTCACAAAGTTAAGGAGTGTCCCACTAGACTTAATAAAGAGGGCAATCAACCCATTGTATATAGTGCCAAGTTAAGTGATAGTGATCCGAAAGAGGGAGAGAGTTCCCCCATTGAGCGTAACTTTGTTGCGTTTATGGCATGTCATGTGAGAGATGACGATTCTTATGTGAATGACACTTTCGAGGAGGTTTTGAGTGAATCCCATATAAGTGAGGGAGAAGAGAGTGAAGAAGAGGAAGTAGATGTGAAAGAGTTGCAAGTTGCATTTAATGAGTTGTATGCCGAGACGGTGAAAGTGAAATAGGAAAATGCAAAATTACAAGCTAAGTTGAATGAGCGTGCCATAGAAAATAATGATAGTTTGATTGAGGATCTTAGGGAACGACAGAAGACTCCTAGGGAGAAATTAGAGTATGTCAAGGGTGAGAGAGATAATCTTCGTGGTTTGATGGAGTCTTTGAAAAAGAAGATTTTAGAGTTTGAGGAGTCTAGGCGTTTGCTAGAGTCTAGGATAAATGAGTTGGAAGTGAAGTTAAAAGACTCGTCTAGAGTTAAGTTTGATTTGGAGGCTAGATCGGAGAAGTTAGATAAGATCTTATGCACCATCCAAATTAAGGGAGATAGGGGAGGTATAGGTTTTGATGAGAGAGTTGTTCCCATTCCCCCCGCACGTGTGAGAAATAATAAGGCTGCTAAAAAAGGTCCACATATAGGTAATCATTCCCACCGTCGCTACACTTGGACGTTTTATGTTAGGAAAGGTCACCTTAGGCGTTACTGTTACGACCTTAGACAAGCTCCTAGGAAGTTTACGAATAAAGTTGCCCCGGTTCCCAAAACCCCCATGCGAACTTTTACACCAACTTCGGTTAGGAAATCGAATTTAGTGGCTTTAGGAATAAAACTTCATAATTCTCGTTTGGGTGCACTTAATTCTTCCCATGCTAAATCTAAAGGATGATAGTGTTGCCATGTTTGTCATATGCTAGTGTGCTTCATGATATATTCATTGCTAGTATAGTGACATGTGTATCTTTTGTATTATTTTCACTTGTTTGAGTCTCATTGAAAAAAAAAAATGTTTTTGAGAAAACTTTTGAAAATCCAAAAAGATTTTGAATTTATTTGAGTCAAAATATATTTGAAAAGCCAAAAAGATTTTCGTTTTTGTTTTTGAGTTTACAAGTTTGATGTGGCATATTGGTGTGCTTGGACCCCCCCCCCCCCCATTATTTCATTATCCATGTGGCTAGGACATTTGGTCATTATTATCGATGCTTAGAATGATCGTAACCATTGTTTATATGGGGTTGTTTCGAAGTTGATATGCATTTTGATTCGACTATGTATATATGTCATCATTGCACACATGCACGAGTTTATATGGATGTTTGACTTCTCTTGCATATTTGAGTTTTGTGAGACGTTCTTATCTCAATTTTTTCATCTATGCATAAGAAGACTTAAGGAGAAGTGTGCATATAAGAACCGTTTACCGTGAGGATTTGAATTTGTATCTAATTGAAAAAACGATGAGTGATTCACGGGAAAAGGCTGCTATAGTTCAAAATTGACTCGTCGTGAAAGCCATCGTTTAAAAGAGCCCAAAAGAAAAAGCAATATGCTAAGAAAAGGGCCATTAAGATTTTCACTAAGTTGAGAATGCTAGAAACCTCAAAAGAACTTAAAAAGTATGTATATATGAGGGAGTTTGGTTGAAAAAATTTAAACGGGTTTGCACAACTAATCCTAATGTTAAAACATTGGAATTTGACTCTGTTGTTTGTAGAATCGTCAAAATTCTGGATTCGTATGCATGTAGTATGTTTAGTTCATTAAGCTCACACTTTAATTGTTATATGGCTATGATAAAGTTTGATGATTTATCGCTATCAATTAGAGCTTCTTGATCGTTTCGATATCTTGGAATTGTGAATCATTTGTTATAGTTTCACGCCCATACATTCCATGTCCATGTTTGAGCACATCAGTACTAGGTTTGCATGTAACTCGCATTGTTAGTTTTTATGCATTTTTGCGTTTTGGGTTAAAAGTTTACTGTTTTAACATTGTTTTGCTGCTGTCAACCTCTTCCTGGAATTTTTTCTGAAAAATTTTTCACTGGGCAAAAATATATGATATTTTGGGAATCTAGGAAACTTTGGAATGTCGCGAGAAGCCTCATTCGAGCAACGTCATCTTGTCGTTCAAGCGACGTCCCTGGCTCGTTCGAGCAACGTCTGGGTTTTTACCTTCTTTTTGTTTGCAGTACCTTGGTTATTGTGGTATATTTTTTGGTAATGCTAGAAGCTTTCTGGACTGATTGGTTTATAGGCAGGATCTCTTATCTCAAAATTGATATTTTGCATATGATTCCGTTTATCACACTTGATTACATTGCTATATTCTTTGTGTACTCATTGTTCACTTGCTACTGATTTGTTATTTCTTGATCATATTTAGCTGGTTGTTTCATGATTCTCTAATGATCTTTTAATTGGTGTATCTTCATGCTAGAAAATTATTGATTGGTTTATCTTTTCACCGGATTGTCTATTCGAGACAAAAAGGGGGAGAGATGTATGTGATGTAGGGGGAGATTTATTAATCATGTTTATTGATATCTGGATTTATATATTGTTTGATTACACATTTTACAAATTGGTATCATCCTCAGAGTTCAAATTGGTATCATATTATTGCTCAATTGTTTAACAAATGATTTTTCAGAGATTATTCATATTGGTATCTATTGTAAAATTGGTATCATTTGGATATATATATTGGTTTCATTTGTTCCTCCATACTTCACTGGGTATTTTTTTGTTTGTTTCATGTGTGCAGGTATGCTTCAGCGATTCGAGATTTCAAGTTTACATCACATTCAGACAGTTCATACTTACTGGTGCTACATATTCTAGTCTGTGTCCTATATTTTTTTAACTTTGGGTTTATGGGATGGGTTTTAGGCATCATACGGCTTGACGGCCCGGCTTAGTCCTTTCATTGGTTTAGTTTTGTCCCGAAATATTTAAAGGGAGAGATTTGTAAGGACATAAATTTCCAATTGAGTCCCTGTATTGTTTTGACTGAATTACGTGAACAAAACTGTGTTTGTAATATGTCATAGGGAGATTTTTATTTTTTTCATGATACCATTTGGTCTATGACGTATTGAAAAAATTGAAGACGTTGCGGCAAAGTTTCAAAGAATTAAACATGCCGAAGTTTAAATTGGTGTAAGTTTATTCGTCTTCAAGTTAATTGCATTCTGAGATCACACAGGTATGAATGCGTATAATTAATGGAGCTCGGAATAATTTTTATAAAAGGATAAGGATATAATTTTGTAAGGAAAATATTTTTAAAAGTGTTTTAAATGTTTTACACTTCGTTTTATTCTGATAAGCACGAAAAAGAGTTCACTACACCAAATATGCACTATTGTCACGGTCATTGACCTTGACAAGTTGGACTTGTCAAGGTCAATGACCGTGACAATTCGGGGTGAGATAACTTTTTTTTATCACAAATGTGTCACGGTCATAGACCGTGACAAGGTCGTAAGAATTGTCACGGTCGTGTCACGGTCCTGGACCGTGAGACGTTTAGTCACGGTTAATAACCATGACAAATTCTTGTCCCCTTTAAAAAAATATCACGGTCAATGACCGTGACAATTCTGGGCAGAATTGAAAAAAAATCTGCTGGACAGTATGGTCACTGCCACTGCCCAGCAGTATATTTGTAGCTGTTATATCAACGTTGTACCTATTCAAATATCATATATCCAAATAAACTAGAGATAACGCAAATATACATTCAAAATAGAAACTATTTAAGAAGAAACAACATCAACATCAATTATCTCAAATATACAAACTATTTAGGTGGAAAAGAGATTTTGTACCGCGATGCTCGGGGACACCTCCTTATCCTTCCCTTCTCGTCCGAAGAGCCACATAAGTATCGAGCATATGTGGCCTACCCTCAGGGCCACTCCCTGTCCCCTGAAATAAAATAAAGTAAAATTAGTATCTGCCCTGCAAATGTAGATAAATATAAATCGAAATTGAAATCGAAATCAAAATTGACATATAAATATAAATACATTACCTGTAGTGTCACCCAAACAGCTAACTTGAGCTCATATGGCACCTCCTTCCAACTAATGTACCCCGGGCAATCGTGTGAAATATAATTCCCTTCATATCTGAACACTAAGAAATGCCATAATCCTATGGAGTTATGCGCTGGAAATTCCTTTCAACCGTTGTGTAGCCAAAAATCAGCAGTTGAAGTTGTCAATTCCACCTTTCAATGGTCTCCCATGTTTTGCTAGAGGTTCCAAGTGGTGGGGTATGGAAAGTGGAATTGACAACTTCAACTGGTGACGTTTGGCTACATAACAATTGGGAGGAATTTGCATAGCATAACTCCATAGGATTGTGGCATTTCTTAGTGTTCGGATAGACGAAGAGATTCAGTCTCCTCTCCACAAATAGGACACCCAAAATAACTATGTACTAATCACCTATTAAAGGTAAGAAGCGTGTATTCATGGATTAGTATAAACAAAACTTAGATGTAGTTGGAATATTTATGTATTAATCTACTCTCCACACACGCACACTACACAAGAGTGAAAATGATAAAGTGCAAATCAATTAAAAGCATTAAAAATGGATGTTTCGGTACAAATTGAAATATTTATTACAAATTGAAAAATTATTTCAAATTCGGGTTATCATAAAAAATGGATTGATATTCGGTAGGAGCAGCCAAGTCATCCACACTACTATTTAGACGCCTTGGAGCGTGTTGGACAATTGACCACGGCTCGTTGTTGATATACTCCGAATAAAACACTTGCTTAACCTTTTGAAATGCACAAAGAAATGACTCATCGCTCACGTGGTCGTTGATCTTCAACTTGGACAAGTCAATCATGATCAAATTGGTGACAGGATCAACTTTACAAGCATTTTTATCCTCAACTCTTACCCAGTCACAATAAAATACAACCTCTTTGAAGCTTATATAATCCAATTCAAATATATTTTGGATTACACCATAGTAAGTCATTTCAGCTTCAACGAGGTTTTTATGACATCTAGCACACGGACACGAAAACTCTTCATCATTATGACATCTCTTTGCATATTTGACAAATTCGTTAGCACCTCTGCGAAACACATTCTCCATTCTATTAGTCTCACCCATCCACTCTTTATATTTTGGATATCCCATCACAGCTACCACAACTAAACACCTATTAAAGGTAAACAAAACTTAGATTTTTAGTATGTTTTATTTAATTATCCCATCATTTAATTATCCTATTAAAGGGTGAGTGGTCCTATCCCATTCACGACCGCATTTTTCTGTAATATACTTAACAGCTCATCCAAATTATTACGATTTGAAAAAAATTCGACAGCATATCCCCGTAGTTCTACAAGTACACGACGTAGATTGGCAGGTCTGAGTGTTATTTCAATTGATCAATTAAAATAACAGTCACACTTGTCAATCTAGTATGTACCCAGAGAACATTAAGATACGACTGCAGAACTTCCTCCAAAAGTAACAACTTTAAGCCAATAAGAATATTATACAGAAATTATACAGTCTCAAACTGTCCAAACGGGACAATTCGAGAGATCTCATTACAGGGGTAATGACTCTCGAACGGGTCTAAGGGCTATTGAATGCGTACGCATAAGAACTAGAAGGCTAGTATCTATGCGCACTATATTTAATTTCAAGTATGTTTCATTTAATTATCATACTATATATGTATTGTTCGATATACAAAGTAATTTTCAAAAAAAGTTGAAAAATCCCACCCCCATATGGACAATAATCCAGTGGTCATGCCACTTTTAAAACTAACCAACCAAACATTTACTAAACAAAATAATTCAACAGCAATGTCAACAACAAATGTGTATCCCATACTCCTTCTAATTCATCTACTCAATTAATTCATTTCATCAATTAAACTAACAATTAACGTATATAATTATTAATTTACTAATTTACACTGAGGGGCAATCCTACTTTCATATGAAATGGGCACTAATTATTAATTTACTTTCATCTAAAACTGTTTCATTTATTAATTATATTTTAGTGGATGTAATTATAGATTCTATGGATGGATTCAATTTAATCTTACTATGTGAATGTTTTTATCTACAATGAGTTAACCTTCAAACAATATATATTATCTCATGGAATCATCAAAACACGATATTAAGAGAATTACAATGGTACCTTGCCTTACCCCCCCTCCCCAGCCCCACACACAAACAAATTGACAAATTCATGGGTTATTTCCAACATATAAACATCATATACACCTAACAAACACACACACACACACACACACACACACACACACAATAGCTCGTGAATTTGTCAATTTGTTTGACAAATTCATGGGTTAATTCATGGGTTAATTCAAATACAAAAATAAATTCATGGGTTAATTCAAATATAAAAATACAAATTCATGGGTTAATTCAAATACAAAAATAAATTGACAAATTTATGAGTCATTTCCAACATATAAACATCATATAAAGATAAAAAAAAAACACCACACATATACAAATAACTCGCGAATATACCCCCTGCCCCTACCCACCCCCACCCCCACCCACCACATACACACACACACACAAGAGCCCCCCACCTCCCTCCACACCCCCACCCACCACACATATACACACACACACAGCAGCCCCCTGCCCCACCCCCCACACACGCACACACACACACACACGCACGTATATACACACACACACACATATATACACTCAAACATATATATAAATGGAAGAGAGAGAGAGAGAGAGAGAGAGAGAGAGAGAGAGAGAGAGAGAGAGTGCAGCGTAGAGAGAGAGATGTCGAAAAAGGAGGGAGGGAACGGCGGGGGGGGGGGGGGGGGGGGAGAAGGGGTAAGGGTTTTTGCTGTAGAAGTTGTCACGGTCGTGTCCAGGTCCTTGATCGTGAAAATTATTTAAAGAATTATCACGGTCATTGACGTGACAAGTCCGTGATAAATTTACTTGTCACGGACTTGTCACGGTCAATGACCGTGACAATTCTTTGTCACGATCGTGTCAAGGTCAATGACCGTGACACAAAACGCGTGTTTTTTGTCACGGTCAATGACCTTGACAAGGGTGACCGGCTGAAAGGTGACAATTTTGTCATTTTGGTGTAGTGGTTTGACTTAATTGGATCTCTTTTAAAGAAACATTTTAAAGAAAAATTCAAACTCACGCGCGCGTCATTTAAATGACATAAGATCTCATTCGAGCGAGATAGGTATGTCGCGCGAACGACGGGTCAATCTCGTTCGAGCGATACAGTTTTTGAGGCGGTTATCTTTTCCTATTTCAAGCGTGGTTTCGTTAGAATTTAACAGTGTGCGTTCTGAAAAAACTGTTTAAGATTCATAAACTTATTTGCACATGTTTTCTAAGGTTTACAAAGCTTAAACACATCCTCAGAGTTTGCAAAGATCTGAGATATCATTATTATATGTTTATGTGATCTTGCTGCACTAAGAAGGTTTGTTCTATACTTGAACATCTGGGTTTTGCGGTGAAGAAAAGAGAAGGACTTCTTGTTCGACATCGTAGATGTATAAAAGTCATTCGATGGACACCGAGACATACGTGGACGCGTGTTATGGATAGGTATCGTGGAAGAAGGACTTTCTACGTGGGCACTGTGAGAGGAGTGGTTGAAGATCAGAAGAGCATCAAGACCCGTGGGGATCGAGTCATTGAGTGAGTCTTTTGTCTGTTTTCTGTAATTCCACATTCATAGTGATTGTCTGGCTTGGGCCGTCCAAGGTTTTTTCCCGTCTTGGGTTTTTCCTCATACATCCGGCGTTGTGAGTATTCTTTACTTTACTTTACTTGCTTTAATCAGTAGATGCATGTTAGGATTAATCAAGATAAAATTGGTTTAAAGTAAAAATTGGTTTTTCACAACTTGGTTTGGTGCTAATTAAAAGTTCGATAATTTTTGGTAAAAAATGGTTTGATTTGAAACACACTCGCATAAGGGACACTCTTTCATTTTATTTTCCTTATTTTTTCTTTATTCTTACTTATTGTCTAGTGTATTTAATTATGTTTTTGTTATTGGGTTTTTGTTATGGATGGTACTAACATGTTTTGTAGAATCATTGGACTTTTACTTTCCGGAGATCGCTCCATCGTGGGTAATATCGCTATTTTCCTCTCTTTAGCTTAGCTCTTAATTCACATCAAGGACAATGCCAGGTTTTAAGTTAGGGGTGTGGATTATTCTATCCATTCGTTGGTAGTTTCTTTTATTTTATTATATGTTCTTTCCAAGAATACTTTTCTTGTAAAAAATTAAAAATTTAAAAAAGATATTATTTCTTTTTTCTCCTTTGTTGGACATTTTGCCTTTGTTTTCGATGATAAATTTTAATAAATGCTGATCCAATCGACAATTCAATAATTAATGTTCTCGATTTAGAAGTTATTAGACTTTGGTCCTCAATAACTGATATAATGAATAACTTCATGAATTAAACTTTAATCCCATCAGCACCTGCACTTTTCTTGCTTTATTGATTTGTTTTAAGATTTTTATAACTCAGTAATCTTTTGTTGCATTGATATACTTACACCTAGTGAGCTTTGGACTTTTCTTCAATTGTGAGTGTCATACACTTCTCTTTCCTCTTTAAAAATGTTACATTCATTAGTAATCTCACTATTCTTTCATTGATCGTTCATTAATTAAGTTTATATATGAAATGTGTTACTTGAGCATGATTTTCAAAGTTTGTTTTGACTCGAGAATTGCGTAAACTTTAGGAAATGATCATAAGCCATCTTTGTTATATCACCCATATTGACCTTGACCTCACCTTAAATGTTTTCCCTCATCAACCCCTTTGAGACTTAATATAGCATTTCGTTTCATAACCCAAATCCCATAACCAACTCCACATTGGAATTATAAGCCATAAATATCACCTTCCGTACCTTTTTTTAGAATGATACTTGGGATTGAATAATGTTCGTGTTATGTGGTTACAATTAAGCATGTGAGAGTGAGAAAAGTAAAGAAAAGAAATAAGTGAAAACGAGAAGAAAAAGAAAAGAAAGAAAACAAAAGAAAAGAAAAGAAAAGAAAAGAAAAGAAAAAGAGTGAAAATAATAAAATAAAAGAAAGAGAAATTTGTATATGTTGTGTATAGTTTTCAATAAGTTTTTTTTACTCTAGACAAATTCATATCTAATGTTGTTATGGAATCATATTCCAATTTTTCATTTTCCTAAATTTTGCATTATCCCGAGTTTTCATTTTCGAACACTTTGAATCCATACATATTTCCTTCATTTCATAACCCGAGCCTAACCTACATTACAACCCTATAAAGTCCTATGTGATCACATGGTGATTCAATTCAAAAGCTTAAATAGTTGTGGTAATCTATGAAAATACATTTCCCCTCCTTTAATGATTGTATCTTTCATTGAGATTGCATGTTTTTCATTTTATATATAGCGTTCTTCAAGTGTGACATGTGTGCGTCCGTGTTTCCATTTACATTTACTCTTTGTCCCCGCATGTCACGTGTATTACCTCCCATTCATAATGATTTCATTTGTTGAGTGTAATATCCATTGAGGATTGATTTATGCATGCTTTAACGCTTATCCGATTTATTTAAGTTTTTGTCAAATCATATTTTGCATGTGCTCACTCCCCTCCCACAATTTAAGGTTTCAATTCTAGGAAGTTCATTCCACAATGTTAATAATACGGACTTTTATGTGAATTCATTCACTTTGCTAACAATGTGTTAGAAATCTTTTTCATTATTACTGGGCTTGTTGCATGTTGTTGGGCCTTTTTGAGGAAATATTGATGTTTGTGGGTTTCATCCCTGAAAAACCTCACAAGACGACACTCGTCCACTAGGGTAACCTAGGGATTTAACGGCTTATTGCATTCGCTAAATGCTATCGTGTTCCCTACGAAACTGGCATTTATATTTTCTATGCTTATATACTCTTTGTACCGCCTTCTGTGGACTGGTTTTGTTTGTTTCATCACTAGGGGCTAGCAATGTCTATGTTAGGGGGTGTGATTAGTCACAAATATTGCATATGCGCGCCCGTTATCTTTACTTATTCTAGCACTTTTTGTGTTCCTTATGCCTATATTTATGCTCGTCAAATAGGCAACCTAGGTTTTGGATATATATATATATATGCTTTGTAGGGCTTAATTGAACTTTTGTAGTATTGGAGCGCTTAAAGTGAGGATCGATTGCATTTCAGAGAAGTCCCATTGTGGGACGCTACCTCAAGGGGATTTTAGTCATTTCACACTTCATCTCCAGCTCAGTGGAAACCACGAAAGCATACTTCGTTGAGTTATCTTCGCGTGGCCACAATCAATACGTCATTCTGAGCCCCTATAAAGAAGTTAGAGCCAATTACGTGTGCACCTTCTCACCCTCATATTGAACCAAAGGAGCCATTCAAATAGAGGATCGGTCAAACGAACCCTGGCCATCGGTCGACCGATGAATGTGAGTTTTCCTTTGAATCATTCTAGTATATTTTTTCACTTGGAACGATCGACGGGTCCGCACCTACGGTCGACCGGGGTCATTAGTTTTTGCATGATTTTTCCTTTCTTCATTTCTTTTTCCTTTTCTTTTTCCTTTTGTTTATTTTGTGGATTTACTTCATTTTTGGTTAGTTTAGGTTAGAAGGAAGGGATTTTGAGTGGGAGCTTCTCTCTCCTAGGGTTTGTGCCATTTGGGAATTGTAAGATACTATTCACTTTCTTCTCCATTAATATAGTTTCCATTGTTGTCTTTTCTTGCTTTAAGCTTTGTTATTTCTTTTTCTTGATTTGATTAATTAGGTTTACATGCTTTCTTGACTTTCTTACCTTTATTTCTTGCATTTAATACATGTAATTTATGATGCTTTCTAGCTAACTTAAATTAGGTTGTGATTAATGGAACTCACCTTGGGTTGATGGGTTTCTTTGCTTTGGTAATGGGTTTTATGCATTTAATTCGATTGGGTTATTCTTGAGTTTATGCCTAGGAGATGTAATAGGGTATATCATGTATGCTCCATATTTACGACCTTGTGTGTGTGTAATTTCCAAGGTATTTGTTGACGTTAAAATCATATTAGGCTTTTATGCGAATTTAGGGAGTGATAGCTCTAGATTTAATTACTTGTTGAAATGAGATTCAGTCTTGCTAAATTCGTAGTCCCATGTAACTATTTATGCATGTTAATCCGAGGTGAGGAGATATTAGTCACAACGCATAGATTTATTCCCTTTCTTAATCTTAGTTTGAATACCCATGTGTAGTTATCTTTTCTTTTGTTTTTTTGATATCTTTTACACTTTTATTGAGAGGTATTAAACCAATATGATTCTAGCAACTAGTCTATGTGAATTTCCGATACCCGGAATGGCTACTGTACTCCCTTAAAAGGGTGTAGTCAATAGTCTAGGTTTTTGCATAGCGGTGGGTGCCGAGCATAACGACCGGTGTATATGTTTATGCACGTGCACCACGATTTCCCCCTCTGTCAAAATGGTGTCGTTGCCAGCAACTTGTTTGTTTTAGAATTTAAATTATTTAGTATTTCGTAGTATTTTCTTTCTATTTGTAATTTTTTGTTAACTATTTTTGTGGGACTTCTACATTTGAGCGCCAAGAAACGCTTGAATTTTTCGGCCGCACATCACTTTGTGGAATTTGCCATCTCGAGCCTTCTTTGGGGTAAGTATGTCTTATTCCAATTTTTTTGGTGATTGTAATGATAATTCTTAAAATCCCCCTACACCTGTGACTTTTGGTCAATACTTACAAGCCCAAAAAATTTATACATCTAAAATTTCTTTGGGTTAGTATTACCAAAGTCAAGTTATGGATTACGGAAATTTCGAGAATGATTATTCCGATTTTGGGCCTCAAAATACTCATAATAAGAATTTTAAAACGAATTGGAATAGCTTTCAAAATTCTTATAATATTGATTTTGATTATAGTTCCGAGGATAGTTTTTAACGTTCTCATATATAAGAATTTGTGCCTCCGCCTATGACTTCGGTGATGGCTTGCATATTCTTGAAAATAAGAAACTTGAAAACCATTCTCAGGAAGAAGATCGTTGTTTGGAGCATGAGTTGGATTTTTTATTTGAATCTGATGACGATTTTTCTTTTGAGACTTTTGAAGTCGATGATGTTTTAAACCAAATGAGGATTTTTTGCCTACTTTGGAACAAACCATTCTTGAATTGTCCCATGGTATAATAGAGAATGAAAATGAGGAAGAATTGAATGTAATGTCCATTTGCAATGAAATGATTTCTTCTTTGGTCCCCAAAGAAGAATATTTCATTAAAAATGATCTTATTTCCTTCAAAACTCAATCTTCAAGCGATGATGACTCATCTCTTGAGGTTGAATTTATGTCATCCCCATCGTTATTCTATATTGTCGAACCGATACAAGTACTCGATGAATCGGTTCCGAACATTACAACATTTAACCCTTTCACCGATGAGGATTATTTGCTCGAGTTGCTTTCCATGAAGGCATATTTGCCTCCATGTGCGCCACCTCCCATTCCAATTGAAAAATATTTGGGAGGAAATTCTATTTTTTTGGATCCCACGCATTTTTGTCACCCGTTTTATCCAAATCCCCAATCATCCCTCAAAAAAATTTAATTGGTGATGGTTCATTTCTTCCGCCTTACACATGCCTTCCGTTGTTTAAACGGAATTCCCATATTCCGAAAGGTATGCATGAAAGGGAGGGTCCCCCTTGATCCTCCAAAGTGAAATCGTATTTTGGGGGTGGACCCTAAAAAATTTCAACTTCTAGTGAACACTTAGTTGGAAGTTAAAATTGTAGGTTGTAAATAGTTAGTTTTGTTTTATTTTTCATATTTTTTCTTTATTCTTATTTATTGTCTAGTATAATTAGTTAATTTTTGTTATTTGTTTTTTGTTATGCTTGGTACTAACATGTTTTGTAGAATCATTCTCTTTAACTTAGTTCTTAATTCACATTGAGTACAATGTCAGGTTTTAAGTTAGGGGTGTGGTATGTTTTATCCATTTATTGGTAGTTTCTTTGATTTGATTATATGTCCTTTCAAACATGCTTTTCTTGTAAAAAATTTAAATTTTCAAAATAATTTTCTTTCTTTTTTCTCCTTTGTAGGGCATTTTTCTTTTGTTTTCGATGATAAATTTTAATAAATGCCCGATCTAATAGACAATTCAATGATGCATCTTCTCGAATTTAGAATTTATTAGACTTTGGTCCTCAATCATTGATACTATGAATAACTTCATGAATTAAACTTTAATCCCATGAGCACATGCACTTTTCTTGCTTTATTGATTTGGTTTAAGATTTTTATAACTCGTTAATCTTTTATTGCATTGTATATACTTACACCTAGTGAGCTTTGGGATTTTCTTCGTTTGGGAGTGTTCTACACTTCTATTTCCTCTTTGAAAATGTTACACTCATTGGTAATCTCACTATTCGTTCACTGATCGTTCATTAATTGAGTTCATATATGAAATGTGTTACGTTAGCATGATTTTCAAATTTTGTTTTGACTCGAGAACTGCATAAACTTTAGAAAATGATCATATGCCATCTTTTTTATATCAGCCATATTGACCTTGACCCCACCTTAAATGTTTTTCCTCGTCAACCCCTTTGATCCTTAATATATCCTTTCGTTTCATAACCCCAAATCCCATTACTGACTCCATATTGGAGTTATAAACCATATATATCACCTTTCATCCCTTTGTTTGGAATGATACTTGGGATTGAATGATGTTCGCGTTATGTGGTTGCAATTAAGCATGTGATAGTGAGAAAAGTAAAGAAAAGAAAGAAGTGAAAAAGAAAAGAAAGAAAACAAAACAAAAGAGAAGAAAACGCGAGAAAATAAGAAAAGAAAAGAAAGAAAAATTTGTATATGTTGTGTATAGTGTTCAATAAGCTTTGTTTACTCTCAAATTCATATATAGTGCTTGTTATGGAATCATATTCCAATTTTGCATTTACCCACATTTTCCATTATCCCGAGTTTTCATCTCTGAACACTTTGAATTTGTACATATTTCCTTCGTTTCATAACGCGAGCCTAACTTACAATACAACCCTATAAAGTCATATGTGATCCCAGAGTGATTCAATTCAAAAGTTTAAATAGTTGTGATAATCTCTGAAAATAAATTTCTCCTCCTTTAATAATGGTATCTTTCATTGATATTACATGTTTTTCATTTTATATATAGCGTTCTTCAATTATGACATGTGTGAGGCCTTGTTTCCATTTACATTTACTCTTTATGCCCGCATGTCGCGTGTATTACCTCCCATTCATAGTGATTTGTAAGGACATATTTTATTGTCCATTATCATTTACGTATGTCGTATACCGCTACACTGTCAAATAAATATTCAAGAACATTCATGTATCAAGACAGATCCGAATTTCAAGTTCTTCAACAAGAAAAGTCTCTGTGAGATTAATTTTGCTAAGGTTGTGTTTATGTACCTTAGCATTTCACTTAAGGTGTTAGGATATGTTTTACAAAATATTTTCTATGTGTTGGAGCAGAGTTTTTACGTTTTTCATCAAAATAATTTTTTCAGACCTGTAGGCGAATTTTTGAAATAAAAAATGTTTTTTTAATTCTTGTTCGAGCGACATCATCCTGTCGCACGAAGTTTCTCGCGAGATGCGCTTGTCTCGCGAAGTCGTTCATGCGACTTAGCCTTCTCGTTCGAGAGACGTGCCTATATCGTTCGAGCAACGTGCCGACTTAACTTTTCTTATAAAAGGGGTTCTGCAACTCCGGTTTTCAGAAAAAGACCTGTGATTTTGAACTTTTATGAAACTGCTTTGGCACAATACTTTGTCTTCTCAGTTTTAGGGATTTAAACCCTTTAGCTTTCAATTCACAACATCCCAATAGTTTATGTGAATTGTTTTGGAACCCAAGAACACATCTTTGTTCAAGTTTTCTTATAGAGAAGATCTCTACTGCTGATCTAGGTGCCACTTGAGGGAGGTAATCGGGTGACTATGACTGAGCATCATTGGGAGCACTCGAGGGTGTGACTTGATGATTGGGTTCATTGCGTGGGATCCATTGATGACTCTAGACTGCGTGTCTATATGGATTTTCTAAGGTTAATCCATTGCAGATTTTATGGTAATCCGTTTAAGTTGATTTACAAATTACAGTGAAATAAAAGGTTTTGCCCTTCGGGGATTTTTCCTAAATTCTGCGAGTTACAAATTATTTACGTTGGCTTGATTTATCCACGTAGTTACATGTTTTGGGGCTGATTTAATTTGGTTTAAAAATAGACTCCAATTAAACAAGGTTAAATTGGAAATTTGTGAATGAGTTATTTTTAATCAATTATCACACATAGCATCATTCTCAAATTGGTATCAGAACCGGTTACGCTAATTTATCGCTTATTTCTATTTTTCGCAAAATTCTGTGATATTGATTTTTTTTAAAAATCAGTTTTGTGAAAAATCGAAATGTTTCCAATGGAGCACTCATATAATAGGATGCCTAATTTTTACGGGTCTAATTATGCGTACATGAAAGATCATATGAAATCATAATTAAAAGCTATTGACGAGCGTGTTTGGTAGCTTTGTGAAAACGGCTGCAATCCTCCCATAGTCATTGCTAATAATACCACCTCTTTAAAACCCGTGTCGAACTGGACTGGGGTTGATTTTAAAATGTCTAATTTTAATTCCCGTGGACTTAATGCTATTTATGGATCCGTCACTCCTGGCACGTCATTCTGAGCTCGAATGAAGAAGTTAGAACCAATTCCCTATGCACCTTCTCACCCTCATGTTGGACCAAATGAGACATAGAAAAGGAGGACCGGCCCCTGGCCACTGGTCGACCAGTGAATTTGATTTTGTTCGAAACATTCTAGTATCTTTTTTTTTACTTGGACCGGTTGATCGGGCCCCCACCCGCAGTCGACTATGGTCGTTAGTTTTTTCACTATTGTTCCTTTCTTCATTTATTTTTTCTTTTCTTTATTTGTAACTTAATATATAGAGGGGAATTTTGTCTATTTTGTGGATATACTTCATTTTAGGTAAGTTTAGATTAGAAGGAGGGGATTTTGAGTGGGAGATTCTCTCTCCTAGGGTTTGTGCCATTTGTGTATTATAAGCTACTATTTACTTTCTTATCCATTAATATAGTTTCCATTGTTGTCTTTTCTTGTTTTAAGCTTTGTTATTTATTGTAGTTGTTGTGATTAATTAGATTTACATGCTTTCTTTACTTTCTTTATTTGTTGTTTACCTTTATTTCTTGCATTTAATACATGTCATTTATGTTGCTTTCTAGCTAACTTAAATTAGGTTGTGATTAATGGAATTAACCTTGGGTTGATGGGTTGCTTTTCTTTGGTGATGGGTTTTATGCATTTAATTCGATTGGGTTGTTCTTGATTTTATGCCTAGGAGATTTAACGGGGTATATCATGTATGATCCGTATTTACAACCTTGCGTGTGTAATTTCCGAGTTATTTTTTGACGCCAAAATCATATTAGGCTTTTATGCGAAGGGAGTGACAACTTTAGATTTAATTACTTGTTGAAATGAGATTCAATCTTGCTAAATTCATAGTCCATATAACCATTTATGCGTGTGAATCCGAGGTAAGGGATACTAGTCGCAACCTATAGTTTTATTCCCTTTGTTAATCTTAGTTTGAATACCCATGCCTAGTTATCTTTTCTTTTGGTTTTTCAATATCTTTTACACTTTTATTGAGAAGTATTAAACTAATATAATTCTAGTAACTAGTCTCTGTGAATTTTCGATACCCGAACTGGATAATGTACTCCCTTAAAAGAGTGTAGTCAATAGTCTAGGTTTTTGCATAGTGGTGGGAGCTGAGCATAACGACTGGTGTATATCTTTATACACTTGCATCGCTGTTTCCCCTGCTGATAACACCACGTTAGCCTTCTCAGGATGATACTGAATATCAAACTGGCCATCCTTCACGAACTCCAACCACCTCCTCTGCCTCACGTTCAGATCTTTCTGCGTTAACAAATACTGAAGCGATTTATGGTCCGTGAATAAGGTAAACTGCTCCCCTAACAAATAGTACCTACAGATCCTCGAGGAAAATACAACTGCGGCTAACTCCAAATCATGCGTGGGGTAATTCTTCTCATGGAGCTTAAGCTTGCAAGATGCATATGATACTACAAATATAGCACCCTGCAGGGGATGGTATTCTGCACTGCATATGCTTACATGCCGCGACACATCTCAATATAGGGCGCGACCCTACTGAACTCGGGGTGCGGTCCTACCGAATATAGGGATGAGACCCTCCTCATCACAGGGCGTGACCCCCCTCAACACGCCGCGGAATCACCCAGTATAGGGCACGACACCTTTGTCTCTATACCGTTACTGTATGCAGCACTCACATTGCTTCCCTTACAGGCCACATCCCTCTCTATTATAACAACTTTAGATTCTATATACGTCACGTGCTGAGAGCACATGAGCATATCTCCTATAAATAGAGGACCACACCTAAAAAATATGGGGATGGACCGATTGGACCGATTTCATATACCCGGGGAAGATTTCATTCTACAACACATACTCTCTATACAACCTCAACCTACAGCTTGGGGGCCACTGGCCGGCATCGCAGCCATCTCTCCGACTCACTGGAATCCTCAATACTATCATGTACTCTCCTTTATTCTCATACTTGTACGCCTCTTTAGGCACGATTATATTGTACAATGCAACGCATATAATGTGAATGGAGCAACATAGTGGACGTAGGCCTATTTTAGAGGCTGAACCACTCTATATCTTGTTTTCTCTCTGTTTACTTGCTTTGTTTATTTATTATATACTTTACTCTTGATTTGCTGGTACGAGAATGACAAGTGGACGATTTCTCGTATCATCAATCTGGCGCCGTTTGTGGGAACGAGGTATTTCAATCTTGTTTCTCTACATTTTGGGTTCTTAAACACCTTGTTTTACTCATGGGGATCCTTTGGATCATTATCTCATGGGTGGATTCCGGTTATTGAACTCGTATTTTGCATACACCCCCTCAAATGGGTATCACGTATTTTCAAATCTGTCCACGGGTCTCCTTTTTATGACCTCAGTTCTATTTTATATACCCCTGTTATATCACCCCACCTAGGAAGAGCTGGAAATCTTGATGGGCATTGGCCCCGTAAAGGTGGGTGATTAGGGAAGAGCTATATTTTCTCTCTTTTTGTTGTTCTTTGCCTCTAATCTACGATTTATCATTAGAATTGTGCCATTTTGTGCATCGAGAGGTTATTCTCTCAATGGAGAGATCCTGGTAGGTATGCTCTCCACGAGTTTCGGGAGAAAAACTCAGTTTTCGGGACTCAATTTTGGGATTGTCTCTTCACTACCTAGGTAGGGATGCTTCGTGGTAGTTCTACTACCTTACATGCCGCGGCCTCTACTGGGGCAGTTGTATTACAGAAGCTTCAAAACATCAAGGAACGAACTCAGGTGGTCTCCACCTCAACCTTATTGAATATCATTCAAAGGCCACGGAAGTGAACTTATGTGCCTTACTGGCCGCGGCCTCATCGGTGATATCATACAAAGGCCACGGCAGTGCACCTATGTGCCATACTGGCCGCGGCCTCAGCAGCAATACCATGTAGCAGTGCAAATGTTGCATCCCCATTTCCTACTTGGTTACTCTAATATTTCTATGATTACTCACTTCTGCTAGTTTTGTCCCATATTATATATACTTTGTAAAGATTAACAAAAGTAGAAAATGGAAGGAAAATCCAGCCAGAGCACAGAAGTCAAAGATGAGATTGTGCAGCGGTACAATCACCCCAACCACCTCTACGACAGTCATGCCTCACTACAGACCCATGTCAACTATTTGATTCAGAGGGTCCTAATGCTAGAGGTCGCGGCCTCACCCAATGTGGGTGCGACACCCAGAATCGGTGCTGCCGCAGCTCCAGAAGTTCCACCCGAGGAAGTGCATGAGCTAAAAGCACTGGCCACAGAACGTAAGGCCGCAACCAAAGTCCTAAAAAGGAGAACGGAGAAGGAAGAAAAGAAATCTGAGGCCTACACTCCGTTAGCCTTCCCGATTGAAGAGATCTTTGAGTTCATCAAAGAGGACAACCTACCGAGATGGCCAGAAAAGCTGAGAGCTCCACCCCACAAGAGGAACAAAGCTACTTGGTGAAAATTTCATCAAGACCGTGGCCATGACACTGAGCAATGCTATGCTCTGAAGGATGAAATTGAAAGGCTGATTGGGCAAGGAATGCAGCGGAGGTTCCTCAAAGATGTTTAGGGGATGGAGTCTAGTCTCACAAACCGCATGCCCATTTTTCATGCTGATGCCTTAAATTCCATATGTTTCTACTTTACAGTGAAAACTCCTCTTATGCTGTTTTAAACTAAACTTTGTATTATTCTTACAAAGTCATAAATATATGAATAGTTATATGAAATCAAGTTCACTTTTGTAATGCCATATTTTAATTCTCATTTCCATGAATTGTTATCTTATTAAGACTATTTTTGTCTTAAACAGATCTCGATTCGAGACAATATGTTATATAAAGAATGATAATATCTAAATGAGCCCACAAACGCCCGACAAAATGTCGAATTGTTCGAACGCAGATGATAATTGAAAATAGTGAAAGCAAATACCAAAAGCGGTTATCCAAATTGGACTGCAACATCAATCATAAGGGTTTTCAATGCTCGTTCTTAGCTTTCGGGATGCGTCATTAGTTGCAAGGGCTTCCAATGCCCGTTCTTAGCTTTCGGGATGCGTCATTAAGTCGGGAGACTTGTAATATCTAGTCAGGTATGGCTTTATATATCCATAGTTGTGGGTGGCTTAATAACATAAACCATCCTGGGGAGGCTTGAAAGTATCCTGTATGTTAGCTGTGGGTGGCTTAATAATATAACCCAGCCTGGGGAGGCTTGAAAGTATCCAGTATGTTAGCTATGGGTGGATTAATAATATAACCCAGTCTGGGGAGGCTTGAAGGTATCCTGTATGTTAGCTGTGGTTGGCTTAATAATATAACCTAGCCTGGGGAGGCCTAAAAGTATCCTGTATGTTAGCTGTGGGTGGCTTAATAACATGACCCAGCCTGGGGAGGATTAAAAGTATCCCGTATATCTACAAAGGCCCGAGGAGGCTTGATAATGTCCCATTTATGATGCTAAATAAGATAAAAGCCATATTCCATGAAAGGCAATTGAAGCGACTAGAGGAAAGCCATGAAAGTCAACTGTTGTTTTGCTGCAATCACAAAAGCATACCAAAGCTGCAGAATCTCGTAAGGGCCAAATATACGGCTGTGACAATTAAATGAATCCATTAAGCGACAAAGGCAAGCAGTAAAGGTTAACCTGCTGCGTCCATGATCAAGAAGCATAATTATAATGATTCGGTGGTAAGGTGTCGCGGCCTACGTAAAGTGCATGTGTGGTAATCTACAATACAGTGCAGCCATTAAAGAGACTATGGGTTGACGCGGTAATGACTTGGATTTAGGTCCAATTAAAGCTACAACCATAAAGCTACAAAAGATGGATTCCAAACACTCAAAGGTACCGCGACCTATTAGAGAAAAATAACTCAAAGGTATAGCCTCCATGTAGGAAGGGGATCCACTTTCAAACATTCAAGTGACATCCCTGTCAATATGGCTGCGGACATTAAGTAAATTCATTCAGAAGCGATAGTAAAGGCAGGATTATCAAGCTACTGCAGCCCTATTTAAAAAGAGCAGCCTCTTCTAGTCACGAGGGCAAGCAAAAGGAAAAAGGGCCGTAACCCATATACAGAAATCATCCATAATAAAGTGTCGCGGCCTTAAGTTAGCAAAGATGTATAAAGAGCATTCATTCAGGTATTAAAGCAAGCAAGGCATACATTTAAGTGTTGAACCTAGAAAAACAGAAGAATAAAGGCTACTAGAAAAAGGAGGCAAAAATAATAAACATTGAATGTAGCCGCAGCCACTATAAAGAGTTGCAAAAAATGACAAAGGGGTGCAACCCATATATGTAAAAGTTTAAAAAGTAGAAGGGATGCGGCTCTGTGCGGATAAGCAGTTCAAACTACTTTGAAGATTACAGGCTCACGAAGCCGCATCGTCGTTGACATCACCTTCCTCACAATCCGCGGCAGTTTCAGTTTCTTCCTCCGTGGCCGCTGCCTCAGCTTCTGCTCTTAGCCTCGCTTTCTCTTCAGCCGTGGCCTTGAGCTCAGCTATGCATTCTTGATGATCTTCATCACCAAGTCCCTAGGAAATAATGGTCTCCTTAGATTCAGGAAAGTTCTTTATGACCCTGTGCTTAAGTTCTTGGTAGCCGCGGAGGTATGCCCTGTTATTGATGAGATAAAAGTCCCTAGAGACCTTGAATGACTCCACAATAATGTCAATGGCAAGTTTAAGGGCTTCGGCATGGCCCCACTCCATTTTTTTAATTGCCGTGGCATGGGCTACGACATCTTGGGCAGACTTGGCCTCTCACTCCTCATATTTCTTTTGAAAAAGCCTGAGCTTATTACTAGAAGTTTTCGCGGCCTGTACAGCTTTTGCGATTTGAGACTGCGAGACCTTGAGGGATTCCGCGACCTGTTTAAAGTTTTCCTTTGCTTCCTCTTTAGCCTTATTTGTAGCTTCCAAGTTCATCTGGGCTGCCTGAAGAGCCGCGACAGCAGATTGCTTCCTAACTTTAAAAGAGGAATTCTGTGCAGCCTCCAAGTTAGTGGCGTGCACCCTCTCCGCGGCCTCTTTTAGTTTATAGAGGGCCTCATACTTCCTCTTCTGGGCCACCATGACATCCACTACCTGAAATGAAAATGTTAGGAGCAAGGTATGAAAAGAAAAATTAAAATTAAGAGAGCACTTACACTTACCCTCAAAAGACTATGGAGTCCGTAGTCCTACAGATCGTTATGGTCTTATTCCACCAACCTGTCAAGGTCCGCAGCGTCAAGGTCCCTCATTATCCTTCGCACAGCCTTCGCGGTAGTCTCCCATGAAGACTCAGGGATAGGCTGTCTTAGCTGTGGCCACGGTCGACTTGTCAGGACCAGCTCTGGCGCGGCACTGAGGAGGTGCCAAGTTGGCATTAACAGCAATAACAGGTGGTAGCAGTGGAGAAGTTGAATGGATAGGGGCGTCCGACATGGGCAACAAACCTGCCACAGCCAGATTGGCTCTAATATCATCATCAAATTCAATTTGGGGTTCGACAAGGTTGGTTTTTTCTGCGACCAGATTTTGGGTCGCGGCATGAGGATTTTGATCGCCGAAAGGGACCGCAGCTGGAGCCTTGTCCCTGGCCTCTTCTTTTTTCGGTGCCTTGTAGTGTTATTGAGGATAACTGCATCCCCGTCCATCTCTGCCAGTTGGGCAACCAAGAGTTCCCTGTCAACCTCCTCACCTAAAAGAGGAAAAGCAACAGTAAATATTTGAAGTTTTAAAGATAAGCTTTTGCGGAGTAAGAATGTTGATTGAATTATTACCTTCCGCGACCATATCTTTAGGTATAGATTAATTTGGGAAGTAGCCTGCTTCAAATACAGAGGCCGAAGTAACAAGAGTACTGAATTTTTTATGCTCAGCAGGAACGACCGCGGCCTCAGCAACCCTCCTCTCCTATTGCTTGCTCAGTTGCAAGTTGTCAAGAACTACAGAAAAACACTTCAAAGGTTAGTAAAGTTTATTAAGCAATTACGAAGAGGGGACGCGGCTATAAATCAAATACCTAGCTTAGAAGGGGACCCCCAATACCGCGGCATTCGAAACGACTTTTCCCTCTCGTTCTCCTGAGGGTGAATCTCTCACCCTTCTCTGGAGATGTAAAAATACTTCCCCTTCCAGTTCTTTACACTGGTCGGTCTCCCAGAGTAAAGGGTCTCGTCCTTGCCGTGGACGGAGAAGTATTAGTACCCAGCGAACTTCACGGAGTTTTCCTTTGGACGGTAGAAGTGAAAAAACTCCGTGGGAGTAATGTCTTTTTTGAATTGATTCTCCCAAAGCACGACCGCGGTAAGGATGGCCCTCCAGCCATTGGGATCTAATTGGGCTGGTGCTAGTTTCATGGTTTGAAAAATTCGTCTGATGGGAACAGGAACAGGCAACCGCAACCCATAAATAAAGGCATAAAGTGGAAAATATACCTAATCGTCAGCAAGCGCCGTGCTCGATCTTTAGTTCGCTGCAGGTGCTGAGCACATCAAGTTTTCTGGAAACTTAAAGGCCTCGGCTACCTGGTCAACCCAGTCTTGGGTCATGATGCTGTGGATATCAAGCGCAGCTAGGGGTCTCTCAGCCCTCACAGATGGACCAGTTGGTTCGTCCCTAACATGGGCAGCACCCCTTGTCGCGACATTATCTTCCACATCCATTGGTCGGTTACTAGAGTTAGCTTACTCTTCCATCCGCGTGGTCTCAAAATCCTTCCTAGAAGCAGAGTCTGCGGAGTCTGAGTCTAATACTACGCAGTTGGGGCAATTCTTCAGTTGACAAGGCCCTATTGATCTCAGAGGAGGCACGGAAGGGAGTTCAGGTGGAGAGGCTCCAAAATGCTTTGCCCAAAAGCCTCTCAAAAACTCGTTTGGGTCAAAGCTCATATGGCTGTAGCAGTACCTGAAAAGCACAAGCCGCAGTTAGGTGCCGTAGCCAGTATGGTATAGAGGCCTCTTAGAGGCCACGACAAGTTCAATGGAATATTAAGATGAACAAAAAATATTGAGGCCAAATGGGCAAGTGGGTTTTGAGCCCCAAAAGACAAACATCATCGTGGCATATTAATTTGATTGGTTTTACAATGCCACGACTACTAACTTAACGATAGATGTGCGCTAAAGCATCGCGGAGTCTAAATGTAAGAACCTAAGGGGCCGCAACTATCGCTCACCATAAGCCGTGGATAGGTATCAAACCAAGGAAAATTTGAAGGATCAAGTGCAACCCTAGATTACTAAATGGGTACTTTATCATGCCGCGACCATTCACTCAAACAGTTTTGTACCTAATGTTTATTCGTTTAAAGATCGAAGACCTAGAATATGAAGAGTTTATTCAATAACATCAAGAACAGTTATATGATTTCATGGTATTAAACACATATACGTGCCATGTTATCCAAGCATTCGAAGATCAAGGGTTCAGTTCAGCATACGAAGATTGATTCAAAGAGCAATGTGGCAATAATTACTACAACTATTTATCATGCCTACGTATTAGATTCTTGGAAATTAAAAGATTATTAAAACAAAACCCTAGATTCCTATCAAGCAATACAGAAATTCATGTGTTCGACTATTATAGAAGAATGACGAACTACTAAATCTATTAAAAAGGATGTTGGTTGAAAAATTACCTGTAAATAAAGAAGATGGAGATGATCAGCCTCAAACCGCCTTGGAACCACCACACTCAGCCTTGGAAGGACGTCAAAAAAATCAAGAGGAAAAACGCGCAGAGTTCAACTTTCGATATGCTCTCAAAAATTTGGAAAACATAACGAAGTCCACGGCCTGAACAATTTATATAAGAGAGCGCGAAAGATGAATCGTCGCCTTGGAAACACCGCGGCACCTAAGAAGATAGAACTAAGCCGCAGCCCCAATCTAATTCTCTTGGCACTACGACTTGGGGACTTATTGATAGTACAAATATAGCACCCTGCCGCGGATGGTATTCTGTACTGCATATGCTTACATGCCGCGACCAATCTCAACATAGGGCACGACCCTACTGAACTCGGGGTGCGGCCCTACCGAATACAGGGGCGCGACCCTCCTCATCACAGGGCGCGACCCCCCTCAACATGCTGCGGAATCACCCAGTACAGGGCGCGGAACCCTTTTCTCTAGACCGTTACAGTATGCAGCACTCACATTTCTTCCCTTACAGGCTGCATCCCTCTCTATTATATAAACTCCAGATTTTATATACATCACGTGCTCAGAGCACGTGGGCATATCTCTTAAAAATAGAGGACCACACCTCAAAATATGGGGATGGACCGATTGGACGGATTCCATACACCCGGGGCAGATTCTACAATACATACTCTCTATACAACCTCAACCTATAGCTTGGGGGCCACTGGCCGGCATCGCAGCCATCTCTACGACACATCGGAATCCTCAATACTATCATGTACTCTCTTTTATTCTCATACTTGTACACCTCTTTAGGCACGATTATATTGTACAGTGCAACGCATATAATGAGAACGGAGCAACACACTGGATGTAGGCCTATTTAGAGGTTGAACCACTCTATATCTTATTTTCTCTCTATTTACTTGCTTTGTTTATTTATTATACACTTTACTCTTGATTTGCTGGTACGAGAACGATAAGTGGATGATTTCTCGTATCATCAGCATAAGTTATAGCCCTCTCCTCCTGCTGCAATAAACCCCCAAGTCCTTATAAGGATGCATTAGTGTAAACACAGTATGCCACTCCTCTCTTAGGCAGTGGAAGTATGGGTGCTAAGGTTAATTTATCCTTTAGCTCACCACTCCTATTTTTCTATTTAAATTTTGGACCTAAAGTTCCAAATAAGATATAAACTAACTTAAAACTAGAAGTTTTTATTATTTATATATTAGGGTAGGAGACATTAAATGTTCCTAAATAATTTTTAATTTGGCTCTGAAGTTCCGAATAATTTTTTTTTCTTCGTGATCAAACCTGAAGTTTTGACACAATAGGGAGATTTTTAAAATCTGAACATATTAATAAAATTAAACATAAAGTTTAATTACTTTATGTGTTGAACCCGAAGTTCTCACAAATAAATAGCATGGTCCTGAAGTTCTAATTATTAAATCAAGGATGTGTAACACCCCGTATTTTAGGGAATATTTAAATTACATGTAATATAATTCATTTGAGAAATAAAGTAAATTAAATAAATATTAATTATTAATATTTGATTAATATTCATGTGTTATTATATTTACTTATGTGATAAGTAAATGAAATTGTATTATATTATATGACGCCGTAAGTGGGTAAAAGTAACGGGTTGATAGGATCTTATTTGGGATGTGCTTGTGGGGTCGTGTTGGGAATAAGATGGTAAATTGATGATAGGTAACTCGGATGGTGATTTCAAGTACACGGATGATCCGGAATGGGTCGAGTTAGTCGGAATTAGGTGCTCGTGTGGGGTCATCTAATTTCTCTGCGTTTTCAAAACAGGCCTACAATTGTGGATTTTGACTCAGTTCGGCTGCCTACTCAACCTAGGTTAGGCGCTTTTATGTGTTATTGATTCGGTTGGGATCTGAATTACTTTTTAAGGTCCATAGATGGTGTTTAGGACTTCTGGAATTTTTAGAAGATAGTATTACCGTGGAGTTAGTTGAGAATAGAATTGGGGTATGGATTTAGGAGTGTTTAGGATGAACGACACTCAAAAATATATTTATGGATTCGAATGGAAATTTCAAATGGAATTGGGGAACATGTTAGATTGAGATGGGTTTAGTTTCCATAATAAAATATAATCGTGATAGAAAAATAAGTATGTGACTACTTATGGATGTGGGAGTCGGATTTAAACTCAAAGAATATAGGCTAGTGCCACGAGTGACATGCACGGTTAGCCACTTTTAATTTATATATAGATGGGTATAAAGACAGTATATATATGTATAACTATATTTGTGTGTGATTGATATATGGGAAACATACCTACTGTAGTGGATTCTATCGGTGGAGGTTGCGCGCAGTGAGTGGTATATCCTGGTGAATCCCAACAGGTGTAGTATTGGCTCCCAGGTTATAAATATGTTGCACGACGGCCCTATGTGAGTTTTGAATCCAATGGGATAATGTGGTATAGTTATGATCCACGAATGTATGACTACGAACACCTTCGGTTTAGGTTACGACTTGGGTTCGGTGGGGTGATTCCGACCCGGTGGCCCAAGTTGAGATGTCTATCCCTGGTTCTTGATAGCATACTAGAGAATGCATCCGCGAGGTAATGATATAGGGATTGTGGTTATATATATACAATGAGCGATATATATTTGTGTATACTATATATGTTTTATATATACGCGTATGTGTGTGTGTGTAAATATATATACAAACAAATTAAAGGATATTATGAACAGTAAATTTATATGCATCCGAGAGGACAGCTCGGGGATGCTATGTGTAAATATGTATATAAGAGTGATAGAAATATATACGGGTATATGACACTAAGGTGAATGTTGAATTAATAACTAGAATAAAGTTATGTGAAGTGAATTGATAAATTATAATTGAGGATCATAATTATAATGCGGATCTGAAAGCTAACTGAGAATTTAAAGCGAAATAAATTATACCCATGATATAGGGTAGCGTATGGGACTAATATTAGTGTTGAGGTACTAGTTAGGTTAGGTAGTGTAACTAGGGAGTTTAAAATACACTTGTTAGGTGTTCACTATAAATAAGGTGCGAGGGGTATCTCATGGGTGTGTAACACCAGTTTCAATATGAAAGATTGAAGGACATATTTATTCATATATTTTAAACACTTGGAAAATATTTTCAAAGGGGTTTGGGCTCTAACCGTGTCAAATTATTTTTGAAACTTTTTGGGCTCAGTCACCGAGACGCCTAGTTTAACCATCTTTCTAGTGAGACGATGTTGCAGTAATTGTGGTGAGCGTGCGGCTTATACGATAGACTATAATGCGGAAGTAAAACAATTTTCCAAAATAAACTCCAATTACCTACAAGTTATCTATTTTATTGAAGAAGGGACCAATTCAAACTTTTCTTGAATGGCTAACTTTGCAAAAAGATGTTTTAGTTTGCCAAGTCAGTTAATAGTCCTAATTATTATCTTGAGTTAACTAGGTGTCAAAACAGATAATATATTATTCAATTAATTAGGTGCGTTTCTAGTATTAAACCTACTTTTTCGTATGAGGCGGGATGTTGCAAATTTGTAAAGTAAAGCACAAGGTGATTATTTTACGTCGCAAAAACCCTTCCCCAAAAAAAATGATGGACCCTTTAGAGTCACCTAATCTACTTCCACTAAAACAACAAAAACAATTAGAGATTTAGAAAAATAACACATGAAATGAACAAATAACACAAGAACAACAATTAGAAATACTTACAACCAGCTTTTTCAAAATGAAAAATCAACAATAACTGAGAGATGATATTCTGCAAAAAATATACAAGCTTGACTCCTCAAGATTTAGAAAAATATTGAGTAGAAACAGCCTTGGTTCAAAGTATACACTCTTAAGATAAATCTTTTTGAATCAGGTGTATAATCTCTCTCTCAAAATTTCAGCAGAGCTTACGCTTAAAAATATTTTTTCTCGGGCTAAAAATAATGAACACCCAAAAGGTTTTATTTATAAAGAAAGTGGGTGTACTCTGATTGGTGAACAAAGGATTCACATAACTTTATATTTTAACAAAAATGATGGTGTTTATAGCAAAGATGGTGCCAGCTGTAAACCATATAATGTCATATACAAAAGAGTTTCTAACTACCCACCCATCCTAGAAATGAAAAAGACACAACACTTGCGCAAAGTTGATGAAAACCTGCAAAACATAAATACACTTTCTTCCTAGAAATCAAGTTAGTAGAACTTGCTCTACCAAAATATTAAAATGACATAATTAAATTTGCAGGAAATAATAAAACAAAATATGTGTAAAGAATATCAACAACACATGAAATGAATATGTACTCAACTCTCCCCTATTTTGGCTAAATAAGACAATGGTAAGAAGAAGAAAATACTAAGTGTTTATAAACTGCAAAATAAGCGTCTCCTACATTAAACATGGCTTTAAGAGATACCGTTTATTAGTAGATATCTTTATCCTAAAACCTCAGAGATCTAGTAATAAAAATGCATAATAAACACAAGCTAATATTCAAGTACAATCTCTCCAATCAAATATTGAAGTTACTTCTAAACAAGAGTTATGATAAGGCATAAAGAGCATATCAGCCAGCTAAAAATCACAAGCAACAGAAGGAACTATCCTAATTTGTTTATGAGTTTTTGGAGCATTAAACTGGTAAGAATATCCATTTGCGTCACAATACTTGGTATCTCCATTTTGAATAAACTCACCTCCCCCATCATTGAATGAATCTAAGGGTGTGGCGGTGTTTAAGTCCTTAACCTTCTTGCGAGGAGACTTAATGATTTTCTCACTCTCGCAAGCGTCACAAACAATAGTTGGACATTTCTTTGACTTTAAAATATCCATTTGAGGTCTCAAGTCACAAGTCCTAATCCAAAAAGGCAAAGTTTTCAAAGGTTTTTGTGCCTTTCGAAAGTTAGGATAAAATTTATCTTTCGGAAATACTTTCTTATTAACATGAGGCCTAGACTTAATGGAGAAATGATTCCAATTATTATTAGTGTGCTGCCTATGAAAATTTGTAAATCGCTTCATGTTTCGGTTATGACTTTTACAATGAGTACCTTTCTTGCGATTACTAAGACATTCCCAGTTTTGGTGACCAAAAACATCACACCTAGTGCAAAATTTACTAAAAGTAGGTAGGTCTGAATGGTAGTGTTTTCCCTCTATAGGCTTGATAGATTCATTACGAACAAATGGTTTAGGAGGTCTTTAGAGTCTCTTGACAGGGGGCAATATTTTTACGTAGACGGTCCTACAAAGTTCTCTATGAAATTTTTAATGTCACTTTCATAATCACTTTCAATTAAAAACTTATTTTCCTTTACCCTTTTCAGAAAACTTACTTTCCAACGGAAGAGCCATTTCTTCTTGAGCTTTTACAAAGAAGATTGGTCTACTTGGATAAACTTTTTCAAGAGGACCCTCATATCCGAATCCTCTAGTATCACCATTATAACGTTTTTCAACAAGCAGTTTGTCAAGGTCAAAACATTTTATATCACGACTATGACACATTTTGAAAGTTGTTTCACAAACTTGTTTGGATTTTTCAACTTGCAAAAGCGCTTCATTATATTTTTCTTCAAAATAAGACAGATTGTCATTTTAGGTCGTAATCTGAAATTTAAAATAAAGTGATTGTTTTTCAAAATCAATTTTGACATTATTCATTTCAATGAAATTTTGTTGAACGATCTTATATTGATTCTCTAAGGACTCACTAAGCATTTTTACCAAATTCAATAATTCTTGTCTATTTTTCAAAGTCCTGACATACAATTTTGAGTAATCATTATAGCCAACAAAATTTTCATGATCATTAGTGTCCGTGTGTGAAGTGTTTCTATCGTCAGATTTAGTATCATATAAGGCACGTTTAGCATCAAACGGGGCAGTTAATTTAATCCTAAAAGGCTGACTGGCTAACAAAGATTTAGCAGCATAAATTAAATCAATCACTTCATCAGATTCACATTCATCTTCGGAATCAGTCATTCTTGCTAAGTACATGTCTCCGCAATAGTAAAAACTTCTCCTAAAATGCAAGGTAATTTGATTCAGAATTTTCTTGGTTATCTTCTGATTCAGAATCAGAAGAGTCATCCCAAGTTTTAGTTATGTGCGCCTTGTGTTGTTTAGAATGCTTGGACTGTGGCTTAGACCAACACTCAGCAATAAATTGACCGAGTTTCCCATAATTGTGACAAGCCAATTCAGATTTATCAGCCTTACTACATTTACTATCATAACCAAAAGTTCGCTTTGATATTCTATTATGGTGTCTGGTGAACTAACTAGATTGAATATTCACTTGCATACGTATCTTTGCAATAGCATTTATTTGCTCCAAAAGTTCCATAAATTAAGAGAACATAACGGAAAGTTGATTGTAAATCTTATCAATGTCATCTGATTCCACATCAGAGTCATCATCCGACTCAGATTGTTGTTTAACTGCCTTATGCTTATTTTTATTAGGATAGGCATCTTTAAAAGCAACTTTAGAAGTATTGGTCGACTCATCCTTAGCATAAGATGTGATAGTCTTCCTAAAGGCAAATTCAGGTTCCATAGTTCTCAATTTAGAGCTTAGCAATTCGGGTGTGAGAGAAAGATCATTCATTTCTTCAATGATATAACGTTTATGGTCAAACCTAGGGGCAAGGGACCTTAAAATATTAGCACATACTTCCTGATCAGTATACTATACATCATTAGCACGCAGTTGGGTAATAATATCAGTTAAACGCATATAAAAATCATCAAATGGTTCGTTATCTTTCATAACTAGCATATTGTACTGTTGAACAAGCATTTATGTTTTATACTTCTTTACCCTAGCATCGCCCTCGTGTGCTATTAATAAAGTGTCCCAAGCATCCTTGCTAGTAGTGCAGTGACATATACGTTTCAATTCATTCTCGCTCATACTCATGAAAATCGCATTTTTGCCCTTACTATTGAAATTGCTTATCTTTTTCTGATCAACACTTAAATTTAGAAGTATTAAGTTTTATAAAGATAGTTCTACCTTATGCAATGGGAGTAGTGGGGTGACTATAACCATTTTAATTAAATCCCACACATCATCTCCTAATGTGCCTTGAATAAATGCAACCATTCTAATTTTCCAATATGAAAATTTTGAGCCATCGAAAATTGAAGGTCTACTAAAATTTCCAAGCCTAAGCAATTGACTTGAATCATCCATTGAAAACAAGGTAAAACGAGTTTGACAAAAGTTTGGAAAAATGATCTTTTTAAAGTCTAGCTATGATACCACTTGAGCGTGTGGCTTATACGATAGACTATAATGCGGAAGTAAAACAATTTGCCGAAATAAACTCCAATTACCTACAAGTTATCTATGTTATTCAAGAAGGGACCAATTCAAACTTTTCGTGAATCGCTAACTTTACTAACACAGGTTTTAGTTTGCCAAGTCAGTTAATAGTCCTAATTATTATCTTGAGTTAACTAGATGTCAAAACAGATAATATATGATTCAATTAATTAGGTGCGTTTCTAGTATTAAAACTACTTCTTCGTATGAGGCGAGATATTGCAAATTTGTAAAGTAAAGCACAAGGTGTTTATTTTACATCGCTAAAACCCTTTCCCGGGAAAAACGACGGACCCTCTAGAGTCACCTAATCTGCTTCCACTAAAACAATAAAAACAACAGGAACGAATTACAAACAACAAGCACGACAACTAAAGAAGATAGATGTAGAGATTACCTCACACGACCAAGACTCCTCCCTAGCTGCTTATTATGCTCTCTTTTTAAGTCTGTCCTTGTTTGCTTTTGCATTCTACACTTCGCAGCTTCTCCCTTTTGCTCTTTTAGCTCAATATGAGCTCAGTGCCTAGTGTGTTTTATTTTCTAGTGAAGTATTTGTGTGCGGTGTTCTATCCTAGATGACACACCCACACTTAAATGGTACGCACTGAATGCAATGCAACAAATTATATCTCCTATATCTCTTCGCAAGTCTTGTGTCAAATCAAGTCAAGTCTTCTTGACTTTCAATACAGTTTTGAAAGACTTTATTTTCTTTTAAATCTTGAACACTAGACTTATTCAAATATTCAAATCCATAAATATGTCTACGTGAGTACAAAGCGAGTGAATATATCTAAGTGATATGAGATGTAAATCAATTCCTGAAAATCATTAAATCAACCAAGTAATCATATACAGACAAATATCAAGACTGAAAATAGCAAGCAACTGTTTTAAAGAATATTTAGATTAAAACAGGTTTTAATCTAATATGTTATCACAGTACAACTTGAACAGTTTTATATTAATTTTGATTATTCACAAATATGTCAAATTCCTCTACATGCAGTCTTGAATAATGAAGGTTGAGATTTCAAAAATTATTTTAAATAGTAAGTCAAATAGTTCTTAATCTCATAATAGGTTACAAGAAATCAAGGTTTAAGTGTCTAAAACTAATATCAGTTGTTCTTTATTATATGGCAGATTTCTTAAAAGAAATTAAAACAATATGTTTTAAAATCGAATGAATCATAAACTAAGATTATCAAGACAACCAAACCAGATGTAAGGTTCTTTTATCACAGATACAGATCTGAAATAATAGATCAAACAGAATACAATAATTTTCGAAAATCAGATTTAAAACCACAAGTATGTTGTTCGTGTGTGTAGTGTTTATACATATAAGATATATCAGAAATACACTACAAAAAAGTAGATCAAATGGATAACAGCTCTAAATGAACAAATAACACAAGAACAACAATTAGAGATACTTACAACCAGATTTTTTAAAATGAAAAATCAACAAGAACTGAGAGATGATGTTCTAAAAAAAACGTCCAAGCTTGACTCCTCAAGATTTAGAAAAATATTGAGTAGAAACAACCTTGGTTCAAAGTATACACTCTTAAGATAAATCTTTTTGAATCAGGTGTATAATCTCTCTCTCAGAATTTCAACAGAGCTTATGCTTAAAAATAATTTTTCTTGGCTTCAAAAAAATGAAGACCCAAAAGGTTATATTTATAGAGAAAATGGGTGTAGTCTGATTTGTGAACAAATGATTCACAGGGATTGATATAAATCACACACAAACGTTGCTAAAACTAGATCGCACGGTCAAACAAGAAACACAAAATGGTGTGTTATAAGCGAGACACGTGTTTGCAAGATGTAAACAACTAGAAATACATAAACGTTATATTTTAAACAAAACGATGGCGTTTATAGCAAAGATGGTGCCAACTGTAAACCATATAACAAATGTTACCATTTAAAAGCAAAAGCAAGGCATACACAAACCGTTTATGGGAATACATATCAATAGCTATTGACACGACCTACGATGGTCTAGAGAACCTGTTACACGCCTACATCTAAGGTATATGAGTACAAGCCTAAGGCTTTTCAAAAAAAAAAAATATATATATATATATATATATATATATATATAGCTATGGGACACGCCAATAGTTGGTCTAAGGCTTGTCATAGGCCAAAGTCAAATCGGCAATAGGTATAAGCCAAAAGCCTTGGACTAACCACGAATATACAACAATATATATAATATAATTACACGCATACCTAAATTGCCATATCACAATATAAATCGGCAACACCAATGGCAATATTTAATAACATATATTATATAAAGACCATGCATGGGGACATACATAATATAATTATATAACAACATATAAGCAACGTACATATATTACTCCATACACACGGATTAAATGTTTTTAACAAATATTTAAACAAACAAATTAACTCAGAAATTTTATTTAAGAAAATATTTAATCTCATTAATAAACTTTCCAATTAATTTTTAAATTGTTAAAAAAGTTCTTTATAATATAACGTACACGCTTAATCAATAGTCATGGCTTAAATGATATGCTGTGCCGTGTTGTGTCCTACGTGACAATATAAAAGTCCTACGAGCCATAGAGGGTGTGAGAAACAACCTTATACAGGATTGACGGACTGATTTGATTGCCGAGATGATGTAGATAACAATAGGAGCTTGGCGGAGGTAACGACACTCACTCTAATTACAACAATAATTTTGTCAAAATTGAAGTCCAACTAGATGAAGTCCTATATAGTTAAAGCACTGAACACAAACCCTAAGGGTTCTCTATATAGGAACCTTCAAACTCCCCCATTGGACTTATTTTGACCAAACCCTTAAGTACATTAAATGATATACTAAGGAAAAAGAAAATCTGATAATATCCTATACAAAAGAGTATCTAACTACCCACCCATCCTAGAAATGAAAACTACACAACAGTTGCGCAGAGTTGATGAAAACCTGCAAAATATAAATACACTTTCTGCCGAGAAATCAAGTTAGTAGCACTTGCTCTACCAAAATATTAACATGACAGAATTAAATATGCAGGAAATAACAAAACAAAATACGTATAAAGAATATTAACAACACATGAAATGAATATGTACTCAACTCTCCCCCATTTTGGCTAAATAAGACAATTGTAAGAAGAAGAAAATACTAAGTGTTTATAAACTGCAAAATAAGCGTCTCCTACATTAAACATGGCTTTAAGAGATACCAGTTATTACTAGATATCTTTATCCTAAAACCTCGGAGATCTAGTAATTAAAAAATGCAGAATAAACACAAGCTAATATTCAAGTACAATCTCTCCAATCAAATGTTGAAGTTACTTCTAAACAAGAGTTATGATAAGGCATAGAAAGCATATCAGCAAGTTGAAAATCCCAAGCAATAGAAGGAACTACCCTAATTTGTTTATGAGTTTTTGGAGCATTAAACTGGTAAGAATATCCATTAGCGTCACAATACTTGGTATCTCCATTTTGAATAAACTCACCTCCCCCATCATTGAATAAATATAAGGGTGTGGCGGTGTTTAAGTCCTTAACCTTCTTGTGAGGAGACTTAATAATTTTCTCACTCTCGCAAGCGTCACAAACATTAGTTGGAAATTTCTTTGACTTAAAAAAATCCATTTGAGGTCTCAAGTCACAAGCCCTAATCCAAATAGGCAAAGTTTTCAAAGGTTTTTGTGCCTTTCGAAATTTAGGATAAAATTTATCTTTCGAAAATACTTTCTTGTTAACATGAGGCCTGGACTTAATAGAGAAATGATTCCAATTATTATTAGTGTGCTGACTACGAAAATTTGTAAATCGCTTCACGTTTAGGTTATGACTTTTACAATGAGTACCTTACTTGCTATTATTAAGGCATTCCCAGTTTTGGTGACCAAAAACATCATACCTAGTAAAAAATTTACTAGAAGTAGGTAGGTCTGAATGGTAGTGTTTTCCCTTTACATGCTTGACAGATTCATTACGAACAAATGGTTTAGGAGGTCTATAGAATCTCTTGACAGGGGGGCAATATTTTGACGTAGACGGTCCTACAAAGTTCTCTATAAAATTTTCAATGTCACTTTCATAATCACTTTAAATTAAAACTTGTTTTCCTTCATCTTTTTCAGACAACTTACTTTCCAACATAAGAACCATTTCCTCTTGGGATTTTACAAAGAAGATTGGTCTGCATGAATTAACTTTTTCAAGAGGACCCTCATATCCAAATCCTCTAGTATCACCATTATAACGTTGTTCAACAAGTAGTTTGTCAAGGTCAAAATATTTATATCACGACTATGACACATTTTCAAAGCTTTTTCACAAACTTGTTTGGATTTTTCAACTTGAAAAAGCTCTTCATTATATTTTTCTTCAAAAGAAGACATTTTTTCATTTAAAGTCGTAATCCGAACTTTAAAATCAAGTGGATGTTTTTCAAAATGAATTTTGATATTGTTCATTTAAATGGAATTTTGTTGAACGATCTTATATTGATTCTCTAAGGTCTCACTAAGCATTTTTATCAAATTCTATAATTCTTATCTATTTTGCAAAGTCCTGACATACTATTTTGAGTAATCATCATAGCCAACAAAATTTTCATGATAATTAGTGTCCGTGTGTGGATCGTTGCTTCATCAGATTTAGTATCATATAAGGCACGTTTAGCATCAAACTGAGAACTTAATTCAAGCATAGAAGGCTGACTAGCTAACAAAGATTTAGCAGCATCAATTAAATCAAGCACTTCATCAGATTCGCGTTCATCTTCAGAATCAGTCATTCCTCCTAAGTACACGTCTCCGCAATAGTCATAACCTTCTCCTAAAAACGTAAGGCAATTTGATTCAGAATTTCCTTAGTTATCTTCTGAATCAGATTCAAAAGAGTCATCCCAAGTTTTAGTTATGTGCGCCTTGTGTTGTTTAGAATGCTTAGACTATGGCTTAGACCAACACTCAGTAATAAAGTGATCGAGTTTCCCACAATTGTGACAAGACAATTCAGATTTATCAACCTTACTACTTTTACTATCATAACCAGAAGTTCGCTTTGATATTCTATTACGGTGGCGGGTGAACTGACTATATTGATTATTCACTTGCGTACGTATCTTTGCAATAGCATTTATTTGCTCCAAGAGTTTCTTAAATTGAGGGGACATAACGAAAAGTTGATTGTCAATCTTATCAATGTCATTTGATTCCACATCAGAGTCATCATCCGACTCAGATTGTTGTTTAACTACCTTATGCTTATTTTTATTAGGATAGGCATCTTTAAAAGCAACTTTAGAAGTATTGGTCGACTCATCCTTAGCATAAGATGTGAGAGTCTTCCTAAAGGTTGATTCAAGTTCCATAGTTCTCAATTTAGAGCTTAGCGATTCCGAAGTGAGAGAAGGATCATTCATTTCTTCAATAATATAATGTTTATGGTCAAACCTAGGGGCAAGGGACCTAAAAATCTTAGCACATACTTCCTGATCAGTATACTCTACATCATTATCATGCCGTTGGTGATAATATCAGTTAAACGCATGTAAAAATCATCAAATGGTTCATTATCTTTCATAACTAGCATATTGTATTGTTGAACAAGTATTTGAGTTTTACACTTCTTTACCCTAGCATCGCCCTCGTGTGCTATTACTAAAGTATCCCAAGCATCCTTGCTAGTAGTGCAGTGACATATATGTTTCAATTCATTCTCGCTCACACTCATGAAAATCGCATTTTTTCCCTTATTATTGAAATTGCTTATCTTTTTCTGATCAACACTTAATTCAGAAGTTTTAAGTTTCCTAAAGATAGTGCTACCTCATGTTATAAGTTTAGTGGGGTGCCTATAACCATTTTCATTTAAATCCCACACATCATCTCCTAATATGCCTTTAATAAGTCCAACCATTCTAATTTTCCAGTATGAAAATTTTGAGCCATCGAAAATAGGAGGTCTGCTAAAATTTAAATGCCTAAGTAATTGACTTGAATCATCCATTGAAAACAAGGTAAAATGAGTTTGACAAAAGTTTTGAAAAATGATCTTTTTAAAGTCTACTCTGATACCACTTGAGCGTGCGACTTATACGATAGACTAAAATGCGAAAGTAAAACAATTTGTCAAAATAAACTCCAATTACCTACAAGTTATCTATGTTATTCAAGGGACCAATTCAAACTTTTCTTGAATTGCTAACTTTGCTAAAACAGGTTTTAGTTTTCCAAGTCAGTTAATAGTCCTAATTATTATCTTGAGTTAACTAGGTGTCAAAACAGATAATATATGATTCAATTAATTAGGTGCGTTTCTAGTATTAAACCTACTTTTTCGTATGAGGCGAGATATTACAAATTTGTAAAGTAAAGCACAAGGTGTTTATTTTACGTCGCTAAAACCCTTCCCCGGGAAAAACGACGGACCCTTTAGGGTCACCTAATCTACTTCCACTAAAATAATAAAAACAATAGGAACGAGTTACAAATAACAAACATGATAACTAAGGAAGATAAATGTAGTGATTACCTCACACGAACAAGACTCCATCCGGGTTGCTTATTCTGCTCTTTCTTTAAGTCTGTCCTTGCTTTCTTTTGCGTTCTACACTTCGCAGCTTCTCCCTTTTCTCTTCTAGCTCAAGATCGGCTCAGTGCCTATTGTGTTCTATATTCTAGTGAAGTATTTGTGTGCGGTGTTCTATCCTAGATGACACACCCACACTTAACTGGTACACACCGAATGCAATGCAACAGATTATATCTCCTATATATCTTCGTAAGTCTTGTGTCAACTCAAATCAAGTCTTCTTGACTTTCATTACAGTTTTGAAAAAATTTACTTTCTTTTAAATCGTGAACAGTAGACTTGTTCAAATATTCACATCCATAAATGTGTCTACGTGAGTACAAAGTGAGTGAATATATCTAAGTGATATGAGGCGTAAATCAATTCCTAAAAATCACTTAAATTAACCAAGTAATCATATACAGACAAATACTAAGACTGAAAATAACAAGCAACTGTTTCAAAGAATATTTAGATTAAAAGAGGTTTTAATCTAATATGTTATCACAATACAACTTGAACAGTTTTATATCAGTTTTGATTATTCACAAATATGTCAAATTCCTCTACATGCGGTCTTGAATAATGAAGGTTGAGATTTTAAAAATTATTTTAAATAGTAAGTCAAATAGTTCTTAATCTCAAAATATGTTACAAGAAATCTAGGTTTAAGTGTCTAAACCTAATATTAGATGTTTTTATTATATGGCAAATTTCTTGAAATTTTTTAAACCAATATGTTTTAAAATCGAATGAATCAGAAACTAAGATTATCACGACAACCAAACCAGATGTAATGTTCTTCTTATCACAGATATAGATCTGAAATAATAGATCAAAACATAATACAATAATTTTTGAAAAATCAGATTAAAACCACAAGTATGTTATTCGTGTGTGTAGTGTTTATATATATAAGATATATCATAAATACACTACAAGAAAGTAGATCTAATGGATAACAGATCTAAATGAAAAATTAACACAAGAACAACAATTAGAGATACTTACACCCAGATTTTTCAAAATGAAAAATCAACAAGAACTGAGAGATGATGTTCTAAAAAAAACGTCCAAGCTTGACTCCTCAAGATTTAGAAAAATATTGAGTATAAATAGCCTTGGTTCAAAGTATACACTCTTAAGATAAATCTTTTTGAATCACGTGTATAATCTCTCTCTCAAAATTTTAGCAGAGCTTACGCTTAAAAATAATTTTTCTCGGGTTAAAAAAAATGAAGACCCAAAAGGTTATATTTATAGAGAAAGTGGGTGTACTCTGATTTGTGAGCAAAGGATTTGCAGGGATTGATATAAATCACACACATACGTTGATAAAAATAGATCGCACGGTGAAACAAGAAACACAAAATGGTGTGTTATAAATGAGACACATTTTTGCAAGCTGTAAACAACTAGAAATGCATGAACGTTATATTTTAACAGAAACGACGGCGTTTATAGAAAAGATGGTGCCAGCTGTAAACTATATAACAAATGTTACCGTTTAAAAGCAAAAGCAAGGCATACACAAACCGTTTATGGGAATACATATCAATAACTATTGACAAGACCTGTTATGGTCTAAAGAACCTGCTACACGCCTACAGCTAAGGTATATGAGTACAAGCCTAACGCTTTTCAAAAAAAAAAAAAAAATATATATATATATATATAGAGAGAGAGAGAGCATTGGGACACACCAACAGTTGGTCTAAGGCTTATCACAGGCCAAAGTCAAATCGACAACAGGTATAAGCCAAAAGCTTTGGACCAGCCACAAATACATAATAATATATATAACATAATTACACGCATACCTAAATTGCCATATCACTATATAAATCGGCAACACTAATGGCAACATTTAATAACATATATTGTATAAAGACCATGCATGAGGACATACATAATATATTTATATAATAACATATAAGCCACGTACATATATTATTCCATACACACGGATTAAATGTTTTTACCAAATATTTAAACAAATAAATTAATTCAGAAATTTTATTTAAGAAAATATTTAATCTCATTAATAAACTTTCCAATTAATTTTTAAATTGTTAAAAAAGTTCTTTTTAATATAACGTACACGATTAATCAATAGTCATGACTTAAATGATATTATGTGTCGTGCTGTGTCCTACATGACAATATAAAAGTCCTACGACCAATAGAGGGTGTGAGAAACAACCTTATGCAGGATTGACAGACTGATTTGATTGCCGAGATGATGTAGATAGCAGTAGGAGCTTGGCGAAGGTAACGACACTCACTCTAATGACAAGAATAATTTTGTCAAAATCGAAGTCCAACTAGATGAAGTCCTATATAGCTAAAGCACTTAACACAAACCCTAAGGGTTCTCTATATAGGAACCTTCATGTGGGTGCCTGCAGGGATTGATTAGATACTTCTATCCTTAAGTTCTGGATAGAAGGTACTTCTGAGTTATTCTCGGCATGTCGTCCAGTTAGTTGGTATTTATTTTATTCAGATGATTTCCTTTCAGTTAGTTGGATTATTGTATTGTGACTTTTTACCGAGAGTTATTGTGACAACCCGCTATCCGGAATAAAGGGTGGCCAGCCCTATACCCCGATAAAATAGGAAATCATTGATAAATATCATTCTCAGCATCACAACAATATGCAGAGCATAAGGAATAACCACTCTATATTCCAGAAAACGGGTTATCAAAAACTTTGATTTTGAAATAAAAAGAAAACATTTTCAACAACCCATAATAGAAATAGAGGGTGGAAACCCCCGCAAGCGTACATAAGAAACCCAAAAGATACAAAAGGACCGAATGAAACGTCGGTCAAGAGTAACCATACAACATGCAAATAGTACCAAGGGTTACATAATAGATCCATTATACAATTACAACGGTTTGGGCAACATGCCCGAATAAACTGATCATAACTAGAAAACATAAAGGGAGGCGTCTACACAAAAATCCCGTGAAACCCGCACGATGTCACGGCTCCTCAAAACATGTGGAAGGAAAGGTCATTACGGGCGACCGTGCGGCGGAACACCTGAACGGATTATATATATATATATAGATACAACAAGAAAAGAAAACCGGTCAGGGCCGGGTATATGTGATCAATAGATAAATGACAGGTATGACAATGATGCACAAAAATCAAGGATGATAGTCTAGCATGGTAACATCATATAAGGAACTAAAACTGATAAAGGACTATATAGAGTGAGATTCATGTTAAAACAGAATTAAAAGTACTTGTGAGCCTTTATCATCATACATCATATTTCAGTTTCAATCTTCTTTTCCATTCCTTATCAGGAATATAATTATCATCATGTGCACTATATGGCACTAACTCAATAGCATGCTCTTTGTGGCATAAATTTGCTCTTTATGGCATTCATGTTCCATCGAGTCCAACTCGATAATTAGAATAGTCATAAATATAAATATAACGATTCTAAGACCGCCCGTCCAGGATTCCCCACTGTGCGCGTCCCTAAATAACCATCATCTTCCAGGGCCTAACATAAGACAACCTGGGATCCTATCGAAATCTTCGGGAAGCGGCCATATGCCTGCGGGGTAGTCAAGACCACACCCAGAATCTCCTACCCATCGCAGAAAGAAATAAAACAAGCGCTCATATGGCCTAGGACTATATCCACCCTGCATTCATTAGCCAGGGGGCTTCACCTCTCGCACGGACTTCCCTTAAGATGGTATTTAGAGAGGTGTGTAACATCCATTTATTAATTCCCATTACATGATTTAGTAAATTATCATTTACCTTATCAACTTCCCATTTTAATAATTGTATAAGCTAAATCGGGACTATACGTGTTACGTACCATCATAACATCCTCGATAAGAAATTCAGACTCCAAAGTTATTCACAAAGCCTCCTTTAGGCTTTAATATAAACCCTCAAGTCAAATCTAACTCGAGTCGAATTCTAAAGTCTCCAAATTGACCTTAATATATCCTAGACCCTTATAAAACTACAAGACGAAAGTGATGCTCAAGCATCACTTTAAATTCCCCCTTGAATGAACCCTAGATGAACCCTTTCGAGTCTAGGATGTCGACCCAACTCAACTAATACTCTAAACCCTATGTTTACTTCATTTAAGAAGGTCCCTAATCACTAATCCTAAAGAAAAGGGGTTAAAAATGAAAAAGAAAAATTTGAAAAAGTGCAGGGCTACCGAATCGATTCGCCCCCTTGGCCGAATCGATTCGGCCAGAAACTTTGGGTTTCTGCATAACTGCCGAATCGATTCGGTTCACAAGACCTGGGCATTGGACTTAACCGAATCGATTCGCCCAGGGGGCCGAATCGATTCGGGCCTGCGATTTTGCCAAGAATTGGCTATGGAGTCTTGGACTCCATTTTCTACCCCAACTCAACTTTCTTCAAACCAAACTTATATACCAACACTAAAATAACATCAATGATACTATTGATCATCTAAAACCTCATGAATCATCTTTGAGTGAATCAAAACCCAAAAATACATAAGAAAACCCTAAGTTGGCTAAACTAAAATCAATACACCATTATCATAGCAAATCATCTATCTCAAGACACAAATAGCAAGTAAAAACTTGCCTTGATTCAGCAACTTTGCAGATTTCTTGGTGTAGTAGCAAATCCTCTCAATCTCCAAGTCTTTCTCTCTACTCTTCTCTTTCTCTTTTTGGTTTTGGAAGGAAATTTAGGGGAAATTAGAAGACTTAGAAGACTTAAGTCGTGACCTAAGACAAATATCCCACTAAATTAACTAATAGTGCGATAAAATAACACGCAACTGCATAATTAAGGCACAACCAGTCAAAAATGCCCAAAACTACAAAATACAATGTGGTACATTATTTGACTATTTCGCACGTTCCGGAATCAACTGCAACCTCCAAATTATCATTTGGACATTTTAAAATTCAATTTAGGTTCCGGTCTCATAATTAAGTCAAATATCATTTTGAATTCAGATGATATTAATAAGCATGACATAGCAATATTTACCCATAATTATGATATGTATGCAAACTCACAATAAATATCAACTTTCTACATTGAATTAACATTCAAATCATAACCCAACACTTGGCTCCAATTACTATACTAAGTAATTACTATAAAATACGGTCTCATAAGCGAGGGTTATTACAGTTATCAGTTAATTTTTTTGTACCGGTGAGTGTGAGTTTCATTATTTGCATAGTTGGTTATGTGAAAGGGAATTTTGTGTAAGTAAGTTAATAAGTTTTAAAATTTGACACCAGCCTAATATGTTATTAGTAATTAAAATATTTTTGGCAGTGGCGCTGAGAATGAACCAGATGAAATTCATGTTTTATTTTGGTAGAGGACTGATCACCCATTATTGAAATAGACGGGCTGTCACAAGACTTAGAGTCCTAATTGCACATATGATGTTCTAATTAATATTAATTTATTATTTGCTTTTATTAAGCATTATATATTTCTGTTTGTAAATTATTAGTTGGAAAGTTTAAAGTCGCCAATATTTCTAAACTCGAATTTGAAGCACTTGAAATTTCTACGGTAAATAATCTTAATGGCCTCAAGATGTTGAACTCCACCTCCAAGCTTGGAGTCTTGGTGATGATATAACACCTACAAAAACTTTGTCTATGCAGGACAAGTCTAAGGCTCTAATATTCCTTAGGAATCATATATGGAATGATTTGAAAAATGAGTACCTGATTGTGAAAGGTCCTCTAGATTTATGGAACTCGTTATAGGAGTGTAATGACCACCAAAAGTTGATTATACCTCCATCTGCCTGCCATGAGTGGCTCAACTTGAGATTTCAAGATTGTGTCTGAATATAATAGTTAAAAATTACCTACAAGCTAAAGCTATGAGAAGTAGATGATGCAAATATGTTAGATAAAACTTTCTCCACTTTTTATGCCTCGAATATTCTCCTACAATATCAATATCGAGAGTGGTGATTTAAAAGGTAATCAAAACTAACCTCATGTCTCCTAGCGACGAGCAGTATAATAACTTACTGATGAAGAATTATACATATCACTCTTAAAATGCGGACTGATCCGCACAAGAGCATTATATATATATACCTTTTCATTTAGCTCATGCTATGGAATAACATCCAATTTTTGGTAGCGAAAAGATTTTAAAAAAGAAAATTATTGGATAAACAAAGCCTATATAGGAAATTTTTAAAACTCGATTATGTATAAAATTAGGTTAATTAATGTTCAGTACTTGCAACATATTTCATTAAATATATAATCTACCTCAATTTTCAAATTAACAAAAACCAATAGTATATTAACTTTGTAAAAGTGGCATTAGTTTGTGCCATTGTGACAAATTGACGTGGTAATGGCATATCACCACCACATAACAATGGTGTGTAAGCATTTTTTAATTTGATCATCGAAAAATGTTGAATTTATGCACAGTGATAGGAAAGTCGCCTTTATTAGGTGCGACAGAAGGTTGACCTGGCTCTGACTTGATTGTAACAAAATCAATAGATTTTAATGTTATCCTAGGTTTCTTCATTGGCTTGCACCGCGTTTGGGAAGCTCATATCCACCCTGAAGTGTCTATTAGAACAAGCCAACAATGAGAAAACTTGTAAAAACTCTCCCACCTCCGTTTGGTATGCGTCTTAAACATTAAGAACCACTTCATTGCTTTGAAAATTCCCTTTATATCTTTCAAACCACTCAACAATGACGGAAATTTAATGCACAACCTTTTGAATTATTAGCCATCTGGTGGAAACTAAGCCAGCGGAACAGTAATAACCATGAGATGAAGAGGAATTAAAATTGAGCCACAATTTATCCCATAATCCAACTCGGCTTCGATTAGCATCATCAATGGGGAAATTCCTAAGCACACTAACGCTCCATCTGTCAAAAAACTGTCCGGAGGCCCAGATGAAACCTCCTAAAAAATTAATTTATTTTGTGAAGTATTTAATCATTTGATTCTACCCCTAAAGATAATTATATATCATTTATTGCCATAAAGGATATATTCCAATTTATAAACTTGTTAGCGTTAAATATAATTTAGCTCTACCATTCAATAAATTTAAAATGTTATGCAAATTGAATCATCTTTGCAAAGGACAGTAAATAATACAGAGAATGAGACTGACAATAATCACAATTTTCATTCTAAGAAGCATAACAATATGGCAAAGAAAATCAATCACGGGTCTATTATTTTCATGCTCAAACCCCTGTAACTATAGTATTCAATAAAATAAAATAAAATAAAATAAAATAAAGATTAACAGATGGGCTTTGCTTCTTGACAGAAGCCAATGAAAATTTTAACATATGATCTGCCAATATTCCACAGAAGCGGAATTTCATCCATTGCTATTTATGCAGACACATAGCCATAAATATAAAGCCACTGAAATCCAAGAAAAACATGAAAACCAAAGGGGGACAACCCAACAAGGATTGTAACAGGTTACGCATACTCGACCGTTACAACTGTTACATGTATGACGTACCATAAAATTTGCAGTTCACGTATGGATGTAGACTATCAAGTTGATGTGGGTGGTAGCTGCAGTTCGTTTTGAGCTAACACACATGGCTGTGGTTGTTCAGCTATCACGAATAACTGTTCTTGTTCAACTGGCACACATGGCCTCCAAACTGTTTCCTTCCCCACATCCATTAGAGCAATGCCTTTGGAAGCCAATTCACTCCTTATCTGATCACTTCTAGAGAAATCTTTGTTTTTCCTTGCTGAAGCTCTTTCCTCGATCAGATGCAATATGTCATCTTCTATCAACTCTGTTCTCTGTAGTGCTCTCTCTTTCAATTGCCTCAATGCCTGCCCAATCGAACATAACAATTTTGTGATAAATTCCATATTTTTATTAAGATATCTTTCAGTTTAAAATCATACATTAATGTGCGCGAGCGTGTGTGTGCATTGATAAGAAATCTTCGCATATGGGCTTTATATTCTCTAAGGCATCAACCATAAGTTTGATTCCATCGCGTTCAGTTCGAGCTGGGCGATGAAAAGTTTGATTAACAATAGCACGAACTCTTATTTTTTTACCTTCTTTCATGCGAAAGTTGACCAACTTCTTGATCAATTGTTTTTGCTCACCATCCAACCCTCCCATATAGCTGAGAATTGTCGAGCAATTGGAAGCCGCTTTCGATGACGAGGCCGACAAATTTATATTACGCGATCGTTACTGTCCATATTTATTAGCCAACTCCCCTCTTTCCATACTATAGACCCAATCATGGCTACTAATAATATACGACTACCAACTCACCTCGTTCCTTCTTATCTTAGGGTAGGGGATTCAAAAGATAAGAAGCGAATGATTTCGACTATCTGTTTCCGAGTTATCTCAAGCTCTGGGTATATATATATATCCCAGGACAATAATTAATTATTCGTTAAGACTCAACCAAGTTGGGTTGCGATTTAGCATGCCGCAATTTATTAACCTATTTTCAAACAGAGCATCATCCAGAAACCTTATTCTTTGGGGTCTTAGAGATATGAATTAGAACGAAGAATGGAAGATTAAAAAATTACCTTTGAGAATGGATTAAACTATAGTTCTATGATTTACCTTTGACAAGTACGTACAAAATATATCTTTCTAAACCATACTGACGCTAAACATTACCTTCTCTCTCTCTCACCATAACCCGTCAAACCCATAAACAATAAACTCACCAAACCATCAAATCCGGTGACCTTAGCCACACCCACGCCGCCAGTTGCCAACCCAACACTAAACTATCAAATCTGGCGACCAACAAATCTGGGGACCCGACACTAACCCGACCACCAAACCACCTTATCTCGTCGGACCAATATTACCCCGCCTCTCTCATTTGCCTAAACTACTACGACCAGTACCCATACCCAACCCACCATACATACCTGAACATACTCCAAGCACATAGTTGCATTCACTTAACTAATATACAACCGAAAAAGAGAATAAAATGAATACCATATGTTTTTTAGGACTAAAAAGAATCCTTCAACAATATGTTTACGAAAAAATGAATACAATACGCACAAAAGATAATTAATTATATCTAATGTCAAAATCGAGGCAGAAATATGAATACCCAAATGCGTTGAGGGGTATTTGAGAACTGAAAAAACAACGTAAATACAACGTCTTGGTCTGGGTAGAAAACCCAAGCACGTTAATGAACCACAACGTGTTTAGAGAGAGACATGTCTAGAGAACTTTAAACATAGGACTGGGTAGAAAACTCTAAACACAACGTTTTGGTCATTTCAAAACGAGTGGGCAAATGAGGAGAAAATAAAGGCGGGGAGAGAGACAGATGTCACTACTCGAAATAGGGAAAGGACGCTCCTTTTATTGAGCCTTGTACTCTGATATTATATGGTGTGGACGTTCTTCATCATTTTGAAATGAAGTAGGTACGATAGTTTGGTCGGGATTTAAAGTAAATCTTTCTTGAATTTTTTGCCACATTCCATTGCTCGTGAGTGTAAGATTTTTCCATGTCATAAGGCAACTTTTGACATGGCAAATGCAACTTATGATGTGGCAAAAAAAAAACTCCTCCCTTATTATATAGACTGGGACATGCCAGTATCGATGGCACGGATGTAAATTTATTCGGTGTAACATGTCTACGACATCTCTTGATTACCCCAACAATACAGATCAATAGAAAAAACTCATGCGTCACGTTAAGTATATGTGGACTGGTTGTGGTTACAACATTTCCCTAATGAGTACAAAAATTTGTAGAAAATAATAATAATAAAATATAAATAAAAATGAAAACATTACTCTATTTATTGAGGTGTTAAATGCACCCAACTTCTTCATAAAAAACGTCGCAATTATATTAAGGCACTTGGTAAGAAATATACGAAACATATATATACAATATATATATATATATATACGAAATAAACGAAATATATATATTTAAAAATTTACCCACAATTTATATTTATATAGCTTTAAAAAAATGGTTTTTAGTGATTTTGTCAACCAAATGTGACAAACAAAAATCAACCAACCAACCAACCAACCCCCCCCCCCCCCCACCCCCCACCCCCCCAAAAAAGGAATTGGTTGCCACCCAAAAGTGGCAAATTGTGCCTAAGAGTGTTGTGCATGGAAATTTAGGCTATCTAATTGTCTAAAAGTTGGAAATTTTCCAATTTTTTGGAACTTGTCTTGGAATTTGGTGCTATTAAATAGGCCCTTAGATGAGAAGGAAAAGAAAGGAAATGTTAATTGGTATACCGTTTGAAAATTCAGACCGACCGTACGATGTAGATTTATAATAACGAAAAAACTAATAAATTTCACTAACAAATAACATAAAATACAATCACGAATTGTATAGAATTCTAAACACCTTCCCTGCGTAACAAACCTCAAACAAGTAAAAGAAGGCCAAAAATGGATAAGTGAAGTAAAAGAAGACACAATTGAAAAGCAAATTTATTCAGATGCCGTCTTCTTTAATTTCCTAATGATTATGTTATAAAACATATATGAAAAATGATCAACGAACTCTCATGAATTAACTCCTGAAAATGTGACATAAAAGAATTACATGAAAGTTCATAACGAAGTGATAAACAACCTGTGACTCTATTTGTTATGTGACAAACATAGAAAAGAAATAACTCAACTTTAAATATTTCTATTAAATATCGATGAACATAAAATCAAATCATTAGTGCCTAAGTAAATATTGGGGTACCATACTTTCAATTGTATTTCCCAAACTACTAAGACCAGGAAACATACGAAAAATAAATATACAAATCACAAGATTCTGAACAACAAAAAATGGTTCATTTTAACATTAAAAAAAATCCAATTTAGTAAAAAAAAAAGGAACTTCATAACCAAATTTCAAAATGAACAAACCTAAATTTTATAAGAGAGGAGAAAATGTGTAAAATTCAAACAACCTTAGTAAAGAAATCAATTATTATTGTACGAACCACACTTGATACACATAGCCCTGGACTTCAGCTTTCATATGGAAATGGTATTCTTTTCTTCAATATTAGAACTAAAGATAGCCAAATCTAAAAAACTCGTAATCCAAACCCTAAATGTATAATCTTCATATAATTTGAAATTTGAGAAAACATAGTAAAAACACAGCCAAATTGCCAACTAATAATGTGATGCTTGTTTTATACTTAATTTTTTAATCCTTGGGGGTTGGGATATATTAGTACACCAATGCAATCATGTATAAGTTTTAGTTGTAGAGAAAGGCATAACCCTTGCAAAACTACTATGACAATTATAATAAAAAATCAATGTACATAATAATCAATTTTCATAGGAATCCAATCAAATAGTTATGAAGAAAAGTTATAATATGAACACTCAAAGGTAAAAAAATAACCTACCCTATTGTTATTGAAACCCTGACCTAGAATTCAACCCACACATATAGCAACAACACTAAAATATTACACAATGTCCATCCTCATTCCTTCCTAGCAACGTCAAAAATCCTTTAGATTAACAAATCAAACACATAACCCTCAACAAATTCATATATTTAGAAGTTAACAAAATAAACCCTAAGAATTAAAAAATTCCTCGAGATTGAGAGTATGTTACCTTTGAAAGATTTATGAAATCAATGAAGCAAATGACGTTAACTTTCCCAATCTCACAGAGAAGTTTCATCGTGGAGATGAACATGGGAGAAAGAGGAAGATGTATATCAAGAGTAGGTGGAAGCAAAATAGAGAATTAATTTGTGTGCGAGAGAGAAAGATATAGGGTAAGATAGAATAGGAGAACAAGAAGAAAAGATAGGTCAAACAAACAGACAAGCTCTATTTCTAAGCCTATGAAGAAAACCTTCGTACGATCAATTGATAAGAGAGAAGAAAAACAAAAGAAGATAAATTAATATAATTTCCTTTGTTTGGGAGTTTAGAAGATAAGAAAATATAACTTTCTTTCTTGCTGTTTGAGAGGTGGGAGGAAAATAATTTGTTTAAGGGGAAAAAGACTCAATTCATTAAAAAACTTTCCTTTATCTCCATTTCTTTCCAATTTGGAAAGAAAAAAATTCAGAGAAAGGAAGAGAGAGTTTTTTTTAATTTCATTTCCTTTCTCTCCTTTTAAACTCCCAAATGAGAAAACGAGACTCTCTCTTACTTTAACTTCCAAACGAAGGAAATGAAATACAACTTCCCTTCTTTTCCTTTATTTTCTCTCCAAAATAGAACTCGAAAACATACCCTAAATAAAAGGAGAGTAAGGGAAAAAGAGCGAGAGAGAGAGAGAGAGGTAGAAAATTATGTATTAATTTATATATGCGGTTAAATAGTATTGCCACATGTCTATTCGTGGTGAAGACTCTAACTTAGTTATTATATATATACTAAAGATACTCCAATACAGTGGAGACCGACCAACGACCATACATTATAAAACTTTAAGAGAGAGAGAGAGAGTTCGGCCACCACCCAACACATAAAAAAAATGTTTTTTTTACTTTAATATGTAACTAATTTTTTATTTTAGACTTCCATCCAAATTGATTAGTTTATTAGACTTCAAAGCATTTTTTATCGCTTAATGTCACTAAAAATCACTTTTAATGGCGGAATTTTAACATTTAGGGACGGAAAAGGTACTAAAGAATAAACTTATTAATTTGGATTAAAGTTTAAAATCAAAAATCAGCATCAAAATAAAAACAACAAGAGTAAAAGACTACTAGTAAAAAGTACAACAATTGATGTCCTCCTATCATGTTAATATCGAGTTTGAGATACCAAATAAAATGCAATATACTTACTTTACAACATGTAGTTATTTCAATAGATGGACAAGTGTATAAAAGAAATAGTGAACTCTTGCTTGTAATATATACAAAATCCTAAACACTTATCATTATTGAAATGATTATACAAGTAATCCTCTTAAATTCATACACCACATGAAACATAACAATCCACCCTCATCATTTGAACAATGTAACAATTGATGCAATTATAAATAACAGAGGCAATCAATGGGTAGGCATATCTCGCAAAATAAAAATCCAAGTGCGTATATACCTCTTCACTATATCCAAATTAGGTATAGGTTTTCCTATTGACCGAGAAAGAATAGAGAGGAACTTAGGACTGCTAAATGACTACAAGCATAAAAAAAAGTAAATGAAAGGAAAAAAAAGATTATCAGATCATTCACATTGAAAAAAGCAATGATGATTCGTGTTTTCAGATTATCAAATATTATGTAGAACTTTGGTGCATCCTTAACAAACGTTTTGGATTCATCACATCAAACAATCACACGTGAGTTCAGTGTACATAATTTTGGTCCTTAAAATAATTTTTATAGTGTGTGAAATTATTTTTTACATGATTACAAGATGTGCTCCACTAACGTCATGGATAATTGTAAATTTGAAAGACAAATGTATAATTATGCTCCCATAAAAGCAATCAATCAACTTGTTCTAAACTTTCAAATTTATGACACTAGATTGATAATATTACTACAAAAAAATGTTCATTGCAAAATAAAATGATCAAATCTATGAATAAAGTTGCAATTACTAAAATGAAAATAACTTTCACCAAAACCAAAATCAAAGCAAGCAGAATAATCCAATTGACAAGAATAATTTGAAATGAACTTTCGAATGTGTGTGTGTATATATATATATATATATACGTATGCATGCATTTATAGTCATATATATGTGTGCATCTATATTCAATTTTGTTAACACGTTTCTTAGGGCCTTGTTCAATTGCCCCAACCTCAATCATTTCCATGGTTTTAACCCCATCGAACTAAGGTTTGTTAATTGCAAAAAAAGTTTTAGTTATCCCACAAGATGCAGGAAAATCAAATTTGTGATCAACTCAGCCTTCAAAAATCCTAAAAAGGGATGATCTGTCATATACTGTGACAAGCTCAAGGGGAACGATTGATGATGGCCTTACAACAAGGAATATAACTAATATTTGTGTAAGAGGAATAGTAGGGTCTGAGATTAGAACACATTCTATAGGTATGGACACATCCCAAGAGCCCCAACCACCAGCATCAATTCGAGTTCCATCATTGGATGGAAGAGAAATAACAACAGTAAGAGTTTGGGGGTCTTCAACGACAGTGGTCGAGTTTGAAGAGGAGATATGCTCATAAGTGCTATTAGAAATTAGAATTGGCATCATTGTTCCTTAAAGGATCTATTATTGTCAAAAGAAAGGGGATGGAGAAACAAGTGTCTCAGGTGAAAGACCAAAGGGGTGAGTGATTGGGATGAAGATTTTCTCACCGCCAAAAGACATATATTTATGCTACAGAGTATAGGGATGTAACTTTAACCCGGGTCGCAGGAGCCCCGACCCGATCTGACCCTGATGGTATGGGTTTTAAACCCCGATTAATGAATTAGGAGCGGGTATGGGTTTAAAAAATCCATTTATTAAAGGGGACGGTTTGGAGTTAATTTAAATAAAATTTCCCCGCCCCACCCCATTTAACTTATGCCTACAAAAATACCCCTTTATAAGTGTTGATGTACAAAATTGGTAGAGATTTTATCTTAGCTAGGAATTGCCAATTTTAAAATCAGAGATAATTAGTTGAGCATTGTAGATGAAAATAATAAAGAACAACAAAGATTTGTAAAGTGATTAAGCTTAGGGAAAACCTAGGTCCACTGTTATGGTATTACTATTAAAGGTAGTTACATAGAATTTTGGGTATTCTTGCTTATGTGCTATTGTATGTAAAAATTATCTCCCCACGTGGATCAATGAAATACAATCACCTGTCATCCTAGGTGGCCTTATAGTTTTCTTGATTGGCATCAGAGGAACCTAGTCGGCTGGAAGACCGACCAACTCTATAATTCGAACCATCAAGAATACCAAAAGTTACTCGGTTGCAATGGCGACCTACACTGAATTCCAAGAGTCTTATTTATTGTATACAGGTGTAAATGCCTGGAAATATAGAGGCATTCCATCTAGGGTTTTACACCACTATAAATACGGAATACTCCCTCAGCTCAAGGGACAATTCAATCATTCTCAAGCACACTATACTGTGCTATTGTAATCAAAGGAAATAAAACTAACAATGGACGTACGGATTGTTCACAACCGAACCACTTTAAAAATCACTTATGTCATGTGTTTGATTTGATTAACCTACTATATTTTATCTGTGATTATAAATTTGGATTAAAGCCATTTTTAGACATCAATAGATTGGCATCGTCTGTGGGAACGATAGCTAGTCATCGTTCTCTACCTCATATATTTCATTATTTAGTTTGAAGAATGACTATTGTTTCTGAAAGTAGCTTGACGGCTACATGCAATAATTAAGAAATATCCGCTCCCCCTAGTGAGACAGAGCTCCATAGAATCATGTCCAATTTGGCTAACACACTGGAGGCTATGCAAGAATCAATTTGACAATTGGCTCGCACAATGAAAGACAAATCCTCCAATTGTGAAAGAGATATGCCACCCCAACCAAACAAAAATGAAAGGAGTTATAATTCCCGTTCTTTTCATGACATATCATACCGTCCTGGCGTAACTTCTTCATTCCGATCAACGGATTACTATTACGATAAATATTTTTCCAAAGAAAGGCCAAGTGTATTATAGAGGTTAAGTAAGGAGTCTTCTTTTGATCGTCTAGGTCCCCTAGTAACTAGAGGACATCACAGAGAGCAAGAGCGTCATCATGAACACAGTGAAGGATCTGTGAGATCAAGAGCCCATATGAGGGGCTCTGTGCGCGCCGAGCAGACCTCTCAGGAGGAAAGTTCAGCACATAGACACAATAAAGCCACTGAATCTGCTTTGCTTAAATCAAAACCAGAGGAACATTCTTGGAAAGGATCCATGCAGGGACTGGAAGATCGGCTAGGGGAAATGGCTAAAATAAAAAACCTGTTACAAAGGAGTTTTTTTAAAAGCTCACCTTTTGTCCAGGCTATTGTGGACTACCCCACACCGTCCAAGTTCAATCCATCAGTGGTCACTCCTATATATGACGGGAAAACTGATCCAGTTATACATATTGAGTGGTAGTAAGCTGATGCTGATAATTATTCTGTCCCCAAAGAAATAAGGTGCAAAGCTTTGTCTAATTCCATTACAGGTCCAACCCAGATACGGTATAATAATCTACCTATAGGTAAAATTTCCAGTTTTCACCAATTGGCTGAATTATTCATTGATAACTTTTGCTTTGGGGCTAAGCTGATCAAGAGGGTCACTCATCTCTTGATCGTGTGCCAAAATCTGGGAGAAAGTACCCAGGATTATATTACTCAGTTTAATAATGATAAGTTAAAGGTGGTGGAATATGAAGAAAAAATAGCCATTACAGCATAAATGAGTGGGTTACTGGCAAAAAATCTTTACTACGCCTAGGCAAAAAACCCTCCTAAGACTATGACAGAGTTAATGGTTAAAGTTGTAAAATTCATGAACGTCGAGGAAGCCATGGTAGCAAAAGAAGCGCCGGAGAAAAAGCTGAGGGACAAAAGAACAATTCATTTAAGAAAGATAAAAAAATAAGAAGTCCGATAGGATCAAGAAGTTCCAAGAGTATACTCCGCTCACTAAAGGTGTTCACCACATCCTGGAAGAAATCAAGGGTAATAAGGATCTGAACTGGCCTGGGAAATTGAGGACGCACCCCAAAAAAGAGACAAGTCCAAGTATTGTGATTTTCATCGCGATCATAAACACACCACAGATAGTTGTATAACCCTAAAAATGAAGTTGGGACTCTTATTCGACGGAGAAAGCTAACAAAATTTATTAATCGGAATGGTAGTCAAGATACCAAGAGGAGATCTAAATCGCCCGATAGAGGAAAAAAGGACATCAAAAGGGCACGCAATAATGATTACGAGATGATCTCGACTTACCGAAGAAACTTGACGAGCCAGAAATGGATGTAGATATGGTCTCATTTGGTTGTCATTTTATCGCAAGTGTGGAGATGGACTTGATGAGAGAAAGGCATACTTAAATGAAGCAAAAAATTATCGCACTACTAGGCAGATTGATATGGATGAGAGCAGTGATGGTGACGCGACTAAGAATGTGTCTCTAAAGTGCGTTATCTCTAGGCTCAAGTGCAAGCCTGTCGCATTAGTAATAAACCTGGTAAATCGGGATCATCTCCACAGGGAAATAGGAAGAGAAAATCCTGACGACGGAAGGACAGACGGTCAACCTAAATTCAACTCTAAGAAGAACGAAAAGACGATTGGTTTGTAATTAATTCTACTAAGTAAAAGGAAACTAGATTAAGACTACGGAACTAACGAATTGAGCAAGGATTAATAAATAAGAATAAAGTGATAAATATGAAGAGAAAAACAGGCCAGGAATACAATCCCTCAATCCTAGTGTATTGCTAGTATAAAACTAATCGTAAATTTAAGTGATTAACCAGACTCAGTCTTTAGCACTCCCAAGCATTACGTATATGAGGTTCAAGCCCGCACCATACGTAATCAGAGGATGAGTAAAGAGGTAACGCGATAGCTACACTCACATTGCATTCTGAAGCATCCTGGTTACCCTGAAGCAAATGAGATCCAAAGATCTACAATGGTTGTGTTTGCTACGTAATACGGTCTCATGAATCCTTAAGTTTAGAGGATTAATTTTATACACATGAAACTCTCACATCGGGTTGAGTTCATGCATCCCAACCATAAAGAATCTAGCTGGACATATTGAACCTAACTAGGCATACATTAACTATGTTTCATGTGAAAGAAATCACGATGAAAGTATATTGAAACATGCAAGAACAGTAATACAGAGAACGAAATTAAATTAAAACTTGCAATCAAACTCGAAAATAATTGATCTTAAAGCACCAAATCAAAACTATGTTCCTAGGGTATTCTCCTACTTGTCTCTCTATCAAAAACTATTCAAAAATGTGTTTTCTAAGTCAATACAATGATACATGTACGTTTTAGAAGAGTTTGTAACATAATAGGACTCTTTGGACCAATCAGCTTTCAAGTGGAATTTTGCGCATCAGGCACCTCGAACCGGTTCACAGGTACCCCGAACCGGTTCGCCCCCAAATCGGTTTACACTGTGGTTCAGGAAATCTTGCTGGTTTGGCCCTCCTTTCCTTCCTTTCCAACACTTCGAAAATTTTCAAGCTTTCTTCTTTTATTTCTAGGATTTTTCTTCAACTTCAAGGGATCATAACTCTTTCACCGAAGCTCGGATCTGGGTGTCGTTTTTTCCAGTGTTATCGTTTTTCTGAGCTCTTCAATTTCCAGTTGGCCCCACCTCTGAGACCAGGCTGCAAAATTATGAAAATTCCCTTGAACTTGCCTTCCTAGGCTTTCTTTCATTATTTCGATTTCTCTATCGCACCGTTTGCATATTTCACCTGTAAGACGCATTAGAGAAACAAAAAACACGAAATACTTGCCAACGAAGGTTGGTAGAATAATTACTAGTTAAATCCATATCAATTGCGCCACTTGGGTTCACAAAGGTACCGAAGTTAAGGGGATAATTAAACAATATTTACGCCCTATCAAATCCCCTAACTTAGAACTTTGCGCGTTCCGAGCAATGTAAAAGAAAAAGAATAACGTCACAACTCTTCTAAACACTTTATTGGGATAAAATAACTTTGTCGCGGGCAAGCCATTGCATTTGCCATATGCAACTAGCCGTTAAACCCCTAGGTTACCCTAGTAGGACGAGTGGTGTCTCGTGAGGGTTTGAAGTGAATATACCCACAAAATTCGACTTAGACATAATGAAAAATCAAAATACATAAAAATTTAAAACCTCCGGACAATAATCACCATAAATTCATATTCGAAAGAGTTTCAAGTTGTCTCATGTGTGTGCGAAGCCAAAAATCGAACCGCTAATTTCCACCGATTGATCATTACGTTACTTTCCGAAAATTCGCTTTAATTTCAAAATCTCACCGAATACACTCACAAACGAATCACTCGAAAGTGTGGCTATTCTCTCGGTATGCATGATTTATATGAGTAAATGTAATGGAACGCAAGTTCACGCACACAATTATGAAAGACGAAATTATTTAGTAAAATGATCTCTTCATCGAATTACGATAATTGGAAAACGGAAAACATCGCCTCAAATTCACACCATTTTATCTCTCATATTATCTTTTTGTATCTTAGCTCTCCATATGGTAATCAATTTCACAATTCGAACTCGGTAGGACTTTTCAGGTTAAAGGTGTATTGGGTAATATGAGAGTGGTTGGGAACTTCGGAATTGGAAAAATTTTCTTATGATGTCCCTTAGTGCTTTTTCGGGCATTTGCTCATTTTCCCTTCTTTTTCTCTACTTTCTCTTTCTGTTGAGCATTTTTCTATCATTTTTTTTCATTTTCTTACCCCTTTTTATTGCACTATTTGGACTTATTTGACGACATTATCAATTTTCACAATTCCGGGCTACTTAGTTTTTTTCGGGTTACCAAATGAAAAGGAAAAATTTTATTCGGCTCAATTGGGCTATCAAAAGGATAATTTTTCACATCTTTTTATTGCTAATATTTTTGGGTAACAAACGATGGCCTACTTCATTGTCCGAATTACTTATTAATTCACCATATGCGTCTCGAGATTAATTTAATTTAGAGATTTGTAGCGCATTTATTTTCAAGACAACATTTAATTTGACATAACCAATCAAAATAAAGAATTGAGATCATTAACGACTTATTTAAAATGTTGAATTAGAACCAGGAGTTAAACATTAACTCGGATTGATTTAAAACTCAAAAAGATCGATAGGCTCGAAATCTCACTGGGCTTTGTTAATCTCCACACTTATTCGTTAAGTCGTCAATTTTCGCACAATTTCCATTTTTGGTCAATTTCGGCTTAGTGCAATAGAGATTTAACAATTTGAGACTTCAAATAGAATAAAGGTGATATTTTTTAAAAGTTTAAATTTAAATTTTTATTTATTTTGAAGCAAAATATTTTTGGATTTTTCATTTTTTTTATTTGGAATTTTTTGGGCACTTTTTAAAATTTGTGAAGTTTTAGAAAGACGCACTTGTGACCCCCCCTAACTTAGACTTTTGCATTGTCCTCAAGAAAAAAGGACTAAAATCTAACTCAAAGCGAATTAAAAGTGCGAGGAAATAAAACGACCAAATAAATGAGAAATGCAGGATTTTTTTTATAGATACTAAGAGCCTGTGTTACACGGGTGACGGGAGAATTACACAATAAACATTTTTAAACATCTAATCACATTGCAACCAACAAAAATAAACATCAACAGTAGACCAGGGCTTCACTGAGGAGGTGGATTGGAAGGGCCGGGTGCGTTGGGATCATACGAATCATAGAAGAAAGTTGAAGGGGGTCCACCGAAGTTGAGCTCATATAAATGGGCTTGGAGACGATGCATCATGATCTTATCCCTTCGGTAGGAAGCTTGATACCGTTGATAGGCCGTTTGGTCTCGATTGTATTGGGTGAGGAAACCGTCCAAACGGGTTTCCACCGTCGAAAGACGCCTATCGAAATTTGCACTTGGGGGCTCAAAATCGGAGTCGTCATCCTTATCTTCATCATACTATTATTCTTCCCCGACATCCATTATTGGGGTGTCATGTTCTTCCTCCCCCGCACCCTCATCAATAATAGGACGATCAGGGCCACTACAGGTGGTGGAAGTACTTCCAATTGGGCGGGGGAGTCGGACTTGATGCCACGGATCGTCCACCCCGTCATCAATCAGAATTTAAGTGATAAGGCGGGCGTATGGGAGCGCTAATTTTCCCCACTCGTCATAGGCCGCGTGGAGGATGTTCGCGTAGAAAAGCTTGGCCAAATTAATTGTGCTCTCGGGGTCGAGGAAATGGTATAAAAAGTTGGTGTGACGCAGCCTGACCAACGAATCGTTGGTGGTTTGGTGGATTGCTCCACATGCAATGAGGTGCGTGAATCACACTGCGTCCGAAAGATTTCCTATCAGAAATGAATCGCACAACCATTCCTCTTCGGGTGCCATTCGGGCAACACATTCAGCTTTGGTGTGGGGGGCACCAACGGCGGGATACATGAAAGGCACGAGGAGGACAACCCCTTTTTCTCGCATTTTGCGCGCAATGATGGCGGCGGAAAAGGGAATCTGAATGCTGTCAAGATATGCCTCATGAAGAGTGGAGGATTTGCGCATGAGTGTCGCGTAGAATTAGCGAGTTTCAGATTCGAAAACTTTATTGCTCGTAGGAGAGAGAAATGAGCACCACCCCTGCGGTGAAAAAGGGCGGTGACCTCACCGGGAAGCTGCTCCCAATTAACAAACCGCTCGATATGAATTGGGCGAGTGGTCGAGAAATAGTGCTCGACCCAATGACATTCTTGGACGGAACGAAATAATCCCACACCCTCATCATCGAGGATGGTGGTGTCGTCATATTTTTTAGGATGGAAGTTTGCTTGGCGGGGGCGCGACATGGTGAGAGAGAGATAGAGATAGATATAGAGGTGATATGGTGTAGAAGAGAGGGAGAGTGAAATGAAGTGTGAGAAATGGAGAGGGGTTGAGGGTGAATTTATAGGTCTGTGGGGGTGACTTTTGGTGGGAATGGGAGTAGGGATGGAAGGAGATGAAGGAGGGAGTGAATCTGGAGTGTAAATTGGTAGGGGGAAGTTTTAGAGGGTGAGATTTAGTAGGGAAAATTAATGGAGGGAAGGGGGAAAAGAAAATGAATTTGGAAAAGAGGGGGGAAGAATCTTCAAGGACCCCCAAACCAGTTCGCCCTGTACCCTGAACTGGAACCGGTTCACCCTGTGGTTCGGGGGAACCTGCTATCCTAGAAAACTTATTTCTCTCATCTCTCAAAATCTAAGTGTTCTCCCATGCCTCATCACTTGCTTATGGCCCCTTAAGATATCCTAGACCCTCGAGTTCCTTGAAATTCCTCTACCAAGCCCTTGAAATACGTGCCAACTCTCTCAAAAAGTGTGCTACCTTGATCCCTATCATGACCCGTGCTTCCGGACTCATAGGTATCCTAATTCAAACACTACTAGTGTACTAAAAGAATTCACCCCATACGCGTCGGGGGTGCGACGACCTCTCATTTTTATCTCATTTTACCCCATAAACGGGGTCCGACAACCAAATGGTGCCGACTTCTTCCGCCTCTAGATATGGATTTAAGCATTGTCCATTCACCTTGAACGTATTTCCCCCTTTTAAATCGTCTAATTCCACAGCTCCGTGAGGGAATACATTCTTCACAACGAACGGGCCTGTCCATCTAGACCGCAACTTTCCCAAAAATAGATGAAGCCGAGAGTTATAAAGAAGCACTCTTTGCCCGGGAAGAAACTCTTTGCATCGAATAATCTTATTGTGGGCGAGTTTCATCCTTTCTTTATAAATTTTTACGTTCTCATATGCGTCATTGTGTATCTCTTCTAACTAATTTAATTGAAGCTTGCGAGCTTCACCAGCTTTATCCATGTCGTAATTGACCTTCTTAATCGCCCAATACGCTTTGTACTCTAATTCAACGAGAAGATGACAAGGTTTTCCATACACAAATCGGAATGGGGACATGCCGAGTGGTTTTTTTATATGCGGTACGATAGGCCCATAGTGAATCAGTCATTCGAAGTGACCAATCTTTTTAGTCGGGATTGACGGTATTCTCGAGGATGTACTTGATTTCCCGATTTGCTAATTCGGCCTGCCCATTAGTCTATGGGTGATAGGTAGTTCCAACCTTGTTAATGACGCCATACTTTCCCATGAGCTTCTCAAATGGCCTGTTGCAAAAGTGCGTGCCATTATCACTCATTATCGCTTTCGAAGCACCGAAGCGGGAAAGTCTTTGTTCCTGTAGGAACCTAATCACCATTTTGTTGTCATTTGTCTTAGTCGCTATGGCTTCCACCCATTTAGAAACATAGTCTACCATGACAAGGATGTATAGGAAACTAAAAGATGGGGGAAAAGGCCCATGAAGTCAATACCCCAACAGTCAAAGATCTCAATAATGAGTATCGGGGTTAATGTCATCATGTCTCGTCGAGTTATTGCTCATATCCTTTGACACCTATCGCAAGATTTGCAATAATTGCTCACATCCCGGAATATTATAGGCCAATAGAAACTGCTTTAAAGAATCTTAGCGTCCGTTTTTCATTGAAAAGTGACCTCCACAAGCTTTCAAGTGATAAAATTGGATGACTTTTGGTATCTCGTCATCCGGTATGCACCGTCGGATGATTTGGTCAGCGCAATATTTAAAAAGGAAGGGATCATCACAGAAAAACATACGCGACCAAGTAATGAACCTCTTCTTATCTTGCGATGTCCACTTGGGAGAGACGGCTCACGTGACAAGATAATTCACTATATCCATAAACCATATCAAAGAAGAGGTAGCAAAGAGTTGCTCATACATAAAATATTTGTCTATGGTATCGAATCGCTAGGCACGTCGGACGAAAGCCGAGATAGATGATCGACGGTGACGTTTTTTACTTCTTTTTATCTCTAATGGAGAGATTAAATTCTTGTAGGAGTAGGATCAACCTAATGAAGCGCGGCTTTGCGTGTTTCTTTACAAGGAGGTATTTTAAAGTCGCGTGGTCGGTGAAACAAGTGATGGGTGACCCAATGAGATAGGATCAAAATTTGTCTAGAGCAAATACTACGGCTAGTGATTCCTTCTCCGTAGTGGAGTAATTTAGTTGTGGTCCGATAAGAGTCCGGCTAGCGTAGTAGATGACACGAGCATTTTTATCCTTTTATTGGCCCAAAACAACCCCTATTGTAAAATCACTTGCATCACACATGAGCTCGAATGGTAAGGACCAATCCGGTGCTTGCATGATGGGAGCGAAAAAAAACATGCTTTTGAATTTTTCAAAAGCACTTTGGCATGCTTCGTTCCACTCGAATGGGGTATCCTTCATAAGGAGGTTGCTTAAGGGCCTAGCGATGACGCTAAAGTCCTTAATGAACCTTCGATAAAACTCCAAGTGGCCCAAGAAGGAGCGCACATCTTTGAGCGATTTTGGTGTGGGTAGATCAGCTATGACATCTATCTTAGCTCAATCAACTTCAATCCCTTTGGATGAAACTATGTGTCCAAGAACTATTCCCTCAGTGACCATAAAATGGCATTTCTCCCAATTTATCACTAAATTCTTTTCTACACACCGGTTAAGTACATTTCCAGATTCGCCAGACAAATATCGAAAGAGGTGCCAAGAACGCTAAAATCGTCTATAAACACTTCAAGTCCTCTCTCAATTATGTCGTTAAATAGACTCGACATGCACATTTAAAAGTTCGGGGGTGCATTACACAAGCCAAATGGCATACGGGTGTAGGCAAACGTACCAAAGGGGAAAGTGAAGGTCATTTTTTCCTGATCAAGTATATTTACCTCAATTTGGTTATATCCAGAATAACCATCAAGGAAGCAGTAGTAAGGGTGGCTCGCTACTCTCTCAAGCATCTGATCAATAAATGGCAAGGGGAAGTGGTCTTTCCTTGTTCCTGTATTGAGTTTCTGGTAATCAATACAAACGCGCCACCCGGTGGTGGTACGTTGGGGAACTAGCTCTCCCTTAGCATTTTCAATCACTATCATGCCCGACTTCTTCGGGACAACTTGAATAGGGCTCACCCACTTGCTATCCGAGATTGGGTAGATGATCTCGGCATCCAATAGCTTAATGATTTCGGTCCTCACCACTTCTCTTATATTGGGGTTTATCCTTCTTTGCATTTCTCTCGAGGGCTTTACATCCTCCTCGAGATGGATCTTGTGGGTGAAAATCAAAGGACTTATCCCTTTTAAATCAGTAATACACCAACCAAAAGCACTTTAGTGCTTCCTCAAAATCTTTAATAGCTTACCCTCCTGCTATTCGTCTATGCCAGAGGAGACAACAACAGGAAATGTCTCGTTCTTTCCTAAATATGCATATTTAACACGGGAGGGTAGTTTTTCTAATTCGAGGGTTAAAAATTTGTCAGTGGAGGGAAGCATGCATGCCTCCCTCGGCGATAACTCCTCGAATCGAGAAACCCAACTTACATCTCTCGCGTCCTCGTCCGATGCTCTCTCATCAAGTAAATCTCTCAATTCCTCAACTTCCTTTTCAAAATCAGTATACGCCCCCTCACTCTCGTGGCTCGACACTAAGCAAGTCCCTAGGGCATCTCCACAATAGTTTTCGTCAAAGTACTCCTCTATGATCTCGTTGATTAAGCTCACCGCATGAAGATCATCTTCTTCCCCTGTATGTTGGGTTATATGGAAGATGTTAGTCTCTAAGGTCATATTCCCAAAGGTGAGTTGCATCTGCCCATTTTGAGTATTAATTATTGAGTTAGCCGTAGCTAAGAATGGGTGCCCGAGAATGATGGGAACATGATTGCTCGAGGTGAAAGAGGGCTCCGTGTCCCAAATGACAAAATCTACTGGGAAGTAGAAAGTGTCAACTTGGACGATAACATTCTCAACTATACCTCTTGGGATCTTCATGGTTCAATTCGCCAATAAAAGAATGATCTTTGTGGGCTTGAGGTCACCCAAATCAAGTTGCCTATAGATGGCATAAGGGAGGATATTGACACTTGCTCCCAAGTCAAGTAAGGCTTTTTCAATTTTATTATCTCCAATGATGCAGGAAATGGTGGGTGCACCGGGATCTTTGAATTTTGGCGGGAGATCATCAAGTAGAATGGAGCTCACGTTCTATGCTATAAATACATTTTTCTTTACCTTTATCTTCCTCTTCACTGTTAACAAGTCCATGATGACTTTTGCATAAGCTGGAATCTGCTTAATGGCATCGAGGAAAGGTAAATTTAACCTTACTTGCTTTATCACATCTAGAACTTCATCATGGGGGGTTCCTTTGTGGGAAGGAACTAGTCTTTGAGGAAACGGTGCCACGGAGGGTGGTTTCACTACTACCTCAGGCTCACTAGTGTATTTTTTATCACTCTCTGTCAAGGGGACATCTTCAGCCTCTTTCGTGCCTGGTGAAATCTCCTTGTCTTTGGTTATGTCGTGTGGAGGAGGTGATAAATCAACAACTGTCCCACTACGAAGAGTGGTCACAGCTTGACATTACTCCTGATGTTCTGTAGAGGTGGAGCTAACACTAGTTTGACCTTGGGGAGGTCTTTGGCACTGGGCAGGAAACTTTCCCTTCTCTTGGATACTCAGCGATGATTGTATCTTTGAAATAGTTGCATTTATATCGTTGATCATGCGCTCATATCTAGCAGTTGTTGCATTCGGGGCAGTGATGAATTGGTTTATCGTATCCTCAAGACTTCTCCGCGGTGGAGTGATATATGGCCCTGGAGGTGGTAGTGCTTGCACATGCCCTTGCATGTGAGGTGCTTGTTGAAAGTGTGATGGTGGGGGAGGGGAAATATGTGAATTAGGTTTCATCGCAGCATTTTGTTTCCCATGGCTAAAACCAGGATGGTTTTTCCATTAAGGGTTGTAAGAATTCACATGCGGTGCACCGAAATAACCCTTAAATCCTCCTACACCATTCACTTGGTCTTGAAGCATAACTTTGTATGCAGGTATCATCGGGCAATCCTCTGTTGAATGTCTCACCTCACAAATAGCACACACCTTCTCAATGGGGTTTGGGATTGAGCCAGTTGGTCCTCTTGCACATATCTCAAGTACTTCTCGCATTCCTTTCTCAAGTAGATCGAGTCGACTGGCCATCATAGTATCCTTTTCTACGTGAAATAGACCGGCCGTTGATGGAGTGATGGTCATTTGGCGCATTCGATTATGAGCACTAGGGTCCGATGTATCCCATGCTTGGGTAGTCTCGGTGACATACCTCATGTGAAGCTCAGCATCGTTGGCATCTAGGTCGTCAAAGGGACTATCACACATGGTTTCAACGAGTTGTTTGGAATTTATATGCAGCCCATTATAGAAGAAGGAAATGATTTACAATTTATCAAATCCATAATGAGGGAATGAAGTGATTAACTCGTTAAAATGCTCGTAACATCGATCAAACAACTCATTTTCTGGTTATCGAAAGGTTTGAATTTGAGCCTTGATGGAGTTCGTTCGATGTGGAGGAAATAATTTCTTAAAAAATTTATATTGTAAGTCTTTCCATGATGCAATCGAGTTTGGAGGTAAAGACCATAGACAGGTCTTAGCCTTGTCCTTTAGCGAGAATGGGAAAAGTTTGAGGCGAATCACATATTTTGTGTAAGTTTGATCACTAAGGGTCTCGCATGACTCTTCAAATTCCCGAATGTGGAGATATGGCTTTTATGATTCCATTCCATGGTAGTTGGGAAGTATCTGGATCATCCCATTCCTAAAGCGAAATTGCCCTGCACTATACGGGAGTAAAATGCATCCCGGAGTGACAGTTCGCTCGGGATATAAGATTTCTCTCCAAGGGCGGTACGGGACCTCTTCCTCACCTACGGCTACACTACTGTGTTGTGACATGGCTCTCTCACTTGATGACTCTGTATCCTCACTTGGTATGCTCGGAGCGTGCTTTATGGTGTGTCCTAAGAGGGATGTCAGAGTGTTACTTGCAATTGAGTGTGGAGGTGTGGGAGGTGGAACCCAAAATTGTGGAACATTTGGAATGTGAGGGCTATCGGGGTCGTACTCAACTATCGGGTTTTCGTGAATGTTGGTTGGAGTATTTTGGGAAGTTAGAGTGAGTTCAGAATTTTGCGTTAACAGGCTTTTGAGAGATGAAGTATCTTTTTGTGCTTTTTGAATTTATATATATATATATATATTGGTCAAAGTTTTAGATTAACGGAATCTAACCTACGTCTACCTAAATCCCTGACAACGGCGCCAAAAACTTGACGCGACTAAGAATGTGTCTCTAAAGTGCATTCTCTCTAGGCTCAAGTGCAAGCCTGTCGCGCTAGTAATAAACCCGATAAGTCGGGATCGTCTCCACAGGGAAATAAGGTAAGAAAATCGTGACGACGGAAGGACAAACGGTAAACCTAAATTCAACACTAAGAAGAACGAAAAGATAATTGGTTTGCAATTAATTCTACTAAGTAAAAGGAAACTAGATTAAGACTATGGAACTAACGAATTGAGAAAGTATTAATAATTAAGAATAAAGTGATAAATATGACGAGAAAAACAGGCCGGAAATACAATCCCTCAACCCTAGTGTATTGCTAGTATAAAACTAATCGTAAATTTAAGTGATTAATCACACCCAGTCTTTAGTATTCTCAAGCATTACATATATGAGGTTTAAGCTCGCACCATATGTAATCAGAGGACGAGTAAAGCGGTAACGCGATAGCTACACTCGCACTGCATTCTAAAGCATCTCGGTTACCCTGAAGCAAATGAGATCCAAAGATCTACAATGGTTGTGTTTGCTACATAGTACGGTCTCATAAATCCTTAAGTTAAGAGGATTAATTTTATACACATGCAACTCTCACACCGGGTTGAGTTCATGCATCCCAACCATAAAGAATCTAGTTGGACATATTGAACCTAACTAGGCATACATTAACTATGTTTCATGTGAAAGAAATCATGATGAAAGTATATTGAAACATGCAAGAACAACAATACAGAGAATGAAATTAAATTAAAACTGGCAATCAAACCCGAAAAGAATTGATCCTGAAGAACCAAATCAAAACTATATTCCTAGGGTATTCTCCTACTTGTCTCTCTATCAAAAACTATTCAAAACTGTGCTTTCTAAGTCAATACAATGATACATGTACGTTTTAGAAGAGTTTGTAACATAATAGGACTCTTTGGACCAATCGGCTTTCAAGTGGAATTTCGCGCATCAGGCACCTCGAACCGGTTCGCAGGTACCAAGAACCGATTTACACTGTGGTTCAGGAAATCTTGTTGGTTTGGCCCTCATTTCCTTCCCTTCCAACACTAAGAAAATTTTCAAGCTTTCTCATTTTCTTTCTAGGATTTTTCTTCAACTTCAAGGGATCATAACTCTTTCACCGTAGCTCAAATTTGAGTGTCATTTTTTCCTGTGTTATCGTTGTTTTGAGATCTTCAACTTTACAGTTAGCCCCACCTCCGGGATCAAGCTACAAAATTAGGAAAATGCCCTTAAACTTGCCTTCCTAGCCTTTCTTTCATTGTTTCGATTTCCTTTTCGCACCGTTTGCATATTTCACCTGTAAAACACATAAGAGAAACACAAAACATTAAATACTTGCCAACGAAGGTAATATCATAATTACTAGCTAAATTCATATCTATTGCACCATTCGGGTTCACAAAGGTACCGAAATTAAGGAGATAATTAAACAATATTTATGCCCGATCAGATGGTCGGCGTAGAAAAGTCAACAATGACAAGTTGGTGATCGGCTTCTCCAAAAACGATCTGAGTGGATTACTTTATCCTCACGATGATCCATTGGTAATTACTTTATCAACTGATGTAATGTTCCACAAATGTTTATAAAGCTTAGGGCTAAAAGACAGTAAACTGAAATCATATCACATGCCTCTTATAGGGTTTTACAGAGAAAGGATATATCCCTTGGGAACTGTTAAGTTAGAAGTACTGGTCATCACCTGGACAGCTAGCAGAATAGAACGAATTCGCTTTTTCATATTGGACAAAAATGTGCCTTTAACCTATAACTTAATCCTTGGTTGGGTAGGATTGAAGCAACTGGAAGCTATCCCGTCTACTGTGCATCAATGCATGAAGTTCCCAACCAATTATGGAGTCGGCATAGTTTATGGTAACTAGATGTAAGTACGAAAATGCTATTATACCTCTGTCGATTAACAGGAAATAAAGAGAGGCAAAACTACTTTCCATATCGATACTTTGGATCCTCACGAGGAGGAGGACTTAGTGAAAGGATAGGTCATGGAAGAAACATAAACTATTGTGCTAGATGGTGAGAAACTAGAAAGAACCATCCATATTGGCTCAAGACTAACACCTTCTATCAAAAGGAATTAATTACATTCCTTAAAGTTGGAAATTATGTTTTCGCTTGGAGTTATAAGGATATGCCAGGGATTGATCCCATCTTCATCTTCCACGAACTCAATATTTATAAAGACGTTAGGTTGATCAAACAGAAGCATAGAGTTTTTAGCCCAGAGAAGAGTACGACGATTCAGGAAGAGGTGGAAAATTGAAGAAAGCATGGTTCATTGAGGATGTTAAATATCCGACTTGGTTGGCCAATGTAATAATGGTCAAGAAGAAGAGCAATAAATGGTGAATGTTTGTAGATGTTACTGATCTTAACAAAGTATGCCCAAAAGATCACTTTCCTTTACCAAGGATTGATCGATTGGTGGATACTACAACAGGTCATAAATTGCTCAACTTCATGGATGCCTATACTGGTTATAACCTGATCAAGATAAAGTCAGAGGATAAGGAAAGCACATCCTTCATTACCAGGAACTTTCGGCTTAAGAACGCTGGCGCAACGTATCAGAGGTTGGTAAACAAAGTCTTTGAAGATAAAATTGGAAAGAACATGGAGGTGTACGTAGATGATATGCTCACCAAAAGCAAGTTCGTTGCCGACCACATTACTGATCTTGACCAAACTTTTGACCAGTTGGAAAAAAATTAAATGAAGCTCAACCCAACCAAGTGCATATTCGAAGTCTAGGAATGTATGTTCTTAGAATGTATTGTGTATCAAAGGGGAATTAAATCCAATCCTAATAAAATCAAGGCTTCACTAGAAATGCAATCCCCAATCAGTAAGAAGGATGTACAAAGGTTGACACGAAGACTAGCATCCCTGAATTATTTTGTATCTCAGGCCACAAACAAATGTCTTCCATTCTTCAAGGTTATTAGAAAGATCTTTGAATGGAACGACGAGTGCGAAAAAGCTTTTTTGGACTTGAAGAAATATTTTAGGTCTCCCCTACTCTCTCGACCAGTTTTGAGCAAGAAGTTGTGCTTATATTTGGAAATTTCAAAGTCTGCTCTAAGTTCAACCTTGATCCAACTAGATGAGGGTGTCCAAAAGCCAGTGTATTTGTTAAGAGCTGATATCAAATATCTATACTTAGAGAAATTAGTATTGACACTCATTGAAGCCTCTAGAAGAATGAGACCCTACTTTCAGGCCCATACAATTATAGTATACACTGTCTTACCTTTGCGACAAGCTTTGCATAGGCCTGAAAAGTCTAGAAGACTAATGTCTTGGGCAGTTAAACTGGGAGAATATGAAATTGTGTACGAACCAAGAATTTCATTGAAGGGGCAAGCACTTGCGAATTTTATAGCAAAATTCACCCATGCCGAGGTGCCCAACACACTAAGTTTGCCTATCGAGCATACTCCTTTGAAAGAGAGCTTAGCTCCAAAGCCAACAGAGATGGTTACTGACTAACCAGAATCATCAATTATTGAAGAAAGAGCTCTCTGACTAGCTAAGCAAATCCAAAAGGTATTCAAGTACGGAGTATTGATGGATGAAGACTTCAATAGTGATGTTCTAATTTGGAAATTGTTCATATATGGCTCTTCTTGTACAACTAGAAGTAATGTTGGACTCATCCTTAATACTCCAAATGATTTGGACGTGGAATATGAATTGATATTTTAATTTCAGACTTATAACAATGAAGATGAATACGAAGCATTAATTACTGCTTTGGAGCTAGCCTCATCATTGGGCGTCTAATAGGTGATAGCGCTCAATGATTCTCAACTTATTGTACATCAGTTACTGGAAATATTTGGAGTTAAAGGACAAACGATGGTAAGATAATTGAATAAGACAAAGGAAATTATTTCCTCATTTCCTGCAATTAAGATAATTCGTATTCCAAGAGTGGACAATGCCCGAGCAGATGCTCTTGCTCGGCTAAACTTAGCAACCCCAATAGAGCTTAGAAGAACTATCCAGGTGGAGATTCTCACCAGCGGGAGCATTGATGAGGAGGCAGTCAACATCATTGATGTAGAATCAGGGCCTTCCTGGATGGATCTGATTAAGGACTATAATGATAAGGGATTGTTACAAGCTGATCGAAAGGAAGCAAGGGAGTTGAGATATAAGGAAGTTAATGTCTTGGAGAAAGGTAATACTGTATAAAAGGGGTTGTTCAGACTCTTTACTTCATTATTTCCACCTAACAAAGGTAAATGATTTGATTAAAGAGGGACATGAAGAATCATGTGGAGCTCACACAACTGGGAGATCTCTAAGACAAAAGATAGCAAAGCAAGGTTAATATTGTTCGATAATAAAGATAGATTATTTTGCCTTCGCCAAGAAATGTGATAAGTGCCAAAAATTCACTACCATCCACACAAGACCGGGGGAAACCTTAACGCCTATCACTTTTCCATGGCCTTTTGCTATTCGGTGAATATATCTGGTTGGACCACTGTCGACTACTAAGGGAAGGTTCAAATACCTAGTCATAGCAGTCGATTACTTCACTAAGTGGGTGGAGGCTGAACCTTTGATTAATATGAGAGGGTTTTCCAGTTTATATGAAAACATATCATTTATAGGTATGACATGCCTTATGCCTTTATCACCGACCGTGGAACTCACTTTGATAATGAGGAATCTGAGGAATATTACATCAGGTTTAGCATCTAAAAACTTCATTCAGCTCCTGGACGCCCACAATGCAATGGCCAGACATAAATCACTAATAAAACATCACTAAATAGATTGAAGAAAAGGTTTGGCGATGCTAAAGGCAACTGAATTAATGAGATCGATAATGTTATTTTGGCATATAAGACCACTCCCAGATTAGTAACATGGGAAACCTCGTATATGCTTACTTTTGGCACTGAGGTAGTGGCACCAATTGAAATTAGTCTACCGACTCACAGATTGTTGAATTTTGATTCACCCAAAAGTGATCTCATGAGGCGAATAGATCTCGACATGATAGAAGAAGTCAGAGAAGATACTACTATTCGGATGGTTGCTAACCAATAAAGGACTGCTAGGTTCTATAATCGGTGTGTTAAGACAATCAACTTGAAGAAAGGAGACCTTGTACTGAATAAAGTGATACAGAAAAATAATAAGTGGGAACCCAACTGGCATGGTCCTTATCGTATCTCGGCAGAAATCTGACCAGGAACATATCACCCGCAGACATTGGAGGGCGAGGGATTTAAGAACCATTAGAATGCCGATCATCTTCGCAAATAGTATCCGTAATTTTATTTTTGATGTAATCAGTTATTCAAGATTAATGAAGTTGCATGTTTCTACTCATTATACTTGTTTTTATGTTTTGTTTTTCTGAGTACAATATGGTACACCACTACCCCTAATTAAATTTTAATTTCAAACTTCTTCGTCAAACTTTTCCAACTTCAGAAAGGTTCTTCATCAAACTTTTCCAACTATAAAAAATTTCAAATATTAGAAAAGTTCCTCGTCAAACTTTTCCAACTACATAAAAATTCCTCGCCAAACTTTTCCAACTTCAGAAAAGTTCTTGGTCTTCACTGATAACTAATGCTATAACTTAGCTCAAAACTATTAACAGTTTTATCTAAGAACAACGTTAGTAAAATCTAAGGCATTACAATCAGATTCAATTACGAATCAAACATCTAACATTTATGCAGGACTTTTAATCCATAAGCCGATTAACTAGTCAATATACAGATTACCTAGCCAGTAACAAGATTAATAACAACCACAAGATTAAATATAAAGACAAAAATGTATCAAAGAAATTCATTTCATTTTATTGAACTTAAATTACAAAATAAAGATCAATTAGAAACTATATATAAGTTATCCTATTAAACGATTTCCATCAGCCTTACTCATCCTAACAGGAGGTTCATAAAAGGTTCTCTGATGATTAATAGAACCAAAGGGCTTCCTCCTAGTTCTCCTACCTCCGCTTAGCACATCAAGAAAATGTTGAGGACGAACAAACTCCACCTCTCGTTCAAGGCCAAAATTCCCAATGTATTTTGTAATCAAACTCTGAGGAATGGCATTAAGAGGGATCCACCTAAAGTTGATGGATAAAGGAGGATCAGGATAGTCTAACGTACCTGGGTCATGCCAGTTTCATAATATGTTATCTTAGGGTATCTTCAACAGAGTGAGGACGTTCATCCAACCCCATTTATAGCCCTCATTCCCGATTTGATCCATGTGCTTATCCAAATAAGTCAAAGCTTCGTCATACTTGTCCATCGACACTGCTTTGGGTTGCTTATGGAAGTGAGAGTTAAGTCGATCCACATTATTTTAAAGCCTTATGATGATCTTTTCCTTATCCTTGAGTTTATCAGTTTGGTCAGCTAGGGTTTTCTTACTTCTCTCCTCATCAACAGTTGGCCGAACAACTATACTTTTCATGAGGGCTTAACCAGGTTTGGTCTTTTTCTTCTGCATAGCTTCTAGATCCTCCAATATCCTGGCATTCTTAATCTCCAATGGGGTTGTGTTTTTCCCGAACTTTCCGATTTTTCCAATTTTCGATCCGATTTTTTTCGAATTTCGAATGAAATTTTAGTTTGCCGATTTTCGATGTTTGTAAAAAAAACCAAATCGGAAATAATTCTGAATTTCCAATTTTCTGATTTTTCCAATCCGATTTTTTCGAAACTATGCCGATCCGATTTTTTCAATATTTTTCCGAATTAGTTTCGATTTTTTTGAAATTATTTCCCGATTTTTGATTTTTCCGATTTCTTTTTCGATTTTCTAAAAGTTTCTCATATCCCACTTCAGTTGGTAGAGGGGGAGGCCTCCAAAATATGCTCTATAAAAGGAGTGTATCCTCCTAACTTCTACACAAATGAAAAAATGGTATAAATACTCATGTATTTACATGTTGGGTTAAGTCATTTTCTTAGTTTCTTTAAAATGAGAATTTTGAGTAATCGAAAATCCATAATTTATTTTTTAAAAATTTTGGAATTTCTAAATTTCTGGATTTTCAATATATATTGTGAATTTCCAATTTTTTTTTCAATTTTTCGATTTCTTCGAATTCAATTTTTTTTTAATTTTTCGAAAAAATCGGATCGGAAATCGGAATAGTTATTTTATTTCCAAAAAAATCATATTTTCTTCCAAATAGGCATTTTTCGATCCGATCCGACAGAAACCCAACCCTAGTCTCCAAGAATGAAACTCCTTCATCTAGACCAATGGTGGTTGATTTCTTGAGATTATCAAGTCCATTCCTTAATGCATTATTTTCCCTTTCCAGCATGGCAACAATTGAATGGACATTCTCCAGTTCTTGGTTTAAGGCCAATTATTTCTTGTTCAAAGCAGAAGTAATGCCTTTTAACTTCTTGTCAAAGCCCAATCTTCACTTAATGCTTTATATTTGGCCTCACGGTCAGAGTGAAGCAGTGCTTTAGAAAGTTTGTGATCCTCATGCATCTGCTCAATCATCTCACAATAACCAGCATTATTGGATACATCTTTGTCCAAAAGACAATGGAGATGAATGTAAGACTCCTTCACTTGATCAAAAACTTTTGGGCTGAGCAACCCTGATAAATCTTCCTCGGACAAAGGAACATGGACAGCCTCAAAGATATTTTTACACCGACTAAGTAGGTCGTATTCAGCATAAACAATAGCTTTTTTCCTCTCACCGAACTAGAAATTTACAAGTATGATTACATGGGGAAAAATTAGATAAATAAATAGCAAAGAGGATACCAATCAATAAGAAATCAACATCATTTGAAGATTGTAAACAACTAAGAAAAAAGGTTCTTTCATTGATCAAAGTCATGATTACAAATACGAGTACATTAGAAAGACCCAAGAAGAAGAAATTAAAAATACATGAAAGAAATAACAAAAATAAACTGGCTAAAAAATGAGCTAAGCCTTATACTTATCCTTAGCATGGTCTCTGCTGGCAACAGGTAGGTCAGCACTAGCTTTTGGCACCAATGACGACTCAATCTCTGGTATCACCCTCATGTGTAGTCACTAGGGTGTTCCATGCTTATTTAGAGGTACAGCAAAAAGATATCCTTTTAAATTCGTGTTCATTGATAGACATGGATATGATATTTTTGCCTTTATTGTTATTAAGTGAAACATGTTTCTCTTCTTTAGTGAATTCTCTAAGTAACTTTCTAATCCTCACAGTACTTCCTTCAGCATCCGATTTAGTAGGAAAAATGTAACCATTTTTAATAACTTCCCAGACATCATCTCCCAAAGCCCCTTAGATGAATGCCACCATCCTTACCTTCTAGTAACGGAAGTTGGTTCCATCAAAGAGAGGGGGATGGGACAAGTTACCCAGTCTCTCAAATTTCTCGTTCATAATTTATTTTGAGAAAATAATTTCAGAAACTCAAGATCTAAAGAATTTTTTGAAAAACCAAAGCTCTAATACCAATTGAAAAAGTACCACTCAAGTTGTTTAATATAAGATTAAACTATCTAAATGGCTCCGAACAGTTTGTTGAAGAAACTCTTTTCTTAAAACAAATTTTAAACCCAAGATGTGTAAAATAGTTATGAACGAGTAATTTCAGTTATAGGTTTACCAGTTTTGAAAAACAAAACTTAAACAAAATAAACCAACACAACCTCAAGAAAGGGTTGAGAAGAGAAGGAAGTGTACACAAACAATTTTAACGTGGTAAAACCCCACCCAATTGGGGAAACATCCATGGTGACCTCCACGCCAGAAAAGTAAAAAGTCCAATAAAAATGAGTGATAGATTACAAGCTATATAACAATCAAGACACACAATCAAACTTAATCTAAGTTCATAAATGTACCAACTCCTCTGGCGTGTTCTGACTTCTCCTAAGGTTTTGATGTTGCTTATGTTATCCCAGCTTCGTAACTTTACCCCTTTTAGCTTTACGTCGACTCTAAAAGTCCAATATCTCAACACCAACACTTTTCATTGTAGTAGTGTGAAGGTGTATGTGGTGTAGTCCTCTAAACTCATGCATGCAACTCACACACTTAATTACAGACAATATGAGTAACAAATTACAAACAGATCTCTTAAGATGCAAGGGCTTCTAAAATCAGCCTAGTAAAATAAGTCAGACTTTGGATCTTTCAAATAACCGCAAATCAAGAAGGAATCTCGCTATACAAACTAGCCAAGATCCTATACACTTTCATTATTTGAAAATATTTACTTATTTCACAAATCGTGAAATAATTATAAAAGTGAAAACCCCAATCAAGATCCTAAAACTAGATCTAAGTTTGACAGTTTGAGTAAGTTGAAATCAGAAAGGGTATTGTCGGTTTAGGGCTTGAACACAACATTTATTTTGAAAACGACAAAAAAAATTAGATTTCTCGAAACAAGAAATCAGATCTAACAAATAACTAAATTATATGTATCACAAAAATCAAATCTCAGATTTCTATACAAAGAAATAGAGACTTAATCAACGTGATTAAGTTGGCAAAGAGATATAAGACAGTGGAGGAATAAACTTCACAAATCACGAACACAAATCACGAACTATAAACACTCAGAAAAATATTTTTTGGTTTGGATTTGGTTAAAGTTTGAGTTAGGGTTTGTAAAAACTCTTCGAACTCTCTCTCTCTCTTTCTAACTCTTTATCTCTCTTCTCTCTCTTCTCTCTATTTTCTCTCAGAGGTTAGAGTAACAAAAGTTGCAAAACAATAGACGAATTCTCCTTATATACTGAGAGAAGAATGATCTGGAACTTCGAGGCAAAATGAACGATCAGGATTAATTCGAAGTTAATCTAATGGCCATCAAACCACCGCATTTAAAATAGATTTGATTGGTTCAAAATCAAACATAGGCATTAAAAGAAAACACATGCAGATCGTTGATTAGAATGATCCAATGGTGCACAGTGAGTCTTAAGAATGTGAGAGGGAGAAAACACACATCTGACCGTTATATAACCAACACGTGTAAGGCTGAGATGCACTGTAAAACGCGTGTTTTAGAAGAGTTAAAAATACAGATTGCACTCACAATATTCTCAAGCGCTTTCGGTTTCTACCCAGCCATAATTTATGCCTAAAAAACAAATTATAAACTAGCCCCAAAGGTTTTTTAAGCCATTATTATAATTCCAAAAAATCATTTTAAAATCTTATAAATTATTCAAAAATTCCCAAAAATATTAAAAAATTAATTTTAAGGGATTAACTCACACACAACCAAACATGGAATGATATGATGTATGTATGCAGTCCTAGTGTGTGGTGTTGGTGAGATACCTTTAACAACTTATAGAAGAATTAAATGTAGAGTCTGAGGTTCTTTGGTAACTAGGGATGGGGATCAAATTTTGTCACAATTTCCAAATTAGATGAGCACTTATATAGTATAAACTTAAATAAGTCATAGATATATAGGGTGCTTCACTCACCCCTTGCAATACAAGTTTACCGACTTGATCATAAACCTTACACGCATACCTTTGCAAAGTCAGCATCGCACAACTGGCTGATGCTAAGAAGGTTTGCCTTCAAACCTTTGACGTACAACACATTCTCTAGCTTAGGAAACCCTGGTATCTCTATAGTACCTCGTCCTACAATGCTAGACCTTCTCCCATCACCAAAAGTGACTTTACCTTCCTTGCGATCCACTAGGGAGGTAAAAAATGAGACGTCGCCAGTTATGTGTCTAGAACACCCACTGTCAAAATACCACTGTGAGGTATTTTGAGCTTTCAAAGCAACACGAGGAAGATGAGCTTTGTTATCATTTGTGACACCCCGCCTAATTAAATATCGGGTGATCAATCATTTATTAAATTAAATCAAAGTGTCCGACTGGTTCATTCTTAGTATCACTGTCGTAAAATAATTTTCTTTATTGATCACCTAATAAATAATTAAGTTAAATGTCAAAATATTTAATTTTATTTATTAAACTCCATTGTTAAAATCTCATATGCATAAACCCATTTATGAATATTGCTAACGCTAAAAAATAAACCATTCAAGTGAAATGAGCCAACTAAATTAGTCCATCCAAATAAGTATCCACATCCAAGGCCAACGTAATAGATGAAACAATCCCAAGTAAAAACTAAATACTAAAACAACAAAAGAGTACAAAATCTCTATCAAGTCTAAACAGAATCTGGAAATGGGTGACATATTCCCTAACTAAAAAGACTAAATAGAAAGTTGAGAAGTCAAAGGATGAATCGTCTACTGCAAGGACATGCATCTCCCACACAAGTTGCAGCACGTCCGCTGACCAATGAACTAAGCCTGACGCCCCTGTGGCTGGGCACCTGTAATATATATATATATATATATATATATATATATATATATATATATATATATATATATAGGAAGAAAAGATGGCAGGAAACGGGTCAAAGCTAGAGTGTAAAACAGCTGTCCCCACTCCCTCATCGCCGACACTTTGCTCGGGTCCACTAATATCCCCAATTCTAACACAATGTGCCCTAGAAATTTCACCTACCGTAACCAAAATCCGCACTTCTCATACTTGGCATACAGTTGATGCTCTCGTAGAATCTGAAGAACCCGTCTCAAGTGCTCGGCATGCTCCTCCTCAGTTTGTGAATAAATCAGGATGTCATCTGTGAAGACAATAACAAACTGATATAAAAACTCTTCGAACACCCGATTCATCAAGTCCATGAATACGGCTGGAGCATTTGTCAGACCAAACGACATGACCCTGAACTCGTAGGACCCATACCTCGTTAAGAAAGCAGTCTTCGACACATCCTGCTCCCTAATATGTAGCTGATGGTATGCCGATCTCAAGTCTATCTTCAAAAAGAAGGCATCTCACCTCGGCTAGTCGAATAAGTCATCAATTCGGGCCCATAAATACTTATTCCGTATCGTGACCTTGTTCAACTCTCTGTAGTCCACGCACAACCTCAATAAACCATCTCTATTTTTCATAAACAACACGGGAGCACCCCAGGGTGAGGTACTCCTACGGATAAAGTTCCGTACCAACAGCTACTCAATCTGATCACGCAACTCTCTCATATTAGTAGGAGCCATACGATATGGTGCGTAGGCTATCGACCGAGTGCCCGACATCAAATCTATAACAAAATCTATCTCTCGGCTAGGAGGTAGTCCCGGTATATCCTGGAACACATCAGAAAACTCTCGAACAACCGAAATCGAGTCCAGGGGAATCACTATCTCCTTAGAGGTCTCCTCCTCCATGTAATATAAATGGGTGGACAATCCTCCCTAAGGGCGAGGCATCGCCACCAAGAATATGTCCTGGCCCCGTATGGCAAAGATAATACTCCTACTGAAACTATCAATCATGGCTCTACACACAGCAAGTCAATCCATGACAATAATGGCGTCATGCTAATGCATATCTAAAACTAGCATGTCTGCAGGTAATATCATGCTACCAATCTCTATACCTACTCCCCGTCATATAAAGAAAATTAAAGACCCATTTCCCAGTGGTGAGTTTGCACATGTCACTGTACTCTCTGCCGTGTCTAATAACCCCGTGGCCCACGCAAAGCAAGTGGCTATAAAACAGTGTGACACCCCAGTATCAAATAAAACACGCCCCATAGTGCCATGGATAGGAAACGTACCCTCAACTACGGGTGGTGCCTGAAGTGCTGTTGGCTGGTGGATGTTATAAACACATCCATACTGTAATTTCCCCTGCTGAACGGGGACTGCTGGGATGGCAGGTAAAGCTGGCATCTGAGGTGGTGTTAGGAGGGCGGATGGGAAGATCGGTCTCTGCGGCTCCTGACGGGCACCCTGTTGCTGTGGGACCTTATCCCCCTCTGGGAAATCCTGGAACTTATGACCATTCTTGTCGAAACCAAAACACATGCCCTAAAGATTCCTCCCCTCTGCCCTTGCTGCCCTCCGCCCTGATGGCCGTTACCACCCCTCTATTAGCCCTGCTGATGACGTTGTTAGCTTGCTAGTAACGATGTGGGCCTTGTTGGCCACGCTGACAAGACTGGCCCTGTCTAAACCCCCGATATCCTTGCCTGGAATCACCGGATCGAAATCGCTTAGCAGGGTCCCTCGGATGGGAACTCTGCTCACTATGACGGACCTATCCCCGAGCTGCCGGTACCCCACCGACACTACTATCTCCTGTCCAAACCTAATAGTTGGACTCCCCTGCTCTCTTGCTTCCCTTCTGATGGAAGTGGCAATGCAACAGAGAGGCATTGAGTACATCAGCGTAAGTACCCAATGACAGATTACCTATGAGATGTTGATGAATCCTCCAAGTCAGCCCATCCATGAACATCAAGATTTTATTATCCTTGGTAGGTGCCTCCACTACACCAAATTCGCCTCACGGTCATTGACCTTGATAAGTTCAACTTGTTAAGGTCAATGACCATGACAATTCGGTGCGTACAGCTTTTTTTGTCACGGACTTGTCACAGTCATTTACCCTGTAAAATTCGTTAGAATTGTCACAGTCGTGTCACGGGCCATGATCGTGACAAGTTTAGTCACGGTTAATAACCCTGACAAAGCCTTAACCCTTTTTAAAAAAATTGTCATGGTCATTGACCGTTAAAAGTCCGTGACAACCTTATTTGTCAAGGACTTGTCACGGTTAATGACCGCGATAATTCTGGGCAGAATTTAAAAAAAAAATCTGCTGGGCATTATGGCCACTGCCCAGCAGTATATTTGTACTTGTTATAGCAACGTTGTACCTGTTCAAACATCATATATCCAAACAAACTAAAGATAATACAAATATATATTCAAAATAGAAACAATATACATGACGATATAATCCAAATATAATTCAAATGTACCAACTTAAAAATAATGTCACTACATGTCTGGGGTAAATGTGAGGAGGTGAGTAGGCCACACGATATACGAATTGACACACACACTAATATAAATCGTACCGCATTGTTCGCGCAACCACAATAGGGAGTTATCCTTCCCGGATATCACATGCGTGACGAGCACTTTCGACTCGATCTCTTGAAGCGCACGTCCATGAACTATTCCACCCTGGATGATATTCGGGTCCCTCAACCCCCGCCCTATCCGCTGGCCATCAAATACGTCCAATATGAACATGCTCGGCCAACTAATTATCGACATCGGTCTGGGGAAGGGAGCCAAATAAGGAAGTGGTGACGAAGTACGCACGTGTTGGTGATGAAGTAGCGAGGTCCACATCCTCGTCATCCTGTGCCTCGTTCTCCCGCACCTCCTCCTCCTCCACTGCCTTCTCCTTCCCTTTCCCCTTACGGTCTCCTCCCAATGTACGCTCCATGAATGAGTACATATCTTGATCCGTCGCCTCCAAACGGGACAACTTCACGTCATGTGAATCCACCGTTCGAGCCAACCCGGTGTCGCTCGTCTCCAATCCGATGATCCTAGATTTGGCCACCCGCGAGCTCACCCCCTTATCCTCCCCTTGTGATCAGAGCCAAGCACTTGGCTGAGTGCGTCTGTGGACAAAGACGCCTTGTCGGCATCAGACTGCAACTCATGCACTTCCTTAAGCTTTGCCTGAAACGACAAAAAACACATGATTAGTAAAATAAGTAAACTAAAAAATTATAACGTAATTAACAAAAATTAAACTGTCGGATTACTTACAATCGTGACCGCGACGCTCGGGGACACCTCCTTGTCCTTCCCCTTCTTCGTCCGAAGAGCCACATAAGTATCGAGCCTATGTGGATTACCCCCAGGGCCACTCCCTACCCCCTGAAATAAAATAAAGTAAAATTAGTATCGGCCCCGCAAAGTAAAATAATGAAGAATAATATATTTTTGTAGTTATAGAAAAATTAAATCTTACCTTCATCCTATGCTCCACCTCGGCGTAAGACGTCCGGCCGGAGTAGTGCACGTCCCTCTTTTTTGCCCAATTTTCCCTCCCCGATTGGCGAGATAACAATTGTCGCTCCTCGATCTCATTGTCAATGAACTTTTTCCATTGTGCCAATGAGATCGGATCCTTGGGCGGGACGAATTCACGCCATTGGATAATGGACTCTCATGTTTTCCCAAAGTACCGTGTCCGCATATTTTTCTTGCACGTCTTGTGTTGCTCCCTCAACTGCTCCAAGACGAAATCGCGTAGCTTTGGATCCAAGTTGAATTGTTCCTGTCCAACAAATACAATGTTAGTTGCGAATAAATATAAATATAAATATAAATATAAAATGAAATTGAAATCGAAATCGAAATTGAAATTGAAATTGAAATTGAAATATTCATATAAATATAAATATATTACTTGCAGTGCCGCCCAAACAGCTAACTTGAACTCATATGGCACCTCCTTCCAACTCATAAACCCCTGGCAGATGACCGTCTTTAGCAGCTCGAGGGATCTCGCTAATAGCTCCGACTTGTTCTCGATGGTAATCCCAAATTTGCCATATTTGGGGAGCCTAGGGGTCGAGGAGCCCTCGTCGCCTCCGCTACCACCAAGCCCAGACGACATCATCATAAGCAGCATCATCATCCTCGCCTTAATACCTGAAGGAGACATTTGCTGTAAAAAAATGTTATTAGTACAGATAAAATAAATTAGAAGAAGACCTGCAAATATGTACAATTACTACAAACCACCCCCTGCCCCCACCCCCTCCCCCACCACACACACGCACACGTACACGTGCAAATAATTATATATAGTATGTTTCATTTAATTATGTCTTATTTATATTCAAATTCAATTATTCAAAAGTTGAAAAATCCCACCCCCATATGGACAATAATCCAGTGGTCATGCCACTTTTAAAACTAACCAACTCAACATTTACTAAACAAAATAATCCAACAACAATGTCTACAACAAATGTGTATCCCGTACTCCTTCTAATTCATCTACTCAATTAATTCATCTACTTAATTATTAATTTACTCATTTACAATGAAAGGCAATCCTACTTTCATAATTAATCATATATTAATTTACTAATTTACAATAAGGGTCAATCATATATTAATTTACTAATTTACAATAAGGGGCAATCATATATTAATTTACTAAAAAAAAATAATAATCAATCAATTCTTTACAAGGGACACTACGCGCACACACACATAGACACACACGCAGCCCCCCACCCCTACCCCACCACCCACCCCCATCCTGCCCCACCCCCACGCCTACCCCCCTCACCCCACCCCCACCACGCACACGTACACCCACCCCCACCACCCTCACCCCACCACACCCCCTGCCCCCCTCACCCCACCCCCACCACAACTGCACACACACACACCCCTCCCCCACCACACACCACCACACACATATATACACATACATACACACATATATATATATACACACATACATATACACACATATATATACACACATACACACACATATAGAAATGAAAGAGAAAGAGAGGAAAAAAATATACCTTAGAGAGAGAGAGAGAGCTGAAATCGCTTATAGAGAGAGAAAAAGAGGGAAACCAAAAAACGGTGGGAAAAAAAAGAGCCTAGGGCCTTTTTTACTGACGATATTGTCACGGTCGTGTCAAGGTCCTTGACCGTGACAATTATTTTAAGTATTGTCACGGTCATTGACCGTGACAATACTTTGTCACGGTCTTGTCACGGTCAATGATAGTGACACAAAACGAGTGTTTCTTGTCACGGTCATTGACCGCGACAAGGGTGGTCGGCTGAAAGGTGACATTTTGGCCATTTTGGTGTAGTGCTCGTCCGGAAATATAGTAAGAAGTCTCGTGAACTCCTCCTCATACTCTGCAACCGTCATACTATCCTACTTAAGATTCAATAATTTTCGCCTCACCTCAGTCTGCATGGCAGTGGGAAAATATTTACGGTCGAACCGCACCTAAAAAGTCTAAATCGGCGTACTATCTCTCTCCTCTAAGGTTGTAGTGGCCTCCCACCACTGTAAGGCGGCTCTTACTAGATTGAAAGAAGCCAGTAACTGTCTCTGAACGTTTGAGCACTCATACATGCATAGATGCCTCTAGATGTTCTTCTCCCATTGGCTTGCAATGACAATGTTGGAATTGCCCGAGAACTCCGGAGGATGTGCCTTATGAAAGGCATCCCTAACCCTCTCCCATGTCGTGGGAGAGGGTTAATATGTGATTTAAGATGTATAAATTGTATGATTAGTTGTGTATTTACATTTATGGTTTAAATGAGGAAATTGTGGGAACTAAAACTTAATCTTAGTTTTGATAATGGAATTGTGGATTTTAGTAGTTAGTAATCATGTTGGGATGATTTTGGGTAGATAAATATTGTTGGTTGTGTGTAAAAATGAAAGAGATTTGAGGTTTGGAAAATTAGGGCTCAAAACACTTAGAACAAAACTAGGACATTCTGCAGAACCGAATCGATTTGGCCAGGCTGAATCGATTCGCCTTGAGACAATTTCCAAGGTTTTCTTGACCGAATCGATTCGAATGGTCCAAATCAATTCGCTTTCCTGAATCCAAATCGATTCGGCTAGGCCGAATTGATTCGGAAGCCCTGCATTTTTGAGTAATTTTCTTAGTTTAGTTCCAATTCATTTTCTTTAAGTCTAGGGCCTAGGAACCTTCTTTAATGAAGTAAACTAAGTGTCCTAGAGTTGTAATTGAGTTAGTTACTTCCCTACACTAGGAATGGGTTATGTGGGGACTTTTCCGGGGTTATGCCAATTGATGTTAGGACATTCTTTTCTTCTAGTCGATTACTATAAAATAAAGAGTTATAATATTATGTTTGGGAGACTTTAGGAGCTCATTCGAGCTATATTAGCCCTGATGGTTTATAATAACACCATAAAAGTATGTTGGGAGAATAAATTGGAAGTTCATTTATCCCTTCGAGGTATGATAATATTGGGGTTTTAAAATAATACCCTACAATGTTTGGAGGTAATTAAGAGTTTACTTACTCCTTTGAGGTTGTAGTAACGATATAATTTATCGTATGGCTCCGGATAATAAGTTATATTATTCACAAGAAGTAAATAGTAATGGTTTCGGATAAAATGAGACATATACATGGAAATGAAATGAAATGGAAATGGTATTGATTTTTGTAAATGATAATTTACTTAATCATGAAACTGGTAAAGGATAATTTATTTGATTTTGAAAATGATAAATAAAATGGTTTAAACACACCTCTCTAAATGACATCATAAGGGAAGTCTGCGCGCCAGGTGGTGCCCCCTGACAAATTAACGCAGGGTGGATATAGTCCACAGGCCATGTGAGCGTTTATTGTTGTATATTTTTCTGCGATGGGTAGGAGATTCCGGGTGTGGTCTTGACTACCCCACAGGCACATGGCCGCTTCCCGATGTCTTGTGATATAGGTGCCCAGGTTGTCTTATGATAGGCCCTGGAAGATGATGGTCATTTAGGGGCGCGCACAGTGGGAAAACCTGGACGGGGGTCTTAGAATTCGTTATGTGTATATAAATATAATAGTTCATAATCAAGTGGGACTTGATGTATTTGATATGCCATAAAGAGCATGATGAAGTGCCACAAAGAACACATATAAATTCCACAAAGAGCATTTGAAAATGATTATTTTCTTGATAAGGAAAGGATTTTTACAAAATGTAAAAGTGAGATAAAAATGCCATAAAGAGCATAACACTGTGATTTTACATATATTTCCTGTTAAGGAGAAAGATATATGAGATATTTGGTACACATGATAAGTTTTTAGATTTATGTTATTTGTTCAAGCTTCCTGCTTAGTTTATGTTTTAAATTGTGTAGTTAGATAGTTATATCTCTCATCATGATTTATCATTCATAACTGTCATACTCTTTATTCATCTGGTAATCATATAGAACCGGGCCCTGACCCGTTTACATTTCTTATTGCATATGCATCTTGTCTCCGCTCAGGTACTCCGCCGCAAGGATGCCTAATTTGGATTCCTATTCCGATGTCCTCGACGAGCCGTGATGCATTGCGGGTATTACGGGATACATTTGGTATAGACATTTTCATTTTTGTATTCTAGCTATGATCGGGTCTCTTTACTCGGGCGAGAGGCCCAAGCTTTTGTAAATGTCTAATGAAATATATAGTATAAATCTATGAGTTTGTTTAAATGTTATTATAAAGATTGTGACCGATAGCATATTCAGTCCTTTTATTGTATTCTTGTTGTATTATTTATATATGCTTTGGGGTTTCCCCCTATCTTTTCAGAATTTGGGTTGTTTAAATTCGTTCCTTAACTTTAAAACAAAATTTTTGGCAACCCGTTTTTTGAAATATTGGGTGGTTATCCTTGATACTCTATATTTTATTGTGATGCATAGAATGATTCCATCCGGGACTCCTATTATATTGGAGTATTGGGCTGGCCACCCTTTATTTTGGTGAGCGGGTTGTCACAGATGGTATCAGAGCATCAGGGTCTAGAGTCCTTAGGAATCTGTGTGGACGCCTTAAGTTTTCAGCGTTGCTTTTGATTTGACATAGAGCCTTAGGATTAAGATCGTTGATTTCTTTAGTGAGGTCTCGTTCTTTTGCCATGAGGTAGAATTTATAGAATCTTCTGCGCATTCGTGTGAGAACAGTAGGTCGATTGAAGAAGGGCGTCATGAGAAGGATTTTTGAGAACTGTAAATTGTGGTCAGGAATGAGGACCGCTTTGGAGGTCGCTCCCTTTTTGTAGCACTTCCTTGTCTTGCTACTTCGACTACTAATTACAGTTGATGTAGTTTTCCCAAGTACCGTGAGAAGTAGAAGGTGGTACTAAGCTTGATATTTCAAGCGATGTTAAATTGAAGAGGAAAAGCGCCCTGAAGTATGATGGAGGAAAATCCTTCACCCATAGGGGTAGTGTTGAGGTGGTGAAATGTGGTCACCATATTCATGGGTGCCGAAAGTTTTGCCCATGGAGAAAACTGATAGATACTTTTTATCGTAAGTTTTTCTGGGATAACTGGACTGAGGAGAAGGTGGATTCTCGAATGTTCACACAATGCTCGGTTAAAGGCCGACAGTGAATAAAGTGTTGTACGGTTAGGGAGACCGTGCACCATAAAATGATAGGTTCCAGAACAAGTGTCGCTAACACTTCTGAAGGAACTGTGTTCATGAAAAACTTATGGTGGATATCCGCTATCCGCCCTGGGGAGGACTCATTGAAATAAGGAAGAGGAGGCCGAGTGAATGTCCTCTTTTACTGAGAAAGTAAGAGGGACTGCGTGGGAAATTGTCGTCGTCCAGAGTCGGAATAATGGCGATGATGTGGAGCGTAAAATCGCTCATTTTAAACTTCGTTGATTGGAGAACTAGGGCAAGAGTAAAGTGCCTGGTTGGGGGAGTTAATGGAAATAATGTTGGTTCGTGTAAGGCTCGAATATGGAGTCTGAGAGCCATTAGTATTGACCTGGAGTGCTTGGCTTAAGTTGTTGGTGGGAATTCCACCTTATTAGTGGGTGGTGTATTCCTTAGGATGAGATTTAGTAGTATTGGATATACTGTACATTCGGGTGTGTAAATTGAGCTTGTAGTAGTATTGACGCGATTATAGAAGAGTAATTATATGACTTCCGTGGTATGGAAGTTCAATCTTTTCTTCACTCGTTATGAAGCGAGTGATGATATTTTAAATGTATATGTGTCATATGTGTTACTTGATTTGAGTGTTTTATTACTTGTTTGCATTGTATGTGGATGTTATGACTTATCTCCACAACCAACAAGGTTAAGTAATAATGCATAGGAGGGGTTCATTGTTTGGATTCCACTTTTGCAGGATGCTCCACGCGTGAGCCTTAACAACGTTGGGAGTGGAGAGATGTTATTTTTCCTTTCTTTTAGTTTATGTATAATATGCGAGTAAAGATACTTTGGTTGGTTTGGGGTGATAGCAAGCAGATAAAATTATAAGGCTACCCTACTTCTCTGTTCAAAATGGAACTAGTTGTTCTATAATATCTCTCCTGGATACAGGTTGAGACTTTATAGAGGTGGATCGAGTTAGGTAGGAGATTTTGTTAATTGTTTAGTTATCTTGCGTGAGTGTTTGATTGTTTGTTTGCTTTCTTTGTGCTTATTACGCTTTATCTCCATGATCAGCTAGTTAAGTAGGCATGTGTCGGAGGGGTTCCTTGTTTGGATTTCGCTTTGCGAGACACTCCGACGCATGATCACTTAACGATGTTGTGAGTGGAGAGGCACTACTCTTTTTCTTTCTTTTATTTATTTTGTTGTGAAGGGTTGGATTGGAAGGTTTAGCCGAGGATCACGTAGAAGAGTGATTAAGGGCTATTAAAGTGCGAGATAGAAGCACTGTATGTAGTTCTCTCCTCTGATCGATGTGAGGGAGATTGAGATACGAAGTCGAATTGAGACTTAGGGCTATGCCTAGATAAGAAGGCTATTTGAAAAGACGTATATATGTCATGGGATAGAATTTGTAAGACTTCACAGAAAGTGAATGTCTGGTCAGTTAAAAATCTTTAATGATACTATGGTAAGACGTAGAAGTTGGATTTTGTTAATAAAATTGTAAGTTAGAATTTTACCGGTCCCGATTATATATCTTAGACCATCACATCTTGATGACCGACAATGCGAGGTAGTAGTGTAACGGGAGGGTTCCTTGTTTGGATTTTGCCTCGGCGAGACGTCTCACGCACGAAATCGAGTGACTGTTGGGAGTTGAGATAGGTCTGGGGCACTCGGGATACAATTAGTATCATACGTATACAACTTAGATAGGATATATAGATAGATTTTAGGTTCATTAGGACGTAAGGCCATTAGGGTGGGTGATGTTAATTTAGGAAGGTGGCAAGGAGTTGACCACGAATAAGCCATGGGTTAACTCAAAAAGGGATTAGATCCCTAGGAACGAGATTTATGGGGTCTCGAGAGGTTTGGTAGGTTTGGCCGAAGGATATGAGGCCTTTCTTAGAAATAATGTTACATTGGTAACTTCACTTCCGGGGAGTTAAAAAGGGCGGGTGGTCCCTCACTCCTGAGCCCATGATAGTAAGCTCGAGAGTGGGTTTAATAAATAAGTTTCTGCCAGGTTGGGGAGTAATAATACTGGAAAGTATTACCCCTTGTTTGAGTTAAAATTCATCGTGGTAGTGATCACCTTAAATAGATAAGGCACTACTTCATGGACAGGAAATTTGGTCCTTCTCGTAAGCAACAAGTTGTTGCAATATGTCATGGGAGAAATCGAGGTGGTGCTCGGAGTTCAGAAGAACTAGTGATTGGATATTTTTCTCATTCGCTAAGGAAATGCGATTGGGGTAGTAGGTGCGTCGAGTTGAAAACCCGTTGGAGAAATTAGTAATGGCATAAGAAGCCAAATGAAACGAACCTGACTAGGGAGACATTGTAGCATGGATATTCCGGTCTATAATTGACCATTTCACCTACTCGTGTAAAGAGAGTAGTGGTGGAACGAAGAAGGCTATTCATAGACGTTTGCATTGAACTGCAGGCAATCGAACTGGTCATGATCCCATTTGAGAAAATTATTGATCGTTTGACCCAATCGTTGCATTTTCGGCCATTATGGACTGACTACATGTAGAAGAGTACGCCCCATTCTCGATGGAGGAATGGTAGAACCATAGGAGGTTCCTAGTAAAATAGGGTGGACCGAGACTAGATGTTCGTGTCGGAAGTTTGGTAAAAGTTTCCATGAAGTAATGGGAATCGTATGGAAATGGTGTATATCCTACCACCCTAAAGTGGATGGATGAATGGAAGGAAATTGACTTATGGCCGAAAGACATATCTCGAATGGGCGCCTTAGAATACATGGCAGATGGAAACAGTAATTGTATGGATAGAAATTCCCGTACAACCATTAGGCTTTTGAATGGCCTTATGGATCATTCCCTAAGGCATGGCATCGTGAGTGGCCTAGCGTGGTCGGTTGAGTAATTCGCATACTCGTTGGATGGAACCAACGGGTAATATGTTCCTTGGACTTGGAGTGGTCTCGGGACATTTCTTTAAAGATTTGGCTTTTGAGCCATACACCTTGATGAGATACGTCGATGCGAGGGAAAGTTGAGTAGCGTTGGGGTTAAGCCACCCAGAGTTGGTATGGGTACCCCGAGGTGAGATGTAACATGATTCGGGAGGTTAGGCTATTTTGCGCCAAGTTATGGGGGTGTTTTCTTCCGTCATAGGGAGATAAGATCAATAGTTAGAGAGAGGGAACGCTTTGTGCTATGCTAGAGCATAAAGGAGGTAGACTGAGATCGATAGAATCGGCCTTAGTCCGAGTCCTTTTGGGACGTTACGATAACAAGGGGTTTGTTTAGGATGGTAGAATCCTAGTTTAGAGTAGTATATCCTTTATGAGAATTGGGTATGCCCGAATTTTGGGGGCAAAATTCCCTCTTAAGGGGGGGAGTATGTAACAACCCTCGATTCTGGGAGGCTCATTTTATACAAATTTTATCGCATAAGGTAATTATATAAAATGTGGGGACTGGAGTAAATATTAATTTAATGAATTGAAAGTTAATATTTACTAGATTGATGCATATTTATTGTATGTGAAAGTAAATATCATCAGGTTGCATGTTTGTAGTGTCGTGTATTTTAAATGGCATTTTAGTTTAAATGATATTGGAGCTCAAAATAATTTATAAAATTTCCGGATGCCAGTTTAGAGGGTGTAGTTAGTCTCGGAAGGTGCGAGACAGTTAAATTAAGTGCCATATTGTGTTTTTGTATTTCGGGCACTTTTACCTGGTTTTAGCTTAACGCGTATTCGGGAGTCATTTTAATGAGGTATTAACCATTTAACTTGGGATTTTTAACTTAAGGCCCGATTTTAGTCTTCTAATCCCCTAAATTCCCTAACTTATGTCTTAAACATAGAAAAAGAAAAGAGAGAAAGAAAGAAAGAAGAAGAAGAAGAAGAAGAAGAAGAAGAAGAAGAAGAAGAAGAAGAAGAAGAAGAAGAGAAAAGAGGAGAAAGAAGAGAAAAATGAAGATTGAAGATGGATTGATGCTCCTACTCAAAGAAATCTGATATTTCCTACATCAAGGCAAGTTTTCTACTTGCTAATATGTGATTTAAGATGTATAAATTGTATGATTAGTTGTGTATTTACATTTATGGTTTAAATGAGGAAATTATGGGAATTAAACCTTAATCTTAGTTTAGATAATGGAATTGTGGATTTTAGTAGTTAGTAATCATGTTGGGATGATTTTTGGTAGATAAATATTGTTGGTTGTGTGTAAAAATGAAAGAGATTTGAGGTTTGGAAAATTAGGGCTCAAAACACTTAGAACAAAACTAGGACATTCTGCAGAACCGAATCGATTCGGCCAGGCCAAATAGATTCGCCTTGAGATAGTTTCCAAGGTTTTATTGACCGAATCGATTCGAATGGTCCGAATCAATTCGCTTTCCTGAATCCAAATCGATTCGGCTAGGCCGAATCGATTCAGAAGCCCTGCATTTTTGAGTAATTTTCTTAGTTTAGTTCCAATTCATTTTCTTTAAGTCTAGGGCCTAGGAACCTTCTTTAATGAAGTAAACTAAGTGTCCTAGAGCTGTAATTGAGTTAGTTACTTCCCTACACTAGGAATGGGTTATGTGGGGACTTTTCCGGGGTTATGCCTATTGATGTTAGGACATTCTTTTCTTCTAGTCGATTACTATAAAATAAAGAGTTATAATATTATGTTTGGGATACTTTAGGAGCTCATTCGAGCTATATTAGCCCTGATGGTTTATAATAACACCATAAAAGTATGTTGGGAGAATAAATTGGAAGTTCATTTATCCCTTCGAGGTATGATAATAGTGGGGTTTTAAAATAATACCCTATAATGTTTGGAGGTAATTAAGAGTTTACTTACTCCTTTGAGGTTGTAGTAACGATATAATTTATCGTATGGCTCCGGATAATAAGTTATATTATTCAAAAGAAGTAAATAGTAATGGTTTCGGATAAAATGAGACATATAAATGGAAATGGAATGAAATGGAAATGGTATTGATTTTTGTAAATGATAATTTACTTAATCATGAAACTGGTAAATGATAATTTATTTGATTTTGAAAATGATAAATAAAATGGTTTAAACACACCTCTCTAAATGACATCATAAGGGAAGTCTGCGCGCGAGATGATGCCCCCTGACAAATTAACGTAGGGTGGATATAGTCCACAGGTCATGTGAGCGTTTATTGTTGTATATTTTTCTGCGATGGGTAGGAGATTTCAGGTGTGGTCTTGACTACCCCGCAGGCACATGGCCGCTTCCCGACGTCTTGCGATATAGGTGCCCAAGTTTTCTTATGACAGGCCCTGGAAGATGATGGTCATTTAGGGGCGCGCACAGTGGGGAAACCCGGACGGGCGGTCTTAGAATTCATTATATGTATATAAATATAACAGTTCATAATCAAGTGGGACTTGATGTATTTGATATCCCATAAAGAGCATGATAAAGTGCCACAAATAGCACATATAAATGCCACAAAGAGCATTTGAAAATGATTATTTTCTTGATAAGGAAAGGATTTTTACAAAATGTAAAAGTGAGATAAAAATGCCATAAAGAGCATAACACTGTGATTTTACATATATTTCCTGTTAAGGAAAAAGATATATGAGATATTTGGTACACATGATAAGTTTTCAGATTTATGTTATTTATTCAAGCTTCCTGCTTAGTTTATGTTTTAAATTGTGTAGTTAGATAGTTATATCTATCATCATGATTTATCATTCATAACTGTCATACTCTTTATTCATCTGGTAATCATATAGAACCGGGCCCTGACCCGTTTACATTTCTTGTTGCATATGCATCTTGTCTCCGCTCAGGTACTCTGCCGCAAGGATGCCTGATTTGAATTCCTATTCTGATGTCCTCGGCGAGCCGTGATGCATTGCGGGTATTACGGGATACATTTGGTATAAACATTTTCATTTTTGTATTCTAGCTATGATCGGGTCTCTTTACTCGGGCGAGAGGCCCAAGCTTTTGTAAATGTCTAATGAAATGTATAGTATAAATCTATGAGTTTGTTTAAATGATGTTATAAAGATTGTGACCGGTAGCATATTCGGTCATTTTATTGTATTCTTGTTGTATTATTTATATATGCCTTGGGGTTTCCCCCTATCTTTTCAGAATTTGGGTTGTTTAAATTCGTTCCTTAACTTTAAAACAAAATTTTTGGCAACCCATTTTCTGAAATATTGGGTGGTTATCCTGGATACTCTATATTTTATTGTGATGTTGAGAATGATTCCATCCGGGACTCCTGTTATATTGTAGTATTGGGCTAGCCACCCCTTATTTTGATGCGCGGGTTGTTACATCAATTTGTCCTACCAAGATTCGAATGAGGGCACGATTAGTTTAGACAAGTTACTTTCATATCTCTTTATGTGCTTGTATCTATTTTAGGGCATCTAGATTGTTGTTTTTAATTTTCGCCCTCTAACGCCTATTTTTAAGCTAAAAAGAAGCGTATGCTAGTCAATATGACCAATCGAGAGCCCAATGAGGACACGGTTAATTTAGACAAGTGTATTGGTGACTTTAATATTTCATCCAGCCAATGAGATGGGAGGTCACCATAACCCCCTCTTTGAAGAGGTAGAACAAATTTTCACTTCAATGAACGTTGTAAGGATGTCAACTTGATTGGCTCTCATCAATGAGTGGTTTGAAGTTTGGAGGATGATACTGCTTTTATTAGATTTCATTTTGTGTTCAACTGAATAGGCTTACATCACTATATACTTTGTTAATAAAATTTTAGCACATGTGATAATGCAAAATTCTATATGTATTGTGACTTGAATGTTATTTATGACAAAATGACAAAATTGCTTATGGAAATAAGTTTTTATCAAGAATACAGGTAATTACATTTGTGTGATTTTAATATATTTTCAGTGCATGTCCTTCATTAATTCTTTAAGACCACTTGTCATTATAATGACAAGAATATCATTAATTATAATAAGGACAATATTAAATGATGAAATTTCTTAGGATTGCTTTGTCAGTCGGGTATGAATAAAACTTCCTTTGTCATTTGGTGTAGGCCACTTGTCAGGAGTTGCTTGAATATACTGAAACTCAATTTTTTAGTGTCATGCTTGTGGGACAGTTGTTCCTTCTACCTCTTATTATAGGATAAATTTACATTACATTGATTTGTTTACTGTAATGCGCTTTACTTGTCAGTGTGAGAATTCTCTTTACTTTTTTCTCTGGTAGACTTTAAATTGTGGATTAATCTTGCACTTTTATTGTTATAAATTGTATTGGCAAGTTTTTGGTTTTGATCTCTACATTTGAAAAATCTTCTAAGGTTCCCGAAGGTGAACGTGTATGGATATCTCAATCCAATTTGTCATATTACTAGACTACTAGTATAATTCAGATGTATGTTTGAGATTGTCATTCACTCAAGCTTTTGTTGCTTGTAGGATGGTCATAAGATTCACATTGGCGAATGTACACTGTTAAAGCCACCCCAAGATTCCCCCCCTTTCTTGGAATAATTCATAAGTTAATTATTGGCAAAGAGGAAAGTTTAAGTATGCGTGTGAATTGGCTTTATAGACCCGCTGACATAAAACTTGGGAAAAGTGTTGTGCTGAAAGCACCACCAAACAAGTTTGTTTATTCCTCTTCACAAGGATGAAATACCTGTTACATCGTTACTCCATTCGTGTAAAGTCGCATTCCTTCGTAAAGGTGTTGAACTTCCTATAGGGATATCCTCATTTGTGTGACAAAGAATGTATGATACTGAGAACAAGTGCTTATGCTAGCTAACTGACCAAGATTATATTAATGTGAGTATTATAGGTTTGTGCATCTTATTTGTCGTGCCTTCATTAATCAATAATTCAATATCGTCTTGATTTCATTTTATAGTATTATTCAACGCAGGAACGACAGGAAGAAGTAGACCAGTTGTTAGAAAAGGCTCGATTAGAAATGTATGGAGTTTTGCATTCAGGAAGTCATTCTCTGAAACCTATAAACGGTTCCTTAAAGTCTGGTCCAGATAGCGTATAAAATAGTTCCTCCTCCTTTCACATTCAAGTAAAGGGGAAGAAGAGGGAACTGGGTGGTCAAAGCTCTAATCCTGTAAAATAGGACCGTACAAAGCATATGTTCAAATATGTGATTGCTAAAATAACTGATAAAAGTGGCCTAGTATATTTTGAAGGGGTTGAGAAATTAGTGCAACTTATACAGCCTGATGGTACTAACAAGAAATGAGATTTGGCTTTTAGAATCATTCTTGTTGTTGTAATATCTGTCAAAAACTGATTCGATTTCCTTAGACAGTTTGTTCAGCTTAGGGGGTTGCATGTATTGTACGAATGGATCCAAGAGGTTCACAAAGGGAAGATTGGTGATGGTGGTACAAGTCCTAAGGTGAGTGATAAGTTTGAGACGAATTTATGTTGGCATTACTCAGCGCATTAGATAAGCTTTCGATAAATCTGCATGCTGTGCAGACTTGTAATGTCGGGATGTCTATATATCATTTGCGTACCATAAAAATCGTGGAATTCAGAAAAAGTCAAGGGGTTTAGTTAACACATGGAAGAAACATGTTGAAGATGAAATGAATATGATCGATGCAAAGTATGGTTCAAGTCGTGGTGGTTAGCCAAACAAGTTGGTGATTTCTGAAGTTTCTCACATGGGGAGCCGACGAATTAGAGGATCATCCAATGTTAGTGCGAAGGGATCCGTTATACAATCTCGTGCAACTAAAACTCCTCCCACGAAGCTTGGTTTTGGTGATGCTTCCAAGTTTTCAGTTGTATACTCAGATTTTCCTCTCACAATAATTAAGGAGGAAAAGAGTAGAAATTCTAGTCAGTCTTAGAATAATAACCATTCTTATTTTAGTGACCACACAAAGATGGGGGTTTCTTATAAGGAAGATGCTCGGAGCTCCACTGTTGGGTGTATGAGTCTGAATAAGATCTTACATAGTCGTAAGTCTAGCAATGGTAAGTCACAGGGGTTCAAAAGGTGCCTAGCTTTGGAAAAGTTAGTTATTTAAATAGGAATTTTGCGTCTGAAAAGGCATCACCAACTAGGGTTACATCAGAGAGAATACCTGTTGGATAATTGAAATATCCAGCGACTCATCGTCAGGTAGACAGACACGGGAAGGAGTTCCGCACGGAGTGTCAGTGGGCGATCTACTAAAAAGTTTTATCACCATGATCGAAAAAGGGGAAAAATGATGCCCTGCAGGTAAACGGTGCATCAAACGTAAATGTGGATATGTGTGCTGGCAAATATGAATTGACTGGTTTGGATAAAATTGGTCTTCATCTGGATAAGCGGAGTAGGGATAGTGAAGTTGGGGAGAAACTAACAGTTGCATAAAAACTTCAAAAGTTACTTGTTCATCATCCCATAGTTATCAGAGGCGAAAGGCGCACGAAGGCGCTAAGGTCATCGTGAATCCTAGGGGCAGGGCGCGCGCCCGATCCAAATGAGGCGCAAAGTCTATATAATTATGAAAAGTTATATATTTATAATAATAAGATCATTTATGATCTAAAATTTGAAATATATAGCATATATTACTATTATACACGGTTATTAAGTGGAAGATATAGCTTATACCACTGTAACGCGTAATCCCTTTTGAGTACAGTAATGACAAGTTAAATAGCAACACTATCGATTAACTACGGGACACGCAAACACAACTTAGTGGAGATAAACTCAGTTAAAACTTACAAATCTCTCGTGTATAACTCAAAAGATAATAACGAACTCAGAAGTAACTCATTTAAAGTAAGAGAGAAGTGAACACCCTAAATACACCTCGGCAGACAGCCAAACACCCCAACCACCCTCAGAGATATCTGTAAAGTATTAAAAGCTTCGTAATAAATGGCAATGGTGGGTGAGTGAAATCTGGTTTGTAATAAATCTCTCTCTGATGTACTCTTGCTCTTTAGTAATAACTTCTAAACTCTAAAAAAGAACATCCTCTCCCCAAAGGTGGTTGGGGTCCTTAAATAGCCCCCCACACCACTCCTGAGGCAACTCAGTCATTAATATCTATGAAAGACATCTCTCATACATTATGTCACAAATATTAAATATTTGATGTACTAGTTAGCTCCAGGTCATAGACATTTAATGCCAAGACATGCTTTTTACCTAACCAGTGTGTGTCAAGGGGCTGTCGTCACAGAGGTGGCTTTCCAACTGTCTGACAACCCCAAATACCATGGTGGTTTACTCAAGTGCAGATTTGACATTGTCTTGTTGGCTAGTGACATCACATATGGTAGATGTGACATTAAGTAGAGGGTTGTTTGGTTCACAACTTAACGCCCAATGGAACTCAAGGTTGCTCCGCCTGAGGTTACATGGTGAGGGTCCTTTCGTGTTTTACCAGGTGTGTCTAAGATGGTCAGGACGAGCCCTAATGGTGCCTCACTAATCAATCCTCCAAACTAAGTCCCTCTAGTTCCTACGGCAAGGTTGCGCGATAGAGCATGAAAGCTCTCCCAGGCCCTGCCAAGCCTGGTCTCTCGCGAGTACCGTTCGACCTCACACTAAAAATCATAAAACTCGTTACATCATTACAATCGTTATAACTCATAGTCAATATAAACGAAATATACAATGTAACTAATTAATACAACAAGCTAAAGTATGAGCTGTCACGCTAAGGTGCCTCGATTGAGTTGCCTCACTGAGCTGCCTCGCTCTCTTAATCCCAAGCACTGTTTCTAATGGGGGGATTATCTCTAATATCAAGATTACCTTCAATCCCCCTCAACAACCACCATTTGGAAAATATATTTTTAAATATCAAATTTATATAACAATTTAATTATATAATAATCAACAAAAGAAAAAATATTAATTATACGAAAAAAGATGCTCCAATGTGTGAAAAAAATCAAAATTAATATATAAGTTGTTCTATGATGCCACACTCTTGAAGTTTAAATTTGTTTGTTTCTTGCCTAATTATGGACTAGTAAGAAAGATAAAGTTTCACTAGGAATCAAGGGCTTACTTTGATAAATTTCCTTGGCTCGTCGGAGCAATGTTATAACGGTAGGAGTCAATCACCACATTTATTAGCGGAATATTGTGTCAATGGAAGGATATTAGGTACCGTTTAACCTCAAGTTCCTTCATCAGATGTTCAATACAAGATGAGAACTTTGTTCTTAACTCACACCAGAGGGCCAGACAGAGGTCCCTTTGTGAAAGGGAATTTAATTTATTAACAAGTTTTGCACCGAATGAAGTAGGTACAATGGAGAAAAGGATTTTAAAGTGGGAAATTAACTCATAAGAAGAATTTCTAGCACTTATGGGGAATTCTGCTTGGACGGTCAATACAGATGGTAACAAAGTCGCATTTTGTCTATATGAATGTTAACGCTTCTTTGTGCGGGGAGCTACAAGAATCGAAGAATTTTGTCAGAGAGTAAGACTGGGCGAAACGGTGTTAGTTAAGCACAACAAGGGGGAGACCCATGAGGGAACCCATTTAAATGATTCAGATAGCTGAATTTTTACCGAGCGATGGTGAATTCAGTAAGGATTGTTGAACCCAGTAGCATGTTCCTTAGGGCTATCAAAGCTAAGGGAACAAAGGAGGTAGGCATCAGAATCGAGACTACCAAAGTCCAAGAGGAGGACAACCCTAACATGGTCAGTATAACCGGAGATGAGTTGATTATGTGTAGAGGCATTTTGGGGAGAGTAAAACCCCATGTGTTAAATTTTCACGAAGCGAGTAAAGGGACAAGGGTATGGTGCCTAGCAAGGGTAATATTTATTGTAATTTTTGGCTTAGTTCGGACAGACGTGTTATGTCCAAGAACCATTAAATCAGCCAGGGCAATTGGCAAGGTATAAGTATGAGTTTTACCCTTAGAGGATGAGGCGTATTTTATGTGACACGAACGAGTTACTACATTTTTATTATTGCTAGATTCGCAAGTGAGACGAGTTTAGTGCGTATATCGACAATGCTATTATTATGTGAATGTTTTTCCTGATATAGCGGGGTTACCTTTAGTGTTATCCACGGAGGATGAATGAGAGTATCGATAGTGGTATATACTTTATAGAAATTACTCGTTTTAGTGATGTGTTATACGAGTTTGATATTATCTTGATTATGGTTTTATAGGGATGCTTAGACCGATAGCGGGCGAATGTCGCAAGTCTATCGGGGTTACTACCTTAGTGTAGGATGTTTTGTTCTGGCGAGACCTCACCTGCGAGAGGGTTGGGCTCGCGTTTATATATATATATATATATATATATATATATATATATATATATATATATATATATATATATATATATTATAGAGACTTCGAAAGGTATAATGGTCTCGAGATATTCGATCCCATTCGGAGTGTATTGGGTTTACTGTTCAACGAAAAGATCTAGCTTGTTATTATGTTTAACGCTCAGGACTTGGTAATAGGAAGAGCGCATTGTTATATCACCACTTTAGAGACATGGGAGTTAAGACTCATAGTTGTATGTCTAGGAACAGGATTTCGAGAGCCCCGAGTATATGTGTACGATGTTTATTTAATGTGACTACTACCAATGTTAAGTGACAGTGTCTTTTAACATTGGTTTTGAGTACCGGAGGACATCTATTTTCTACCAGGTATGCCTTACTTTTCCAAATTTTAGGACGAAATTCCGTTATTAGGAGGGAAGTATGTAATACCCCGTATTTTTATGGCCTTTAACTATGGATTAATTAAATAAAATTGGGATAAATTAATTGGAAATGAATCCGGATTTAAATTCTAGCGAGACGAGAGTTAGTATTTGATTATGATAACTATGTTGAATATTACTGAGCGAGTATAGTAATATATGATTTTGAATTTATTACAATTATCGTGAGTTGAAAATACGGCAGTTTCGGCAATTAAGTTGGGACGCGCGTGTCAGTCGTGTCATGATCCAATTTAATGGATTTAATAGTAAATTAATTTTATATCATCCGTATGGTCATTTTGAGTGCGCCAAAGGGTCCGGAAGGGTTGAGACAGTCAGAAAACACTATTTGGGGTTTTTGTTTGGGTCCCGGGGCATTTTTGGCCTAACCGGCAACCTGGGAGGGTATTTTAGTCATTTTGACCTTTGAGGAATAGTAAACCGTGAATTTTAGGTTGATTATATCAGACAACACTTAGATCCTTAGGGTTTCATAAGCAAATTTGGCAAACAGACATTAGAGAGGAAGAGGAGGAAGTTTCCAAAGAAGAACCGCCACTTAGAGACTTCTTGCACCACCGTCACCACCACCGGATAGATCGGGAAGAGAGGATTACTCCCATACCATCTGCTCCAAAGGATCAAAATCTATAACTCAAGGTAAGCAATTTATCTTTCAATGATTTAAGGCATATACTCTACATATTAGATTAGGTTTGATGTCAATTTATGAATAATTGAAAAAATTTGAAATTGGAGACTTAATTATCGAATTTGGGTAGGTTTGCATGTAGTGGATCTTCTGGAAACATTGAATGAACGAAATTATAAATTAAGGGTTAGGAATCACGAGGTTAAACTGATATTTATGGTGACTATTGTAAAAATCTTTAAGAACTAGTGTTGTGTAATACTCATGACCTTTGATCTAAGAAATTGATGTTCCATGATAGTTTAATGATTCTTGGACGTAAAAACTTATGTAGATATGTTGGTTTAGTAGTCAGTAAACTTGCTTGGGATTTTGGGACGTTGTAATGGATAATTGAAAGAATAAAAGTGGGAAACCCATAACTGTTAAAGGAAAATCTGGGCAGATAACTGCTCGATCAATCTATCGAGCCAAGAATGTCGATCGATCGACCCCTCTAGGAAATGTGAATTATTCCCTTATTAAATTGATTTACACCCAACCTTTAGAACTTGTTAGGGATGATTGATTGAACATGTTGGGACTTAGGGGAGGCCAGTAGGATACATTTAAGACCCTAAAAGGGTTAGTACGCATGGGAATGAGTGGGAGAAAGTAAGAGTAATTAACCGAACGGATGTGATTCGAAATTTAGTATATTGGGAGTTTAAATTCGGATGAACAGTAATTTAAGGGTTAGAACAGAAGTAATGGGATTTTAAGTTGCTGATATAACACTAGAGATATATAGGAGACCTAGTAGCCTCTTGGGGTAGGTAGGGGTACTCGAATTCGTACGACGAGAGTTATAGCGCTAAATTATTGATACGTGTAATATTCGGAACGTAACTAATATGGGTGAAACTTAACATATATAGGAGATGACATTACCTATATTAGATTCATATATATACTAGTCGTGTGATTTCCTAGTATATGGATTGTTATGTGTATGACATACCTACCATACTTGCTATCACGGGAGGTTGTTTAGGAAAGGGGACATTCTGGTCTTTGTGTGCCTTCGGGGGGACTTTAGATTTGTACCCCAAGAACATAGGACTGTGAAGGCTTATTTGTGAGTTAATGATCCAGCTGAGTATGGGAGCGTAAGTATGTGCTTGGCCCATAGGTATGTGAACTATATTCGCCTTTAATATGTGTGATTTGTACTAATATATTTCCTGAGTGATTTGGAACTCGTGATCCTCACGTACGTGATGTACCGGGATTCGATAGTAGAGTATGAGGGCAACGTAGGTTCTATACTTGTGGGGTGTCTGATTTATATATGATATATTATAGTGGTGTATATATATACTTGTGATAGTTATGTTATGTTGCTTAGTAGATAAGATAGAGTCAAAAATCTAAATTGATGAAGTATGTGAGAACCAAATATGAGTATTAAGCTAAGTAAAATCGGTTAATAAAACACGGAGTATGTTCGGATGTATTAAATGGGGTTATTTGAGCAAATACCTAAGGTATTCAGATTGGGTAAAGAATTGACATAGGCTGGCTAGGCAGGGTACTGTAACTAGCAGAGGAATTCCTATGCGTTATGCGTGCACAATTAGTTGAGAGGTGAGGATTTCAAGAGAGGGCACGTAACTAACATGTTTAATATATGCGTTGTTTAAATTGTAATTTAAAAACTTATTATTTTTACAATATTTTGACCTCGGGCTCTGACCCGTCTGCTTCCAAATCTAATTTTTTTTGTAAAACCTTTTAGGTGTCCATCCACAGGGACGTCAAGCATAGGAGTTCCATCCTGATAACGTATTGTAGCTGCTGTGAAAGCTACAAGATCTCGGTATTAGACGCCTCCACATTTATCCTTGGATCCTTCAGAGTCATTCATATCATTTCGGGCATGTTGCCCATTCTTATTTAGCAATTGTAGATATAGACTTTCATTATTTCAAATGTTGGTTTATTTATTCAAACTCTTGTATCGGGATTTTATTTTACTATGGTATTATTATTATTGGAGTGTTTACTCCAGACTCAATTTATTTCATTACGTTGGTTATTCATATGATATTGTTTATGCGATTTTTGAATGATGTTTTAAATTAATTGGTCGATGGTTAGTTTAATTAATAAAATTTGACATCACTATTTTTAAATATTAGGTGGCTAGTAATTAATGAAAATATTTTCGACAGTGATGCTAGAACTGAACCAACTTGATCTTCTGTATTAATAAGATAAAGGAGTAGCTAACTGGTATTTAATTAGTCGGGGTGTCACAGGTGGTATCAGAGCATCAGGTTCTAGTGTCCTTTAGGATCTGTGCGACTTATTATGCTTCCAGCGTAGCTTTCTTTGATATAGAGCCCTATGTTTAGGATTGTTGATTTCTTTGGTGAGATATCGTTCTCCTGCTATAATCTATGTATTAGTGAATCTTATTTGGATTTAGGTGTGTTTGCTTGCCGAATAATGCAGTATGTTCGGTGAGGGCAGTTGGGCGGACATCATGATGCAGAGCTCTGTTGAGGTTATAGGGTATATTCAAGAATAATGACCGTAGTTGAGGTCACCCCTATTATGGAACAGAAATTCAAGATGGTAAAGATGGCTAGGGCACAACATATGACTTCCAGGTACCGCTATATAATAAAGTGGAGTCAAATTAGACTCACCCAACGTGGTTGGATTGGGAGAAAGTCAAACGAAACATTGAAGAGAACCAATAGTGGAAATTATAGAAATGCGAAAATAGTGTGTGTTAGCCAACGAAGGTAAAATATCCAAAGGCTTGGGCATATGTCAGAGTGTGGCTAACCGGAAGTGAAATTTGGGGTAAAAAATTTATTGGCTCGTCGAAGCAAAGTTATAATGGTAGGAGTCAATCACCACATTTATTAGTGGAATGTTGTGTCAATGGAAGGATATTAGGTATTGTTTAACCTCAAGTTCCTTCATCAGATGTTCAACACAAGATTAGAACGTTGTTCTGAACTCACACCAGAGGGCCAGATAGAGGTCCCTTTGGGAAAAGGAATTTAATTTATTAACAAATCTTACACCGGATGAAGTAGTTACATTGGGGATGAGGATTTTAAAGTGGGAAATTAACTCATAAGAAGAATTGCTAGCACTAATGGGGAATTCTGCTTGGACGGTCAATGCAGATGGTAACAAAGTCGCGTTTTGTCTATATGAATGTTAACGCTTCCTTGTGCGGGGAGATACAAGAATCGAAGAATTTTGTCAGAGAGCAAGACTGAGTGAAACAGTGTTAGTGAAGCACCACAAGGGGGAGACCCGTGAGGGGACCCATTTAAATGATTCGGATAGCTGAATTGTTACCGACCGATGATAAATTCAGTAAGGGCTGTTGAAGCCAGTAGCATGATCCTTAGGGTTATCAAAGCTAAGGGAACAAAGGAGGTAGCCATCAGAATCGAGACTATTAAAGTCCGAGAGGAGGACAACCCTAACATGATCGGTATAACTGGAGATAAGTGGATTATGTGTTGAGGCATTTTGGGGAGAGTAAAACCCCATGTGTTAAATTTTTACGAATCGAGTAAAGGGATAAGGGTATGGTGCCTACCAAGGGTAATAGTTATTGTAATTTTCGGCTTAGTTCGGATAGGTGTGTTATGTCCAAGAACCATTTAAGCAGCCAGGGAGATTGGCAAGGCAGAAGTATGAGTTTTACCCTTAGAGGATGAGGCATATTTTATGTTACACGAACGAGTTACTACATTTATATTATTGCTAGATTCTCATGTGAGACGAGTTTAGTGCGTATATCGACAACGCTATTATTATGTGAATGTTTTCCTTGTTATAGCGGGGTTACCTTTAGTGTTATCCACGGAGGATGAATGGGAGTATCGATAGTGGTATATACTTTATTGAGATTAATCATTTTAGTGATGTGTTATACTAGTATGATATTATCCTGATTATGGTTTTATAGGGATGCTTAGATCGATAGTGGGCGAATATCGCAAGTCTATCGGGGTTACTACCTTAGTATAGGATGTTTTGTTCTGGTGAGACCTCGCCTGCGAGATGGTTGGGCTCGCATTTATATATATATATATATATATATATATATATATATATATATATATATATATATATATATACACAGAGAGAGAGAGAGACTTCGAAAGGTATAATGGTCTCGAGCTATTCATTCCCGGTATATGGAGGGACTTTATTGATATGATTCGGAGTGTATTGGGTTTACTGTTCAGCGGAAAGATCTAGCTTGTTATTTTGTTTAACGCTCAGGACTTTGTAATAGGAAGAGCGCATTGTTATATAACCACTTTAGAGACGTGGGAGTTAAGACTCGTGGTTGTATGTTTAGGAACAGGATTTTGAGAGCCCCCAATATATGTGCACGAGTCAGTGTCTTTCGGAGGAAGTTCCTTGTTTAAATGTAATTGTGGAATGTGAATACCACCAATGTTAAATATCAGTGTCTTTCGGAGGAAGTTCCTTGTTTAAATGTAATTGTGGAAGGATATGTAACATTTGTGTCAAGAGACGGGAAAATAGGGGTACATGTTATGGACAGAGGTCCTAACGGATTTCGATAATCGACAATGTTAGGTAGTAGTGTATTGGGGGTTTCCATATTTGGATTTTGCTTTGCGAGACATTCCACGCAAGGTTGGAAGTAGGGAGATGTTTGGCCATTCGTTAAGGAGTTCGGTACCTCGGTCGTTATAGAAGTATGTAGTTATAACTGTAAGTTGAAAGTTAAATTATGATATAAGGCCAGTGGATGCAGTTGTGTAGTGAGGAAGTATTAAAAATTTTATTTTATCATAGTGGGTCGAAGGGTGGAATAATGTTAAGGAGGATTTAGAATTTTGAATCCCGGGATGATGGAGAAAGCCCAAGTGGTATAACCACATTGTGAATACAGGGCCAATAAAGAATTAAATGTATATATGAAGCGTATGCGATGTTTAAACTAGTGTGCACGGTTTATAGGGTGTGTGGACACCCTGATTTGCTGATGTCAGAATCGCTGGAAAAAGAGAGACGTGGGAATAAATGTGTGAAATATATGCTCGTGGGACTAAAATAACAAAATGGAACTGGTAGAGTGGATTAAATGTCGTGAAAAAAGAACGATAATCCATATATTCACATGCAATCAGAGTAGCACGCCCAAACTTGGTTGAAAGGGAATGGGAAGCCATTTAAAAGGGGGAATCCATTGAAAAGACAAATATTTAACTATTATGGACAGTTTGGAGCAGATTTCTACCCATTCGAATGTTGAGAGTGACTTGCGCGTAAATAGAATGATCATGTTAATAAGGTATAAAGAGTCCAGAAGTGCACATCGTGGCGAAAAGTGCACGAGTCGGAGCTTTTGCTATACACCGAGGGAAGAAGAGGATTATTAAGTACGACTTAATGCGAGAAATTATAAGTGAAAGTTGGTGTTGAGCGGGATATAGTAAGTAGTCTCCATGTGCACCGCTCATAGATAGAAAACAGTTGAAGTAAGATAATCAGTCAGAAAATTTTGTATCAAGCCAATGATTTCAATAATGGAAGAGTCAAGTTAGTAAATTTCTTTAATGGCTTGCCAACCTCAAGATAAGTCACGAGTTCCTTCGAATGTGTGGAAAAGATGACCAAAAGGAAACTAATTGTTATACCTTTGGGTGATTTACACTATTAAATAGTGTGACCCAGTCTTTCTTTAAAAATAAGGATCGCGTTGGTGCGTGGTCCTACCCAGTATTGTTCTGAACTAGGATGAGATCCTTGAACCCCACCTTTAATACGAAATTTCAGGAAGTAGTGGGGATATCATTTCGTTTTGAGCAGGTTGTATCGCATATAACCCAAGGAGTAGACGCGAGGTGTTTAACTATTGTGGAGATGTATGAAAGTAATCTTGGACTCATTGCGATCATTTCATTTCCACAACTGGTATAGCTAGTAATTGAAGTATAATACAGTAATGGGGAGATAATATTACCTAATGGTAAAGTTGTGTGAAAGCACCCGTACATATTTATTGTAAACAAGGTGCTTATTGAGGTTTTGTGTGGATAAACCTTACTATTTTTCCTCTGGATGTTTAGAGGTGAGCGGATAATCAGAGTTTTGAATTAGTCAGGAGTTAAGAGTCCGATGACTATAATGGGATAACCACAAACTGTCTTAGGTGGAATTTGCATGTCGTAAAAGTTACACCACCAGGAACAGAGATTCGAAGAATGGATAAAAGGTATCAGATGTTCATATGGTTTCTCCTAGGATGGGAGTTTTATGTTTAGATAAACGCGGGAGTTTATACGAAGTGAGTTGCGGCCTCCCAATAATATTGAGATTGGCAAGGCATAGGTATGAGTTTTGCCCTTAGAGGATGAGGCATATTTTATGTGACACGAACGAGTTACTACATTTTTATTATTGCTAGATTCGCATGTGAGATGAGTTTAGTGCGTATATCGATAATGTTATTATTATGTGAATGTTTTCCCTGTTATAGCGGGGTTACCTTTAGTGTTATCCGCGGAGGATGAATGGGAGTATCGATAGTGGTATATACTTTATTGATGTTACTCATTTTAGTGATGTGTTATACGAGTATGATATTATCCTGATTATGGTTATATAGGGATGCTTAGATCGATAGTGGGCGAATGTCGCAAGTCTATCGGGGTTACTATCTTAGTATAAGATGTTTTGTTCTGACGAGACCTCACCTGCGAGATGGTTGGGCTCGCATATATATATATATATATATATATATATTATAGAGACTTCGAAAGGTATAATGGTCTCGAGATATTCATTCCCGGTATATGCAGGGACTTTATTAATATGATTCAGAGTGTATTGGGTTTACTGTTCAGCGAAAAGATCTAGCTTGTTATTATGTTTAACGCTCAGGACTTGGTAATAGGAAGGGCGCATTGATATATCACCCCTTTAGAGACGTGGGAGTTAAGACTCATAGTTGTATGTCTGGGAACAGGATTTTGAGAGCCCCCAGTATATGTGCACAATGTTTATGGAATGTGACTACCTCCAATGTTAAATGACAGTGTCTTTCGGCGGAAGTTCCTTGTTTAAGTGTAATTATGGAAGGAGATGTAACATTTGTGTCAAGAGACGGGAAAATAGGGGTACATGTTATGGACTGAGGGCCTAACGGATTTCGATAACCGACAATGCTAGGTAGTAGTGTATCGGGGGGTTCGTTGTTTGGATTTCGCTTTGCGAGACATCCCACGCATGAAACTTAGCGTAAGGTTTGAAGTATGGAGATGTTTGGCCATTATGTTGAATATTAATTAGCGAGTAAAGTAATAAATAATTATGAAAAAATACGGCAGTTATGGAATTTCGATCGGGACGTGCATGTGAGTTGTGTCGGGACTTAAACGAGGAATTAAAATGTAATTTTATTTTCGGTAATTCTGATGGCCGTTTTGAGTGCGCAAATGTGTTCAGAAGGGTCGAGATAGTCAAAAAAGTCTACTCGGGGGTTTAGATTGAGGTTCAGGATAGTTTTAGGCCAAACTGGAATCTTGGGAGGGCGTTCATTTTTGGACAGTTTATACCTAGGAAAATTAGAGGGAGAATATATCAGTTACGTGATTCTAATTAGGGTTATTATTCATAAGTTCCAAGGGAGAGCCACGGAGGGTGAGGGAGAACCTTTTCCAAAGAATTAAGGCCTAGAACCACCACCTTGCGACACCGAGACCACCACCGTGTAGATCGAAAGACGAGGAACGCAGTCATACCATCTACACCAGCGGATCAGATCATCGAAATCAAGGCAAGTGTTTAATCATTTCTCCTTTTAGCAATAATATTGTTCATGTTGGTGTAGGTAATTAGTCCCCTTAAATTCCTTCATTTTTTTAGTAATTGGGAAGAATTGTTCATAACCTTGGACTGAAATTGAGTTAGGTTGATTCATCCTTGCATGTAGAAGCAGAACTCACGAAATTCGGATTTAATTATTATTTAAATCTGGGATTAGCTGTTTTTGAATTGAATTTAAAGAATTAGGGTTCTATGGAATTAAAATTGGGGAATTCAGTTTTAAATGGATGATTCTTAATGACTTCATGATTTTAGGTTGCTATAAATCATTTATACATGCTAGGATGTTGAAATCGATGTATATGTGTTGGGGATGATTTCGTAGAGGTTTTGGTTTGGTGATGGTGGAACAATGAAATTTCGGAGAAGAACTGCTATTACAAGTCATTGGACCGGTCCGATACAGTACATCTGTTCGATTCGATCTTGACAGGACCGAACCGGTTCGTTTAATTACTTTATCGGTTCGGTTTGTTAAATATCGAACCGATTCATTTTATTTTTCATTGGTTCGGTCCGATCTGCTGAAATTTTCCTATTCTGGCGTAGGACTCTTGAGGATCCATAGGGTCCTAAACTGTCGAGATTTATATTAAAGTACACTGAGGATTAGAGTAATGATATAATAGGTAAAGTTTGGGGGGGTACCCTTGGTCTTAAGAAGGGGATATTGCGGAATAACCTTAAGTTAGGATAAATCAGTACTGAATTGTGAGACTGGGATTGCTTGAGGTTTTTATACTTAAGAATGTTTTGGGCCATGTGTTACCCTTGTATATTATGAGAGAGAGTATAATTAAAATTGACAAATACATTAAAAGTATTAGTGATAATAATACTACGAATAAATTTGGGATTTTAGGTTGCGTGAATACCTAATGAATATTATAGGTTGTGTGTATTTCTATTGATTGAATTATTGTGTGTATGACATATCTACGTTGCTTGCTATCGGGTGTAGATTGCGCGTTGTGGACGATCATATCTTGAGGAGCCTTCGGGGGGATTTTTGATTCGTACCACTAGAACATAGAACCTAGGTACAGGCTATCGGTGAGAACGATAGTGTTGACGGTCATATGGGTGCGCAGGTTGTGCATAACCCATAGGCTTGGAACTATGTTCGCCTCCAATATGTGTATTTGTTTTGATGATTCACTAGAGATTGAACCTATAGTCCTTCATGCAATGAGCGATGCACCAGGACATGATAGCAGAGTATGCATTGCACCAAGGGGCCCCTAACCCAAGGGTGCAATATTAGTATATGTATATATAGAGTGAAAAATATATGTATACATATTACTTATCCTATTGTGCGTGTTTAGTAGATATGGGAATAACAATAATTATTACATTAACTTAATGGGAAAAGAAATGTTTATGAGAATAACGATTAAGTATGTGAATAACTATCCTTAAACATATGGTAATGCGGGATACGGGTGATATGGATAAACACTTGAGAGTATTGGCGTGATTTTTGTACATTCTCGAAGTAGTTAGGTGGGGTAGCATAACTAGTATGAGTTAAATATATGCGTTAGGTGTGCACATTAGATGAGAGGCGAGCATCTCAAGTGAGTGTACGAGCATCTAACATGGACACTATATGTGCTAATATCTTCCATTTAAGCACTTGCTGATTTTTAAACTGTTTTAAACTCGGGCTCTGACCCATTTTCTGCAAATATCTTCTTTTTGTCAAATTGGTTTTAGGTGCCGAGCCACAGGGACACCAAGCTTAGGAGTTCCATTCATTTGACGTGCTGTAGCTGCTGTGGAAGTTACAGGGCCTTGGTAGTAGACGCCTATATATTTTTCACTTCCTTATTTTAAGTTGTTTCCTTCTATTAGGGCATGTTGCCCCCTTTCTATTAGACAGTCAGAGACTTATGTATTTATTTAATTACTCCTATATATTTTTGGATTAATTATTTTGAATTATTGTATTTAGTACTTAGACTATAAGTGTTTACTCGCCATTTAGTATTTCAGATATTTTATTTCATATGAGATTGGTATAGATGGTGAATGTTTACTTACTCGTTAATTTAGTTTTATATTAATTAAAAGATAAAATTTTGACATCAACCCTATTTAAATATTAGGTGGTTAATATTTAATAAAATTTTTGACAGTGATGCATAATCTGAACCAACTGGATATTATGATTTGATTTAATAAATGGTTGATTACCCGATATTTAATTAGGCCGTAGGCGGGGTGTCACAGGCCATCTATCTAAAATCTTTTTATCGTGTAATATTGTGTTCGTGTTAAATTTTTTTGTACTTATAGGGTGACAATGGGTCGTGTTGTGTCAGTTTCGTGCCGGGTCTAATCGGGTTCGTGTCAAAATCAACTCTACCCAAACCCGACCTGTTAAGCCTTTCGTGTGTGTCGTGTTGTGTCTTATCGAATTCGTGTCGTGTTCAAGTTGTGCCTTAACGATTCGTCAAGCACCCATATTCTTTAAGGCTTCACCCAAACTCGCTAATAAGTCATGTGAGTTATGTCGTGTTATCGGATCGTGTGACAAATTTCCACCCCTATGCACGATGAGTTAACAAGTGAGTTATAAATAACAAACCTAAATACAAACTCAAACCATTATTATTAAGGTATAAGTAGGAGTATTATGTATATTTATAATATTATATATTAAAATAATAGAAGTACTTTACCTATTAATCATTGAGATTTTAAAAAGGATCAAATATTAAAAAGTCCCTCAAATATTTTTTAATACACATTTAGTCCAAGCCTTTTATTTTGTACAAAAAAATCATTTATTCTCTTATCTTTAAAGGTCCGCGCCAGTGGCATCGTAAAATCTTTTTGGCATGATGAAAGACTTTTTGGTGCAAAATAAAAAGAATTGAACTATACATGTATTAAAAAAAGTTAAAAGAACTATTTGGTATATGGACCTTTTAAAAAATAGTTCAATAAAGCACAAATGTAATTTTTACCTAATTTAAGCGGAGGCATATTGGAACATTTTTTACAACGTTAATGGGTTAAAGCGGGGAAGTAAAATAACATTTGAGGGCACAAAGGTATTTTTGAAGCCATTTCTTAACATAAAATGGTTGGTTTGTTTTAGGAAAAATGTTTCCCTCCAGCTTTGTTTTTTGGTCTGAATCGGCAAAGTAAGCAGGAACCAAATGGGAAAGTCTGAAACCTATTAAAAGTGAAACCATACGAAATCAGAATAATGGACGATAGTATTAATAATATCATCTCCCACTCTGTTTCACCTTCATTTTCAAGCAAAGACGGAGGATATACTCGCACTATTAGCTTTCCTTCTCATGATTGCCGCTGGCTACGCCTCTGTCGGTCGGTCTATTGTGAGGTTTCGTTTTCTCAAATTTTGTCATTTGCTCTGTTTAGGTTTCCTTCTCTTTTATTATGCTTTTCTCTATTTTGTCATTTGCTCTGCGTTCTTTATTTCGTGTCTACAGCTCTGCTCATCATCTCATCTTGTAGGCATGTTTTCTATATTTTTTTCGTTACAGACGTCACCTCGTATAAACGCATCTCAACATTTGTGGAACTAGGAAAATCTCACATTCCATCCAGTACCACAATTTTTAGCTGTTAAATAAACATCAATTCAAATATATGCTCTTTTCCCCCTTGTTCTTTTGTGTGGTTGACTACTAATTTTTTTATACACTTGTGCTTATACAAATTCACAATAATAATTGAGATCCAGGTTCAAGTGCGGCCTTGCTTACGCACTTTGTGTGGACTTGGTCCCAAATGGCGATTGGTTTTGACCCCAAATTAACATTTTCCTCTTCTTTTTAATTTTCAAAAGAAATGCACATGTTGGCCCAAAAATTAGTTTTCTTTGACCAAGTCCATAAAAAGTTCTTAAGTTAGTCCGCATAGGATCTTGACTGTATTAATTGAATTATATATTCGAGAAAATGAAATGAAATTTAATGTTGTTTTTTTGGACAAATTTAAATTTCCCGATTATATAATTCTATATTCTAATTTATGTATAATATTTTTGTGGACAAATTTAATGTTGTTGTCAGTGTCAAAAGGTATTACTTTTGGATGTCTATGATTACAAACAAGGATGGAAAAAACAGAGATTCATGTAGTTGAAGCGTTCTTCTATTTCTCGTTCTCAATCGTATTGTGCTTCCATGGAATGTACTGTCAACAATCTATACTCCACCACCTCGTCCACTTCTTCTAACTTAAGTCTGAGCGATAGTGGGATATTTAGCTAATACTATGCATTCAAGTTGTTTTGTTCTTTGTTTTAGTCACATCAGTTGATTTAAAAACTATTTTCCCATTGTGTTGATGAATATTATTGTGTGCATGAATTAAATATCACCCACTTAAATGCCATTTTAAACAAACCAAGTTAAAGCACAACAACATTGCATTTCTTCCTTGCTTACTGATGAAATTGCCCTTGCTTACTGATGCAATTACCTTTTCTACGTTTGGTGCATCTTTGTTTACTAATTTAGATTTTCTGGTACATGTAACTTTGAATGGTAATTATTTATTGTTTTAAATTTTTTTTCAGAAGTTTTAATTTACTCAGAGAAATTTTGATTGAGCATGCATATATTTGCACGTCTACAAAAGTAATTCTTTGGGTTATGCATGTGGTGCAATGTTTCACTAAGATCTGTCTACATAGGAGTTTTATACAAATCACGTTCAGTGCATTAAGTCACGCGTTCAGTGGATATCGATTTACATGTTATGTACTATCCTTTATCAGTAAAGAAATGTGCTCATGTATGTATGTATGTATGTTTTTTGTGTCATAAATTGAATTTTGAGTATCAAAAATTATTTTCCCAAATCCATGATATATAGTTGCGATATTACTTAAAGCCTAATAACCATTTTTTTAATTGTATTCGAACACATTTCCTATCTACATGTGTCATTAATTAACTTTGAACCTTACTTCTACTGTATGGATGTGGAAATATGTTAATCGTTTACAAAAGAATGGTACACTTCATCTATCTTAAATATTCCAACACAATATTACATTCAACATTTTTATGTTATCTGATGAAATGTAATTGTGCATGTATGTAAGTATTTGTGTGTGCTTAATTGACTTTATAATATCAAAAACATTGTACTAAATAAAAATTTGGTTTGATTTGAGTTTTGTTTCATACTGTGTTTATTGCTTTTAGTCCTTTAGTTCTATTCATAAATATAGTTCTTTCATTTCGTTTTCCTCATGCACTATGGAGTTACTAATGTGTTGATCCATATAGTGAGAAGTTGAACACTTAGGTTTATTTCTCTAGATTTCTTGAATTTTGTGTCAGAAATGAATTTCACAATAGCCTAGATCAAGCATCGCACGACCTTACACCTAGTTATATTAAAATATAGCCATCCAAATAATATGAAATATCAATTTACATAAAAAATGCGTTTTTATGCAAAAAAGACGTTAAAAAGTATATTTAATCTAAAACCAATGAGAAGTTGTCTCTTAATATTTGGTGTTAACATTTATTATGCATTTAGAAAACAAAAATTGACCTTAATATTGGAAATTAAATGTTAAAAAGTTACATATCGATTGAGTAATCATTATCATTAAATAAATTCAATTATATACTTTTTTATACCTTGAGACATACATGGAGTATAGAATTTATTAATAAGATTGAGAAAACATTAAAAAATTTATGCTTATGTAGAGCTGTTACTAAATTTTGAACTACCCATTGAATTGGAGTGATAAATCTATAAGTTCAATTTAGGGAGCAACATAACCCCGTGGCTAGTATCACTTTAAGTTAATAAACTATCATTTGACATATTTACGTATCCAAATCCAATAGCCAACTCAACAAAATTAATTAATATGTAAATCTAATTTTGTAAGAACTTCAAAGGTATATATCCACATACATATTTATTTACTCATCATCCACAACATGATACAAATACTTTCTAGTTTTAGGTCATCTTCAACCAAGATGATCATAAAACTGCAATATGAAATGTGTTAGATTGCTAAAAGAACTGAAAAATAATTAATTCAACATCGTCAACACTTCTCAGTGATACAAATGTATGTAGTCATTACACTTATGCCAATACGCACGCGCATATAGTTAATGGAACATACCAATGTTTTCGAGTGAAATTGATACTGTAAGAGGGTGGTTTAGATAAGATGGAGGCGTAACCCCTTTTGAGTATGGTGATGACAAGGTTAGTCAGTAAACACTAGTGATTTAGCCACAAGACACAAAGAATAGTTTGGAACGTATGAAACCCAGCCTAAACTCACAAACCTCTCGTGTATATCTCACAATATAATAAAGAATTCAGAAATAACTTAGCTAGAGGGAGAGAGAAGTAAGCATCCTAGATGCACCTTAGTAGGCAGGTAAGAAACACACACACCGAAAAGGTCTTCTTCAAGGATTTTTGTCAAGTTATTAAAGCTCCCTAATAAATGACAGACGGTGGGTGGAAGAACTCTCCGGTTTTCCAATAACTCTTTTTCTAGTAATAACTTCTCAAAATCCTAGAAGAATATCTCTTAAAAGAACTCCTTTTTTAGAACTCTTTGATCGATGCCCTTCCTTGGAGGTGGTTGAGGCTTTAAATAGCCCCCACACCACCCCCGAGGCAGCTAAGTCATTAATGCCTGTGAAAGACCTCCCTCATACCTTATGTCACCAGCATTAAATACCTGATGCACTAGTTGTCTTTACGTCATAAACATTAAATGCCAAGACATGCCTTTTGCCTAACCACTGTGTGTCAGGGGGCTGTTGCCACAGAGGTTGCTTACCAACCGTCTGACAGCCCCAAATACCACGGTGGTTTACTCAAGTGCAGACTTGACGTTGTCTAGCTGGCTAGTGACATCACCTACAGTAGATGGGACATAAAGTAGAGGGCTGGTTGGTTCACAGCAAAGCTCCCGATGGAACTCGAAACTACTTTGCTTTAGGTTCCACGGTGAAGATCTTTCGGTGTTTTACCAGGTGTATCTAAGATGGTTAGGACAAGCCCCAACGGTGCCCCACTTCTCAATCCTCCAAACCAAGTCCCTCTAAAGTTCCCACGGTGAGGTTGTTCGATAGAGCATGAAAGCTCTCCCAGGCCCTGCCAAGCCTGCTCTCTCGCGAGTACCGTTCGACCTCACACCCATTCATTATTCTCGTTACAACATTACAGTCGTTACAACTCGTAGTCAATATAAACAAAGCTATAATATGACGAAGTAACAATAAGCTAAAGTACGAGTTGCCACACCAAGCTTCCACGCTGAGCTGCCTCGCTGAGCTGCCTCGCTGAGCTACTTCGCTTGAGCTGCCTTGCTGAGCTTATCCTCAGAACACTGTTGCTAATTGGTGGATTATCCCTAATCCCAAGATTACCTTCAGCCCCCCTCTACAGATATCACTGTCATTTTTTACTAGCCAAAATTTTAGGATTGAAACGTAAAGGCCCGCTTTGCTCGCACGAATTACCACCCACCCTTTGCACCCGAGACGTAAATGTTTGAAAACTATTATTACGTTAATGTACGACTTCACTTTTAATGCCACTATACTCTCATCACATATTGTTTGGTGCTTTACCAGCAGCTCTGACTGCCGCCTTAGATATTTGCTGCAGCACATCATATGGTGAAGTTGGCCACTCTTGTCCTTTCGATTCCATCTCAGTGAAGAAACTTCTTTTACACCATTTAAAAAAAAATCCAAGTTTCACTATATTCTAAAGCCTAAAAAAATGTTGTATCGCAATTACAAAATGTGATAATCATTGTCCATGCCATTGACATAGGAAGAAAATGGACTAAAAAATGTGATACGTCAATGTACGTGTTTATTTGTAGGCTTAAATATGTATTTAGTAAATGTGATACATCAATATGCGTGTTTGTTTTATTTTCTTAGAGTTTCTGTTTTTAACAATTGATCAGAGCATTGTACTCTAGTTGAATTTATAATGCAATTGAGATTTACTTAATTAGTGTAGTCATATGACTTGATTTGGTTTTGAGTATTCTTTTAGGCTTGGTGCACTTGAATGGAGACTATGAAGTTTATGGTTATTTGTGAGTAAATTAAACTACTGATTTAATTAGAAATATAATCCTATCACATCATATTTTGAATGGAATTAAGGCATAATTTGGGTCCTATTTTTAAATGCATGCTATCTTACTTGGAATATGATGTTGTTGCCCTTCACTGAGGGTGGGTGTGAGCGATTCATATCCTTAATCCCACCTATCTTTTTCCCCTTTAAGTTCTTGTTCCTCTGATTGTGAATTTCTTTTGACTGACATCATCTACATCAAATTTCATAGCAAAATTAGATCCCATAATTGTTTATTATTTTTATTTGTTTTTGATATTTTACTTATATAATCATTCCTAGTAGTTATCAATTGCTCTGTATTCTTATCTTGTCGGTATTCGAGATTTAATGCGAGCCTATGTAACTATGAATACGGATTACATTTTTGCCCCTGTTTTTAAAAGCATTATACTGAATAAAAATTTAAAATGTTTGTGTGTAATCTAAGCCTTCCATCGATTCTGTTGCTTTGTTTTGCTTTATGTATCCTTTTTTAATTAAATGGAAGTGTTGCACCGCTTTATGTATCATTTTTTATGTTCTTACTTTTGTATAATAATCACCACCTCCACCATTACTGCGACAGTCACGGCCACCACCCTCACTATGGCCCCCACTCCCATTGCCACTACCATTGCTGCGACCCCCATAGCCTCCCTGACTACGACCACCAACACCACACTCACGACCACTACCACCCCCATCCCCATTGCCACTACCACTTTGATCACCATGACCACCCCATAACCACTACCATCCCCTCTAGCACTCCCACCCCCACCGTCACTGCCACTACCACGTCTGTGTCCCCTACTACTACCACGACCGCCATTACCCCCTCCCACCCTCACTATGCCCCCCACCACCCCCACCACTACCTCCGCTACCACTGCTATGACCCCCACTACTACCATCACCGCCTTTGCCCCTCTCACCCTCACTACGTCCCCCATTACCCCGACCACCACCATCACCACCTCTACTCCCACTGCATCTGCTATGACCCCCACTACTTTCACTTCCTCCATTAGCCCTCCCACCCTCACTGAATCACACAATATCCCCATTTCCACCATCACCACCGCTACTCCCACCACCATCACTACCGCCGCTCCCACTGCCACTGCTATGACTCCCACTACTTCCACGACCACCATTACCGCTCCCACTCTCACCATGTCACCCACTACCCCTACGACGACCATCACCACCGCTGCTCCTACCGTCACTACTCTTATGACCCCTACTGCTACCACGACCGCCATTATCCCTTCCACCCTCACTGCATGCCCCCCCCCCCCCCCCCCCCCCCCCACCACTATTATGCCCCCCCACTACAATGACCGCCATTACCCCCCCCGAACCTCACCATGTCACCCACTACTACCGTCACCACCGCCACTTCCAGTGCCACTACCACTTTTATGACTCCTACTACTACCATGACCGCTATTATCCCTCCCACTCTCACAACGTCACCCATTACCCCCACCACTCCCCACATTACCACCGCCACTCCCAGTGCCGCTACCACTTCTATGACACCCACTACTACCACGACCATCATTACCCCGCCCACTCTCACTGCGTCCCTCACCACACTCACCACCACCATTAGCCCCGATACCACCATCACCACCGCCACTCCTATTGCCACTCACACTGCTATACCCTCCACTACTAGTACGACCGACATCCCTACCACTACCATTGCTATGACCCCATCTACTATCACGATCGTCCCCTCATCCTTTATTGTTCCCATTGTCTCCACTACCACCCCTCTCACCACGACGACCACTACCACCCACATGACCGCCACTATCACCTCACATCCACCATGACCTCGAGCCCCACTCCCACGACCACTTTAGGGCCAGTTGCACGACCACCCGTACGGTCATCATTTGCGACCTTACCACCACCACGACCCTCACGGTTGCCATTACCTACCCCCACGACCACCAATTTCACCCATATCACTACGACCAGTCCCACGATGACTTACCCCAGATTCACTCCTATCTTTACTGCCCCCATTATCTCCCCACGTCGGCCACCATCACCCTTATTCTCACGACCTCTACCCCTAGACATGTGACCATTTTCGCCACCGCTACACTTCCTACGACGATTTATACGACCATCGCCGTGGTCGTCAATGACACCTCTATCACCACGACCACCCTCATGTTTGCCATTACGTACCACCACGGCTGACACTCCCACCCTCACACGTATTACCCCATCCGCACCTACGATTACAGATATCATAGCCACGACTTCCACGACCACCCCTTCAGCCTCCTCGATCACCCTCACGACCACTATGGCCATTTCCACCCCCCGACGATAACTATCAATTCTATTCCCACGATCTCCACTGCCACCTTCACGGCGTCCACTACTATCTCATCGACCCCCACGACCCCCACTACCACGCTTATCACCATGAGTTCCCCACACAATTATGTTAAGGAAGAGGGGGTACAGAGTTTGGAGACCTAGAAAACTATTTATTTGTTTAAGAAGTATATTCTCCCCGATCCTGATTGTCTTTACCCTCACCCTAATAGCACAAAATAAGTAAACCCTAACATTACTAAAATCTCATCATTAAAATATGAATATTTGTCAAGATTTATCATCATCATCATCATCATCATCATCATCATCATCATCATCATCATCATCATCATTATTATTATTATTATTATTATTATTATTATTATTATTATTATTATTATTATTATTATTATAAGACAACCTAGTCTTCTATGAAATCTCATGAAGGCTAAATGACTAAAAATTAAGGTTCTAAAAAATACGGGGCGTAACCGAGGCGTGGAGACCAAGCCTTAAGGCTTAGAAGCCTAGGCGAACCTTAGGCGTAAAAAGGCATGAAATGGCGTTTATAAAAATTTTAATATATTTAAATATTTTTTAACCATAACGAGGCTATTAAAAATACTAAAATTGTACATACTTTAAAAATATGTCTGAATATTTACAAATTAAAATACTATTTGATTATTTTGGACGAGATATTGGTCTGGTTTGTAAAAAAAGTCTTTAAAAGGCGATATCGTTTCACTAAAGAATTTTTGTTTTAAAAAAAAGTGCACCTTAAGGGTATTACCAAGAATAAGGCATAAAAGGCTTAAGGCGGAGCGTTTCTCCCACGCCTCAAGCCTAGGGACACCTAGGCGCGCCTTTTAGAACAGTGCTAAAAATATATAAAGGGAAGATCCTATTTTATTCATGTTGAAAAATGAGATTATTATCAATATTTAGTAAAAAGAAAGGGAATATGTGAATTCGACAAAAAACAATTGCACATAAACCCTCTTATTTACATCATACCATATCCTAGAGAAAAGTTTGACCACAAGCTCAAATTGGAAAGTCATGCATCCTTTGATGGAATTTGTGCGTGGTGAGCACATCTTGTTGGCCTTAATATCTCCATCAGTTCATTTTTGGGGCACTTTGTGGCTGATGCGAAATTGGATGCATTCAAAACACTTGAATGTGGTCGGAGTGCTAAGTGTTATCGACAAACTTTACTGAACAATGTCTAAGCTTCTCCACTTCAGTCGTCTTGGAGTAATCCTCCACTTTGACGGTATACTCGTCAAACTTAATTGAAATTATGTGTATTCTTCTCCAATTAGAGGCTTTTATATATAACTCCTACAATGTGAATAAAGGGAACATACAAGCATGATTTATGCCTAAGATTAAGCCTAAGATAGTCAAATCTTTACGCTAATGATTCCCACAAAACATGGCATATTTTAAGGAACGTCTTTTAAGGAGCCATGTTTTAATGGGCTTTAACACTCCCCCGCAAACTTGGCTGTCCTGAAGAGATGAGGTTGGAGCATAGCAGAGTGAAGAGATGCTTGTGGATTCCTTTGGTGAGAATATCTGCGAGCTGATCTGGAGAAGGGACAAATTGAACTCGATGAGTGTTGGAGAGAAGGCGTTCTCGGATGAAATGGTAGTCAAGTTCAATATGCTTAATGCGAGCATGAAAAACGGGTTTTGAGGCCATGTAGGTAGTGCTGAGGTTGCCACATAACATAGTAATGGGTTTGGGTGGAGGGAACTTGAGTTCGGTAAGAAGATGGGAGATCCAGGTGGCTCGGCACAGACATGGGCAAGTGGATAATACTCGGCTTTAGCACTGGAGCGGAATACAGTGGGTTGTTTCTTGGCGGTATAAAAGATGAGATTGGACCCCAAGAAGACATAAAGACCTATAGAGCGGCGAGAGTCGGGCCAACCAACCCAATCAACAATAGGGTAAGCTGTGATAGTAACGGGTGTGGGTGAACGACGGAAGGTAAGGCCAAAGTCAGGAGATCCTTTGAGATAACGAAGGATTTGTTTGACAACAACGAGGTGAGGTGATGTAGGTACGCTCATGAATTGAGCAACATGATGGGCAACATAGGCTATGTCAGGGCGAGTGAAGGTAAGGCACTTGAGGGAGCCAACTAGCTGTCGATACTCAGTGGCATCAGATGAAACTCATCGGTGTGAGCTGATAGTTGGGTTTTGGCACAAACTGGAGTGGAGCACCGTTGTAGAAGCTTAATGGTGTGTTTAGTTTGGGAAATATGAAGATGGTCTGGGGAAAAGTTGACTTCTACACCCATAAAGTATGATAAGGGACCAAGATCACTGAGATTAAACTATTTGCCAAAAGTGGTGATGAAGGAGGTGACTAGTGAAGGAGTGTTACCTATCAGACTTATGTCATCAACATAGAGAAGGAGAAGAATAACTGAGGAATCTGATCGGTAGATGAACAAGGAGTTATCATTCTGGCTTTGATTGAAGTCAAACTGTAGGAGAAAGCTGTCGAGACGTTGAAACCATGCCCGAGGAGCCTGTTTAAGACCATACATGGCTTTCTTGAGGAGGCAAACATGATGAGGGTGATTGGGGTCTGCAAAGCCTGGAGGTTAGCTAATGTAAACAGTCTCATCTATTACACCACGAAGGAATGTATTTTTCACATCAAGTTGACGGATAAACCAACCCATGGAGACGGGAATGTTGATTACAGTACGAACGATGGTTGGTTTAAAGACGGGGCTGGAAGTTTCATTAAAGTCAAAGTTTCATCACATAGCCTTTTGCAACAAGTAGGGCCTTGTGATGGTCCTTGAATCCATTTGCTCGTCATTTAATCTTAAAAACCTATTTGCAGCCAATCACATGTTGTTGAGGAGCAGGAGGAACAAGAACCCAGGTAGCATTCTTCAGCAGTGCATTGAACTCATTGGCCATCGCCTGACACCATTCAGGAATGCGTAAGGCTTGTGAGTAGCAAGGAGGTTCTGTGGTTGGAGAGGGGAGATGAGCCAAAAGGGCTTTGGGAAGAGGATAGAAATCTAATAGTCCTATCTGTCCGTAGAATGCCATAATTGGGCGCCCATACATAATTGGCTTTGGGAAAAGAATTTCGTCCTCGAAATTAGACGAAGCATACTCATCAACGCATAAATCTCACAAAAGAAAATAAGGCTCATATATGCCTACCCGTAGAATGACATAATTGGGCTCCCATACACCCAATCCTACGCGCACTTACCCCACGAGCAACAAAATAATATATATTGCCTATATACATACACATAACTATGAAAATAACGGCGTACCACATGCTCTCACAAATCCCCCACTCGATCCTATATCCGAAAGTCATCAAAATTCTAACTTCCTCAAATTAAATCTCAACATCAAAATCGATACATACGGTACCTAACATCTGTACTAAAATCTCCAAAAAATTTATCGTCTCCAAAATCCATTCTAAGGATCCCCACATCAAGCTTACTAATTCTAAACTCAATGTCTACAACGTCCTTAACTCAAAACTTCACATCTCCAAGAAACACATCTAACACGCATGCTAAAACATCTACCTTAAGAAGTACAAATCAACAAAGGGAATCAAAGATCGGCAACGCGGAAACTAAACGGACTCATAACCTACGAGACCTAAGACCGTGCTCTGATACCATCTGTCACACCCCGCCTAATTCTGGCATCGGCCGCCACCAAAACTAAGCCGGGCGTGAGTAAATAAAATACCATTCTTAGCATGAGACAGATATGAGACATAAATAAATCAGTCCATAAGATAAACAATTGAGTCAATCTCAAATGATCACAAATAACTAAGCGATAAAAGATCCATCACATGCTAACTCCAAAAGAAATCCATACTCCAATAATGATTAAATAAAATATGAAATAATCCCAAAATAAATCCTCAAAACAACTTTGGAACCGAAAAGATAACTCCAAAATAGTCTCATAAATAAAACGACTGAATGGAAAGAGAAAATACAACTACTAAAGCAGTAACATAAATCCAGTTGCACCTCCAAAAGATCTCCAATGAATCCTATGCAGCAACTCCCAAAAATCCTGAAAAAAATTAGTCAACGCATGTGTCAGAGCTAAAGCCCCGAGCATGTAAACCGGCTACTCTCCTCAAATAGGGTCCATGAACCCAGACAATAGTGCTATATATATCGACTATAACAATAGAATCTTTTAATTACGAGATTAATAATCACCATAAATAAATTCACAATTACCCGCAAGGTTTTCATAAAAGCCACACCAATATGATTTTAATTAACCCACCTTCCCATAATGTTAAATTTAAATTAATTTAACCGTGAAGAATATTACCAAACCCGTCCCTTTGTCAAGTCCGCCGTTTGGTCCGTTTTTATCCTGCGACCGTCGCGATATGACAAGGTTCCACACACGCACCCGTCCCCATGTCAAGTCCGTCGTCTGGTCCGTTTTTATCCTGCGACCCTCGCGATATGACAAGGTTCCACACACGACACGACATAACTCGTCCTCTGACCCGTTCAAACTGTCGGCCCTAGACACATTATGTCGCCAATAAATTTTTAATATCCGTTTTAATCCTGCGATATTAAATTCCACATTCCTTGTTTTCGTTAATCACATTAATTTCCCCCACCCTTAAAAGCGATGGGAAAATCCTCAAAATAACCTTTAGTCTCAACTAAGGGTTCCCAAAACACAGTATCGTCCTATCCTAAGCAAAGAATGATTATAAAATTTTACTCCACCTAGATATCAATCATAGGCCATCACAATAAAGGTATAAAATAGAAAATCAGCCCCCACCCCAATTATATAACCCGCATAGACTTACACTAACTAGTCCCATACCTAATTAGCATAAATAGTAATTAAGGCCCACTTACTAGTCCCATACCTAACAAGTGTACTATAACAAGGGTGAAAACCAATTATCTACCATACCGAACCTTTCCGAAATATTAACATATTTCCATAAAATAACACAATTCCAAATTATAACAACATTCATAATAATAATAAATTCCCATTTAAATAATTCAATTTAAAAAGTGTAAATCAAAGACACCTAAATATAATGATTTTCAGAATAATCGCTACATGAAAGTCCTATCACGATTCTTATTTTCCAACACAAGGAATTAAATTAAACTAGGGTTTTCACATGAAATATCAAAATTTACTTTTAAAAGGGCTCCTCTACATGCACATGCCCAAAACAAAAATCGACTACACCGACACAACCCAACGAATAACAAAGTTATAAGTATTCGGTAACATTAATTTTTTTCATGCAAAACAGTCCCGAAATTTATCTCTTTGATATTTATATTCGTAACTTATTTTAGAAAAACATGCGTTTAATGGAGGCTACAATCAAGACACATAACACTAAAGAAAAAGAATAGGTCAACATGCCTGGGATTAGTTCGACAGAAAAATCTGATTACGTGAATGTGTTCCTCTCGAAAAATGGGTCAAAACCCCTTCTTATACCGACTCGGGACAGATTAGCCTTGGCCCTCAAAATTGAGCTTGAAAAGTTATTTTAATGGTGGCTAGGGTTTTGAGGTAGAAGAAGATGGAGAAAATAGAGTTTTCTGCTCTTAGGGTTTTCACAAATGAGTGTTTAAAAATCTAGCCCCGTCCCTTTAAATATATATAAGTGGAAGAGTTTTAAAACCAACCAAATTCGTCAAAAATAAGACTGCTGCGCACGTTTCCTGGGAGGGTCGATCGATCTACCCCCCCGTCGATCGATCGATCACCCCGAAAAACTGGCAATTCGCCCCAAAAAATGCCATAAGGCAAAATATTGAAAAATTAATATAAAATCCGTTTTAAATCCGATTTCAATTCCGCTTGAAGTTTTATTCTTCTAAAATCATAACCAACATATTTAGCCAATAAAAATTTTAAAATTCAAAATTTATTTTCTCAAAAATTCCAATTAATTAATTAAAATAAAAAATAAAAACACGGTGTGTTACATACTTCCCCACTAGCAAAGAATTTCGTCCTCGAAATTAGACGAAGCATACTCATCAACGCATAAATCTCACAAAAGAAAATAAGGCTCATATATGCCTACCCGTAGAATGCAATAATTGGGCGCCCATACACCCAATCCTACGCGCACTTACCCCACGAGCAACAAAATAATATATATTGCCTATATACATACACATAACTATGAAAATAACGGCGTACCACATGCTCTCACAAATCCCCCACTCGATCCTATATCCGAAAGTCAACAAAATTCTAACTTCCTCAAATTAAATCTCAACATCAAAATCGATACATACGGTACCTAACATCTGTACTAAAATCTCCAAAAAATTTATCGTCTCCAAAATCCATTAAAAGGATCCCCACATCAAGCTTACTAATTCTAAACTCAATGTCTACAACGTCCTTAACTCAAAACTTCACATCTCCAAGAAACACATCTAACACGCATGCTAGAACATCTACCTTAAGAAGTACAAATCAACAAAGGGAATCAAAGATCGGCAACGCAGAAACTAAACGGACTCATAACCTACGAGACCTAAGACCATGCTCTGATACCATCTGTCACACCCCGCCTAATTCTGGCGTCTGCCGCCACCAAAACTAAGTCGGGCGTGAGTAAATAAAATACCATTCTTAGCATGAGACAGATATGAGACATAAATAAATCAGTCCATAAGATAAACAATTGAGTCAATCTCAAATGATCACAAATAACTAAGCGGTAAAAGATCCATCACATGCTAACTCCAAAAGAAATCCATACTCCAATAATGATTAAATAAAATATGAAATAATCCCAAAATAAATCCTCAAAACAACTTTGGAACCGTAAAGATAACTCCAAAATAGTCTCATAAATAAAACGACTGAATGGAAAGAGAAAATACAACTACTAAAGCAGTAACATAAATCCAGTTGCACCTCCAAAAGATCTCCAATGAATCCTATGCAGCAACTCCGAAAAATCCTGAAAAAAATTAGTCAACGCATGTGTCAGAGCCAAAGCCCCGAGCATGTAAACCGGCTACTCTCCTCAAATAGGGTCCATGAACCCAGACAATAGTGCTATATATATCGACTATAACAATAGAATCTTTTAATTACGAGATTAATAATCACCATAAATAAATTCACAATTACCCGCAAGGTTTTCATAAAAGCCACACCAATATGATTTTAATCAGCCCACCTTCCCATAATGTTAAATTTAAATTAATTTAACCGTGAAGAATATTACCAAACCCGTCCCCTTGTCAAGTCTGCCGTTTGGTCCGTTTTTATCCTGCGACCGTCGCGATATGACAAGGTTCCACACACGCACCCATCCCCTTGTCAAGTCCGTCGTCTGGTCCGTTTTTATCCTGCGACCCTCGCAATATGACAAGGTTCCACACACGACACGACATAACTCGTCCTCTGACCCGTTCAAACTGTCGGCGCTAGACACATTATGTCGCCAATAAATTTTTAATATCCATTTTAATCCAGCGATATTAAATTCCACATTCCTTGTTTTCGTTAATCACATTAATTTCCCCCACCCTTAAAAGTGATGTGAAAATCCTCAAAATAACCTTTAGTCCCAACTAAGGGTTCCCAAAACACAGTATCGTCCTATCCTAAGCAAAAAATGATTATAAAATTTCACTCCACCTAGATATCAATCCTAGGCCATCACAATAAAGGTATAAAATAGAAAATCAGCCCCCACCCCAATTATATAACCCGCATAGACTTACACTAACTAGTCCCATACCTAATTAGCATAAATCGTAATTAAGGGCCACTTACTAGTCCCATACCTAACAAGTGTACTATAACAAGGGTGAAAACCAATTATCTACCATACCCAACCTTTCCGAAATATTAACATATTTCCATAAAATAACACAATTCCAAATTATAACAACATTCATAATAATAATAAATTCCCATTTAAATAATTCAATTTAAAAAGTGTAAATCAAAGACACCTAAATATAATGATTTTCAGAATAATCGCTACATGCAAGTCCTATCACGATTCTTATTTTCCAACACAAGGAATTAAATTAAACTAGGGTTTTCACATGAAATATCAAAATTTACTTTTAAAAGGGCTCCTCTACATGCACATGCCCAAAACAAAAATCGACTACACCGACACAACCCAACGAATAACAAAGTTATAAGTATTCGGTAACATTAATTTTTTTCATGCAAAACAGTCCCGAAATTTATCTCTTTAATATTTATATTCGTAACTTATTTTAGAAAAACATGCGTTTAATGGAGGCTACAATCAAGACACATAACACTAAAGGAAAAGAATAGGGTCAATATGCCTGGGATTAGTTCGACAGAAAAATCTGATTACGTGACTGTGTTCCTCTCGAAAAATGGGTCAAACCCCCTTCTTATACCGACTCGGGACAGATTAGCCTTGGCCCTCAAAACTGAGCTTGAAAAGTTATTTTAATGGTGGCTAGGGTTTTGAGGTAGAAGAAGATGGAGAAAATAGAGTTTTCTACTCTTAGGGTTTTCACAAATGAGTGTTTAAAAATCTAGCCCCGTCCCTTTAAATATATATAAGTGGAAGAGTTTTAAAACCAACCCTGCGCACGTTTCCTGGGAGGGTCGATCGATCTACCCCCCCGTCGATCGATCGATCACCCCGAAAAACTGGCAATTCGCCCAAAAAAATGCCATAAGGCAAAATATTGAAAAATCAATATAAAATCCGTTTTAAATCCGATTTCAATTCCGCTTGAAGTTTTATTCTTCTAAAATCATAACCAACATATTTTGCCAATAAAAATTTTAAAATTCAAAAATTTATTTTTCTCGAAAATTCCAATCAATTAATTAAAATAAAAAATAAAAACACGGTGTGTTACATACACTCAAATCCACGCTAACCTGCCACTAAAAGAAAATATGGGGAAGTACACAATACGACAGGAATATGCTCAACAAAAATGTTAGCGATGAACAAAGCGCAACAATACGAATACGAATATTCAAATCAAATGCGAATCTCAATTAGGGGTGGCAAATCGTGTTATTGGGTCGGGTTCAGGGCCAACCCGACACGACACGAAATGTTTTTTAGTGACACGAACACGACATGACCCGATGTCGTGTTATTTTTTTATAACCCGAACACGACCCGCTTTTAACACGACACAACACGATTGACACGATTTAAAATTTGGATCTGATTAAAACCCATTAACACGACACGATTGACACGATATGTTGATAAGCAAGCACAAGTAGTAACTATATAGTAAGCATGCACAAGTAGTAATTACCTCAAAATAAGCAAGCACACCTAAAACTAATGTAATCTCAACCACCAAAAATTACAAAAATTTCAAACATACTTAAAGTTGTTAATGAGATTACAATGCACAAATAATAGTTCCACCCTTTTCATTTAAATTATTCTCAAGAGGTTCCGAAAATTTCACCCTTTTTTCTCTCCAACTTCAAATGATTTTGACCTTTTCTTCTCATTAACCTTAGCCAAGGATAATTTTGAGTCCATTTTGAGATCTGCCAAATGAAAAAAAATTCAAATGTTAGTCAGATAAAAAAAATACAAACAGAACTGTTAATAAAATAAAAAAAATGAGAAGCATTCAAAACAGGGCTTATGAAAAAAGGGCTTAACAAAGCTGTTAGTAAAAGAAAGCCACTCTCAACAAAAAAGTTGTTAGTAAAATACAAAGCTATTAGTAAAAGAAAGGAACTATTAGTAAAAGAAAGGTACTCTCAAAAAGGGTTGTTAGTAAAAATGTTAATGAGAGTTCCTTTCTTTTACAACCCTTTTTGAATGCTTTTTGAGAAGAAAGGAACTGTTAGTAAAAAAATGGTTGTTAGTATTCAAAAAATGAACTGTTACTATTTGAAAGTTCCTTTTTGAGAGTTCTTTTCTGTTAGTATTCAAAAAGGGTTGTTAGTATTAAAAAAAAGCATTCAAAACGCCCTTTTTGAGAAGAAAGGAACTCTAAAAAACGGGTTAGTATTCAAAAAACGTTAATATTCAAAAAGGGTTGTTAGTAAAAATGTTGCTTTGTTAGTAATAAAATACAAACCTGTTAGTAAAAAAATAACTAACTTTAATGTCATTTATGATTAAGATCTAAACTTATTTAAGAATTTTGAAATTTGGCACACTAATAATTAAAACGTGACCCTTAATATTTAATGACACTTTTTGGATTTCCTTTTTTTTATAACTTTGGTTCACCACTAATTTACATAACTAGAGTTGGGTACCTTATTTATAATTTTTTAGGCCTGTAAAGCTTCACTACTAGGATGAAAAGGCACCCAAATCTGTTACAGAGACCAATCCATATCTTCTTTCAACAACAATATTGAATGGGATTTGGACGAGTTTATCACAGGATCACAACAGATGGGATTATTACCGAAACAAAACTGGAACAAAACCAGAACAAAGGTGCCGGAACAAAACGGGAACAAAGGTGCCGAAAACAGAAAATACAATCGAACAAAACTGAAAATACCATCGGACAAAACAGAAATCGAAATCGAAAAAGGAAACTAGAACATACCGTCGGAGAAAAATGCCGGGAACAGAACCGCCGGAACAAAAGCGTCGGAAACAACCGGACAAATAGAACCGCCGGGTAACTTTTTTGTGGAGAAATGTTTTTTGGTGGCTAGGGTTTGTTATGTTTTTTTTTGTGGTTATAATGGAGGAAGCTTAAATGTTTTATGGGTTGGGTTGGGCTTTTTAATAAAAGTCTTTTATTTTTAATAGATTTGTATTGGGTCTTAATGGGGTTATTAATGGATTCATAATGGGCTTTTAATCGGGTCCATAACGGGTCTTAACGGGGTTCTTATTGGGTCTTTAACGGGTCTATTTCGGGTCAATTTCGTGGCAAAAATTTAACACGAACACGACACGACACGACAGCGGGTCCAATAACCACGACCCGAACACGACCCGAACACGATAACCTATGTCAATTTCGTGTTAATTTCGTTCCGTGTCGTTTCGTGTTCTCGTGTCGTTTCCAAAATTGCCACCCCTAATCTCAATAGCAATTATATCACTATAATTTCTCAACAACACATTAACCGGGTCACCAGGCCTCACCAACGTACCGCGCCTATGCATTTTTTAGCATGTCCCGAAAAAGGAATCTTGGCGGGTGCCCAACCTCCTTGTCATATTAAAATCTTCATGACAACATGCTCAACACAATAATAATACCACATGAATCATAAATAGATTCCAAACAAATATTTCCAGATTCCAATGAATTTAGCAATTCAAATATGAGTCAATAATCACAAGAAAATAACGAGAATAATACTCGCGAGATTAAGGAGCATATTGTGTAAAACCCCATACCTCAAACCACCAAAAGAACCAACAATAAATCTGCCCAGACACGCAGAATAAGTCATCAAAAATCTGCTACCAAGATCACCAAAAGCAGTCCTCAAATATCATCAAAACTTCCTCCAAGATCAACCTCAAAACAGCCCCAAGAACACCATAAAAACCTAAGGTTGAATGCATAAATTAAAGGGCATGTTTGTGTATAAAAGAGAGGAAAAGAAAATATGTTTGCTGCATATTTTTGTGCCAAAAGATGCTTCAAAAATAGTCACCCACGACCCCTTTAAATAAGGCAAAAATAATAGAGTTGTAACCAAAACAAACACTGAAAACTGCTTGCAGCGCACATTTTCTGGGAGGGTCGATCGATCTACTCCCCCGTAGATCGATCGATCACCCAGAAAAACTGACAGTTCACCCAAAAAATGCCATAAGGCAAAATATTGTAAAATCAATATAAAATCCGTTTTAACTCCGATTTTAATTCCGCTTGAAGTTTTATTCTTCTAAAATCATAACCAACATATTTTGCCAATAAAAATAATTTTATGAAAAACTTTATTTTTCCTCTTTATTTTGAAAATACCCCAAAAATTACGCGGGTTGTTACACTTCCCCACTAACAATGGAATTTCGCCCTCGAAATTCGCCGAATACCTAACTCTCAAAAATCAGGCCATAATCTCCAAAAATAATTTCCTCACATCTAATCTAGATGCCTAATGCGAAACGATTTTCTAAAAAAATTCTATCTCCAAAAATATGCGCCACAAAAACGCAACAGACCCAAAACCCAAGACCCGAGGGTTGTCGTATACCTAAGCTCTGATACCATTCTGTAACACCCCGCCCGCCCGGGGAGAGCGAACGGAGCGCTACTATCGATAAAACTAAATAAATCCACAATATAACAAGGTATGGAGCATCTAAATCCCAAAACATCAAAAGAGAAACCACTAATCTCAAATCTCTTCAAATAAATACAACAAATCTCTCGAAATATAACAACTATCTACCTCGAAATAAAATGCTCTATACATCAAAAATAAAATACAAGTCTTCTCATCTCTTGTATTCCTAATAATCTTCTCAAAACAATTCTCGCTAAAATCATCCCAAATGGTCCATAGCACTCAAATCCGCGCTAGCCTGCCACTAAAAGAACTAAAAGAAAATATGGGGAAGTACACAATACGACAGGAATATGCTCAACAAAAATGTTAGCGATGAACAAAGCGCAACAATACGAATACGAATATTCAAATAAAATGCGAATCTCAATAGCAATTATATCACTATAATTTCTCAACAACACATTAACCGGGTCACCAGGCCTCACCAACGTACCGCGCCTATGCATTTTTTAGCATATCCAGAAAAAAGGAATCTTGGCGGGTGCCCAACCTCCGTGTCATATTAAAATCTTCATGACAACATGCTCAACACAATAATAATACCACATGAATCATAAATAGATTCCAAACAAATATTTCCAGATTCCAATGAATTTAGCAATTCAAATATGAGTCAATAATCACAAGAAAATAACGAGAATAATACTCGCGAGATTAAGGAGCATATTGTGTAAAACCCCATACCTCAAACCACCAAAAGAACCAACAATAAATCTGCCCAGACACGCAGAATAAGTCATCAAAAATCTGCTACCAAGATCACCAAAAGCAGTCCTCAAATATCATCAAAACTTCCTCCAAGATCAACCTCAAAACAGCCCCAAGAACACCATAAAAACCTAAGGTTGAATGCATAAATTAAAGGGCATGTTTGTGTATAAAAGAGAGGAAAAGAAAATATGTTTGCTGCATATTTTTGTGCCAAAAGATGCTTCAAAAATAGTCACCCACGACCCCTTTAAATAAGGCAAAAATAATAGAGTTGTAACCAAAACAAACACTGAACAGTTTCTGGGAGGGTCGATCGATCTACCCCCCGTCGATCGATCGATCACCCAGAAAAACTGACAGTTCGCCCAAAAAATGCCATAAGGCAAAATATTGTAAAATCAATATAAAATCCGTTTTAACTCCGATTTTAATTCCGCTTGAAGTTTTATTCTTCTAAAATCATAACCAACATATTTTGCCAATAAAAAATAATTTTATGAAAAACTTTATTTTTCCTCTTTATTTTGAAAATACCCCAAAAATTACGCGGGTTGTTACAGATGGGCCGATAAGAGTCCGGAGTGATATTTGTGTGGAGAAGGAGCAATTTGGAGTAATTATCATGACAATTGAATTGCCTGAGTTAATCTCATAAAAAAGAGATCGATTGATGGAGTAATTAGATTTGAGCAAATAGGTTGCGCTTGATTTCCAAGAGTTCTTGCATCACTCTTGGACGTGTAAGGGTAAACAAGGTAGACAATGATAGTAGACTTAGGTTCAACGACTTGGAATATAAAGACTTTGACATGGACGGGATGGACTTAGTGATACCATTATGAGACGAAAAGTTAACATATATGCTTAAAGGAAAGTAAGTGGGTTGGTGGTAAAGCTAGAGAAATAAAAATACATGTTTCAATTTAATGATACAAGGAAGCATAGGCATAAGATCAAAGTTGGAATAATAGTCACTTGTAGTATGCCCGTTTTCCATATTTTATTTGCTATAAAAGAATTTTTAATGAGTTTTAAACTTGATAGATTTATGTTTCCCGTGGATTTACGGGTGTGAGATAAGTACTAAGGCATAGATTTACATATTATCATTTTCTTGTTATTGGATGCTTGTGGTGTTAGATAAGAGTCCATTACTATTTCAATTTGAAAATGTGTGGTTGTAGCATAAGTATTTTAAGGACATTTTTTTATAAAGCAGTTAGGGATATAGACTTAATGATGGGAGGGTTGTATTTTCAAATAAAGATACTTTCAAGGATGCAAGATTGGAAAAAAATCACTTTCGAAAAAATAAAATAAAAGAGATTGTTAACAAATGGCATTAATGATTAAAGAAGGGCATGATATGAAAAGTCATCTAAGGAAGAACGATTGTGGCACTGGAAAGAAAAAATCAAATGGATAAAAGAATGAGATCAAATTAATGCCCCCCCCCCCCCCTTGATTAATCGTTCGGTTCTTGTGGGGATAAGTCTCAAGGACCAAATGATTTTACAAGGAGTGTTGGGACATTATGAAGAAGGAATAAATAGATTTTTTTAGGGAATTTTCCTGATAATGGTGTGATAAATGTTTGTTTAAATGAGAATAACGTTAAGGTTCTGAATTCTATTATGACTAAGGACTTGGGGACCCATACGTTGGTCACAAGTCTTCACAATGTATTAGCCACAATGTTATAAACTAATGTGTCAGTGGACAAAATTTCAAAAGTAGTAGTTAAATTTGAGACTTGGTTTTGATTGCTAACGAGATAATGGTGCATATGGAGAGAGAAATAGGGGGTAATGTTTGAGGTTGATTTCGAAAAAACCTATCTTATGTAAAATAGAATAATTTGGATTTGGTAATTGATATAAAATGTTTCTTAAACAATAAAGAAATTGGATTTGGGGTTGTTTTAGCGATGTTAATATTTCGGTTGGTGCCCACATGATAATTTTAAACCTTCCAAGGGTCTTAGGCTAGGGGACCCTACCCCCCCCCCCCCCCCCCTTTTATTTGTGCTGTTAGCTGATGCTTTAAGTTGAATAATGAACAAGGCAAGTTTGTGCATTGCCGGGGGGGGGGGGGGGGGGGGGAGTTGGTAATGGGGTTGTAGAGTTGTCCTATAATTTTTGTGGACGATTCTCTGTTTTCTTCTTCATCTTCTCAGTTATCCTTTTATTCTGTGAGGTGGTAGGGCTAAAAGTGAATTTGAGTAAATGGTGTATGCGGGGATTAATATGGAGCCTTTTGATTTGGAGTTTTTGGCAAGAAAGATAGCGTGTGGTGTGAAATGTTGATCATTAGTTATTTGGAGTTACCTTTTGTGGAACCCGAATGCCCTTAGTTTTTGGTTCCTTGTTTTGGACAAAATTAATAAGAAGTAGGATTGGTGGAAAAAGAGGGTTTTATTGGGAAAAAGAGAAAGGGGATTTTATTGTTGAGGTGACGGATATTGTGGATTAGTTTTAGGGATTTATGAGAATTTGTACTTGAAAATAGAAATGAGAGATGTTAGGATTGAATTACTAGAATGGAATTTATTATGTTTGAGTAGGGTTGAATGGTTAGAGTGGACGGTTGATAAGGAAGATATTAGGACGGCTGTTTGGGGTGGTGGTGAAAAAGTTCCATGACTATATTATTTTACATCAGCTTGTTACCACGAGTGTTGTGACATTGTGAAAGCGGACTTTATGAATTTCTTTAGTGAATTTTATGCGAATGGTGTGATGAAGGCTTATGTTAGGTGAAATTAGTCAAAGTTCAATTATCTTGCTCACAAACCTTTAGAATGTAGTGGTCAACGTGTTCTCAATTAAGTTAAGGGATGTGTTGAGGACAATCTGAAGTCTCACAATGCGTTTTTCTAGGGCTAGGCAAATTTAGACTTGGTTTTGATTGCTAACGGGATGGAGGAGTACAAGGAAAAAAGAAAAATGGGGTTAGTGTACTAGGTTGAAGTTGAAAAGGCTTACAGTTATGTAAATTGGACTAATCATGATTTGTTATGGAAAAGATAGATTTCTTATACGAAAGAGGAAAGTGGATATAGGCTTCCGTTAGCTTGGTTAATATTTTGGGCATCATCGACGGGAGACTAAGGAAGATTTTAAAGGTTCCAGGTCTTAGGCGAGTGGACCTACTTATCCCCTTTTTATTTGTTGTGTAGACAATTCAATATTATTTTCCTCTTAGGACACCGAGAAATTAGATTATCTCGTCCTAGCTTTCCTTTTATTTTCCAAGGCAATGGGGCAAAAAGTGAATTTGAGTAAACTAGTGATCTCAGGATCAACATGAGCCTTCGTATATGGAGTTGTTGGCAACAAAAATGAGTGTGGTATGGAATGTTGGCCGTTGAGTTATGTGGGTTTTTACAGAGTAGATGTTGATAGTGGTAATAGTTTGTGGCTGATTGCAACAGGATAGTATTGAACAAAATCTTGTGTTGGATGGATTGTTAGCTCTTCCTTAATTTTCTTTTGGAACTTGACGTTGGATGGATTGTTACTTTTTGGTAATTGAGTAATAAAAATTCTCCATTTCTAAAAAACCATGGCAAATGACAACGAAAATTTTGAGAAATGTAAGTGTGATTAGTAAGAAACTAACAAAGCAACATATTATGATCTTTATACAAAACTAATAAAGTAAAAGGGGAAATTGATCTTTATATGCTTGCAAAACTTAAGGATACATAAACAATAGAGTTTAATAATGTTAAGTGTATTTTTAAGTTATAATTTTCGAGAGTCATAGTTAAGGATGAAGAGCTTAAGGAAAGTTGAAAATGTTATTTTGAGAAGTTATTAAATGTGGATAATGGGAGTGGATTTGACAGGAGGAACTTAGGAGATTAGAGAAATGACATTTTTTCATTGAATTAGTGTATTGGAGGTTAGAGTTGCTCTTAAAATATATGAAAATAGGAGGGGGAGGGATTTAGGATAAATGGTATTCTTATTGAGGCTTGGAAGTGTTTAGGGAGGAAGAAATGTCTTGGCTAGCAAAATTGTTTAATAAAAATATAATGGCAATGGAGAAAAAAGTCTTTTATTACCTATTTATAAAAATAAAGGGCATTTATAAAGTCCTTCAAATTGTGGTGGTATTAAGTTAACAAGTCACGCAATTAATTTTTTGATGCGAGCGAGCAGAGAAAGTGAGATTGGAAACACCAATATTAGATAATTAATTTCGGTTTATACTTGGTGGTCAACAAGGGAAGAATATATCGATTGAGGAGTTAATAGAATGGTATAACGAGGAAAATAAATATTTTCAATGGGGATTTGGAGAAGGCGTACGATGTATGATAAAGTAGCAAGTGATATAATATGGTTGTTCTTAAATAAAAAGTTTTTCGTAAATGTAATGATTTGATTAATGATTTGTATGATGGTGCCATGACTAGAACACCATGAGAAAATGGCGAGTTTTCAATTAAAGTGGGTTTATCTCAATTCTCTTGTCATGGAAAAATTGATCAAGACAAATCAATGAGGTGCTGCGATGTATGTTATTTGCAAATAGTGGATGAAAGGACGACACGATAATGATAACTTGCAAGTTTAAAGAGACCCTCAGAAATAAGATTTTTTTTTTGGATAAGTAGGAATAAATCGGAGTGTGTAGAGTGCAATTTTCGTAACAATAAAAGAACTAATAGGGGTGATGCTAAGCTGGGGGTCAAGAGATACTTTAAAGTGATCATCTTCATTATTTAGACCAGTCATACAAAGAAATGGAAATATGAGTCATGATGGTACCCATATTTTTGAAGAAGGTTGGATCAAGTAAAGAAGTGGCACTAGCGTATTACGTGATAAATGTACACCTTTGAAATTAAGGGAAAGTTTTATAGGATAACTAGTAGATCTCCCTTGCTATATGGGAAATAGTTTTAGGAAACCAGGGAGTAACATGCTCAGAAATAATTGTAGCGGAGATGGATTTCTGGTCTTAAAAGTATAAAATTGAAAATGAACATAACACTTGAAAGATAAATTGAGAGTATTCTCCTAAAAAGGTTTGGAAACGTTAAAAACGTAAAATGAAAAGTGACCATAAAGAAGAGTGAATTTACTTAATATTGATGATAGTAACGGTAGGGTTGATGCAAACCTAAACTAATAGGTGAGAGATAGTAAAAAAATGACATGATATCACGTGGTTTAAACAAGGACATATTACTTTATTTCTCTGTTCTAAAAGGCCCGCCAAGGCTCCGCTTAAGCCCTCCTAGGCTCGAGGCTTGAGAGAAACCCATCGCCTACGCCTTATTATGCGTAAAAGGCTTAAGGCACACTTTTTTTTAAAAAGAAAGGATTAGTTGACAAATATTGGTTATGGAGCATGAATATGAGAAAGATGGCTACCAAACATATGGATATGTTTTCAAAATTCAAGGTATGTACAATTTTATTATATTACTGGCCTTGGAATAATTAAAATAATAAAAAAAGGTAAAATGCCTTTTTACGCCTAGGCTTCGCCCAGGCCCGCCTAGGCTCCTAAGGCTTGAGGCTTGACCTCTACGCCTCGACCACGCCTCGCGCCTTTTAGAACCATGTTTTATTTAACAAAATGCAAAAATTGAATTCTTGTAGTCGACCCATAATAAATTAGAAAAGTCTTTGTTTAGTTGCGGGAATGGGCCTACGTCATTTTTCGGATTTTATCTCTTATGCAGTTGGTCCACAACACTTAAGCTAGATTTTGGAGTTTTGTGGCTAGTAGTAGCACACATTTGACACCCTTAATATTTTTGTACTCGCACACTCTCAGTAGTATCAAGTCAATCGACCAATACGTTGGGACCCATGTGATCATCAAACGTTGGGACGTCAATCGAAAATCACCGTAAAGACTCTTTTTAAGGAGCCTCAAATCATACCCCTCATCATCATTATTTGAAATATTAAGAGATTTCAAAAGACACTGACCTCGATCCACAAATGTCTGCAATGTTTATAAAAAGATCTTTACCTTCACGGGAGGCTTCTTTGGGCAAATCATTCATGAGCGTCCTTTAGAAAATCAAATAAAGCATGTTTGTTGTTCCCAAGGGATAAAGGATATACCTTAGGGTTGACATTAAAAAATAACTCCTCTTTGTTGATCACAACGAGGTCAGTGTGGCTCAAAGATGGTTGACTTGATGTTGGTTTGAGCAACGAAAGGTTTGAGGCGCGTTTTTATGAAAGGTGGTGGCATGAGATTTGTAGCGATTTAGGTAGATCTTGCTAAATTGTCCCGTAAAATTGATGAGGGTTGCAAGGGGTTGTGACTTGTAGCCGCGAGTAGGTAGGGCAATGATGTGGGATTCTGTGGCAAGGGGTAGAGGTGGGGTGGCTGGTGCTTGGTGGCAATGGGGCCATGAATCTCGCTCAAAGTAGACTCGGTGCCTCCTTCATCGCTGACATCATTTTCTCCATTTCATCGTCAGCGTCCTCTTCTCCGTTTCATTCACTAAATTGTTCTTTAATGCCATTGTGACTGTTATAACACATTTACACACAACAATAATGTACACAACTGAGGGAAACTAGATCTGATACCAAATTTGTGTATTTAGTGGAATATTCGTGCATGATATTGCCTAAAAGAAGCTACGATTTTCAAATGTCTTCCATAATATCACTTATGAAGAATGTACTAGTGAGTACAAAGTAGGGGTGACAAGCCTTTTATAGACTAAAATGTCTAACTTAGGGTTATTCTCCTGCATTATTTCTTCCCCTTTGAAAAGTTAGTCATATACTCACCAATATTGGGGAAGAGTTTGGGACCAGCCGTTGAAGCATGCCCCCGGAATTCAAATGTTTTGAGTGTCGTATTGACAATGTCAATTGATAAGGAAGCATGTGCATGGACCAAAAATATTGTGAATGAACTACGGTGCGCTGATGGCCTCAATGCGGTCAATATGGGAGCGGATAGGATGAGAAGGATCAAATGGTAAAGGAATAAGAGAAATGGCTATGCTCTTAAGGGGGAGAGATCTGCCTCACATGGTAAAGGAATCAAAGGATGTGGATGAGCTGGAAGGGGGAGGGATCTGCAACATTGAGGCAAAGGAATTTAAGAGAGTATCAAAGGAATCTAAGACAAGAAGGGTGGGCGTGAGACCAACTAATTAGTTCACCGTAGTTTTAAAAGCAGCCTCAGCAATGGAAATGATGTCCCAAGTCTTTGGGTTATCAACAAAGCAAGTACTCAACGCTACAACAAATTGCGCCCTAGGACTGGATATCTAACAACGATGGAAGGATTCTGTAACACCCCGTATTTTTATGCATTAAATATTTAATTAATTCTGGAATTTTAAATTACTTGTGTGTTGTAATTTGAATTGAATTAATTATGGCAATATACATTTAAATATTAATTGGGGAGTGAATGGTTAATATTTAGGTAAATCTATTTACTAAGTGAATGGTAATAAATTAATTAAGTCATTTCGGGTAGTAATGACGGGGTATGCACTTATCTCAGCCGGGAGTCGGTATAGACTAAATTGGGTGAGAGATAAGGATTTTTATAAATTAATTCGGATGCCAATTCTGAGTGCGCGGTTGAGTCCGGATGGGTCGAGATAGTCAAAAAAAGAGTACCCGGGGGTTGCAATTGGGTCTCGGGGTATTTTTGGGCATAGCCGGGCCAACACGGGGTGAGTTGGGCCACTTTAATTAAGCCCATTAGGTGAAAAACGGGATTTAGAGTTTTAACCTAAGTGAGGGATTAGGGTATGGCAGCCAACACAACTTAAGAACCTAGGGTTTGAGAGGGGATTTGGGGGAAAACAAATCAAGAGCAAATTTGGGGATTTTGGAGCAAAATCAAGGGGCTACTACAACGGATCAGACCCTACAAATGATTTCAGGCAAGTGGTTAACTGTTTTACTTCTCAATTGTGATATCCAATTCATATTTTAGTGATGTGTATACTAAAATTCGTTTTTGGGTGTAAATGGGTACAAAATGGGGTTTTTGTTAATGGAAGCATGGAACGAAATTCAAGGTAAGAATTAGTTGTGTTATATAATTTTGAGTATGATTATCTCGTTTAAATGAGAAAAATCGGAATATAAAAGAGTGAAATTTGAATATGAAATTGGGATTTTTCCCTAGGGATTTGTGTTCTTGAGTGGGTCAAGATTCATAGTGTCAATGATGTTAAAAGGGTTTAGATGATGTTTATAATTCTTGAGAAATGTAATGAGATGATTAACAGGCTGATTTGAGGTTAAATTTTGAGGAAAGAAACCTTAAGTTTCGTTAATGGAGGAAACTGCAAGGTGGAGAAGACGACCACCTGTTCGATCGATCGATCGACGGTTGGGGGTCGATCGATTGACCCTTCAGTTATTTCGGCAGTTTGCCTTATGGAGTTTTATGGGTTAAGATTTTAGTTGTAAATTTCCCCTAGCATAATTAAGAGAGAAAAATTTATTATGGGAGTTAATTCTTAACAATTATAAGGGAGTATAATTGAGGGTAGTGGGGGAATTATATGTGACACTTTGCGAATGAATTTTGGCGAATAAATTCTGAGAAAATAAGATAACGAAATGGGTGAATAAGTTCGGGTATAGTAGTAGGGTAACGCTACTCATTTAAATTAATTAATTTGGAGTCGGGGACTAGACTCGGGTGATATTTAATTTTGGGCCACGTGAGCGAGTCCGGGCATGTTGGTTAAGTGACACCAAGGTATTAAATTAATTATTGAGAGAATAAGTTAATTTGGAGTTGGAATTTAAACTCGGAAAGTGTCAAGTTATGGGCCAAGTGAGTGAGTCCGGGTATAATGGTTGGGCGATACCAAGTGTTAAGTTAATTAATGTGTAATTAATTATATTAGAGTCGGACTGTAGAGACTCGGGAAAGGGTTAAATAAATTAATGAGTGATTAATTTAAGTAGAGTCTGACCACAGACTCGGATAGGTATTTAATTAATAGTTGTATTAATTATATAATTAGAGTCGGATTGTAGACTCGGGAAGGAATTAAATTAATAGGTGGGTTAATTAATTTAATTAGAATCGGATGGTAGATTCGGAGAGGTAATAAGTTAATTTAGATGATATCAAATTAACTAAGAGTCAAGGTATAGACTCGGGCTAACATTATAGAAATTAATTGGGTGAAATTAATTAAATGAAAGTCGGACCATAGACTTGGATTGGCATTTATTAATTAAGTGTGTAAATTAATTAACACAGAGTCGGACCATAGATTCGGGAAAAAGTATTATGTTAATTAATGTGTGAATTAATTAAATTAGAGTCGGACCATAGACTCGGGATAATAATAATATAATAAGTGAGATAACTTATTTAGTTGAGTCAGACGAGAGACTCGGGGAGGTATTAAATTAATAAGTATGTTAATTAATTTAATTGGAGTCGGACCATAGACTCGGGGAAAAAATAGTATATTTATTTAATGTGTGTATTAAATAAATTAGAATCGGACCATAGACTCGGAAAGATAATGAATTATAAAGTGAAAAAATTAATTATGTTGAGTCGGGCCACAGACTCAGGATATTTCAGGCTAGTGTACGGGCTTTTGAGTACACGGTAAAGCCGGGCTTTATATTATATATATACGGTATAGCGATAGTATATATATGGGTGTAAAAATTGTGTGTGATATTGAATATCAGTGATTAGATATTTATTTAATTTATATACTCTAGTGCTATCAAGGGAGGTTGCGCGATGTGGGTGAATCCCCTAGCTTGAGGAGTAGGGTGAGTATATCCCCAGGTCATAGCGTCCGTTATATGGGTGAGGGGCTTATCTCACTTTCAGGGAAGGAATATGACCGCCTCCACTTCGTTTATGTTTTGGGCCAAGTTGGTGAGCGATTCCAACTTGGTTAACTAGGTTATGTGAGTACACCTAGTGGGATAGCACTTTAGAGGGAATCATCCATTGAGGGTATACTCGGAAGGATGAATATACGTATGATATATGCGTGGATGCTTAAGTAAAGGTACATATAATATGGTAGTAAATATTATATGTAGTTAATAATACTGTGTGTGATGTATTTACTTTATATAACTCGGGTTCCAGTTATATGTTGTTAATTAATGAGAAATTAATTAAGTTAATCATTTGTGGAAATAATACAGAGTGTGGCGTATTAAATTTATATAACTTGTGTTACGGTTATATGCTATTCATTAAGGAGGAATTAATTAAGTTAATTGGTATAATAATTTAATTCATGAATAACTATACTCGGGTTAGAGTAGTATGGCAAGGGAAGGTTATACCAGGACTAGTTGGACGGGGTAGTACAACTAGGTGGGGTTAAGGTAACCGTTAGGTGTGCACAATAGTGGAGGGGTGAGAATGTCCACAAGAGAGTGCGACACTAACTTTAATATGAAGCGCATTCATGCATTTTAAATTACTGCAGTTATTCACTTGCTAAATATTTTCAAAACGTTTTGGGTTCTAACCCCTTGCTATAAAACTATTTTCAAAACCTTTTAGGTGTCCAGCCACAGGGACGCCAGGATTGATATTCTATTCCAAGGACACGGAGCTGCTGCATATGTGGATGTTAGCAGGAGTTTGGATTAGACGCATCATTTATTCATTCCTAGAGTAGGAATCATTTCTCAGCTCAGTTTCATTTAGGGCTTGTTGCCCAGACTTCTCAGTACGGTTTTCAGATGTAATTATTTCAGGTGTTGGATGTTTGTATTTGATTATTTTACTTTGGTGGCCGATGGTTTATTCGGCAAGTTGTTTAATTAATATTTCAGTTGATTTTTTATTTAGTTGTGTGAATGATTCATATATGTTTCCGCATGTACTTCTTTGTTAATTAAAAAGTTAAAATTTGGCACCAGCTTTTGGAATACTAGGTGGTTAGTAAGTTTTAAAAAGTTTTCGACAGTGATGCTAAGGATGAACCAACTGGGATTCCTGTTTTAATTTGGTATAGGACTGATCACCCGGTATTTTATTAGGCGGGGTGTCACAGATGGTATCAGAGCATCAGGTTCTAGTGTCCTTAGGATCTGTGCGGCTTTTCACGTTTCAGCTTAGCAATCTTTGATATAGAGCCCTATCATAGGATTGTTGTATTCTCATACGTATGCGCATATACGTTCTTCTGCGAAATTTATATTTGAGAGGGAACTCATACAAATTCGATTCTCATTCCAAATGACGCCCAGGAAAGCGAGAGCAGCTAGGGCAGGAGGGGGAGTTGAGACTAGGGAGGCTCATCAGGAGCAAGAGTTACGCAGCAACTGCTAGAGACGATTTCGTCAGCGTAGGTAACTGACGTGGTGGCACGGGCAGTGAAGCGATGATGATCGCAATGGCGAGGATATTTTTCCGTGGGATCAGTCACAAGTGTTAGTGGCACCAGATGTTCAGGACCACCCGGGGGCCATCGGGGTGACGACAAGTATGAGAGGTTTTCACCAGAGTTTCGAGGGGGGGTACAGATATAGTGTTAGCGTGTCAGCGGATGAGAGATATCCAGCGTCACCTGTACATAGTAGGTTACAATGAGGTGTAGTAGAAAATTGCTAGTCACTTCTAGTTTAGTGGGGGTAGCACTACAGTGGTGGGAGTCGATCACCACAGTGGAGGAAAGGGTTATGCGAGCCATTGCAGAGTTTTGGGTGCGGTTCGACCGCAAGTATTTTTCCTCCAGCGGTTGAGGCCGAAATGGGGAGAAAATTTAGAGTAGTGACTCAGGGGGACCGTTCAGCGGCCGATTACGAGGAAGAATTTACTCGGTTGGCAAATTTTGTGCCGGATGAGGTAAGCGATGCAGAGAGAAAGAAAGCAAGGCTTATGAATGGGTTAGTCTATAGAATCAGACAACATTCAATTGAAAATTTCACATTAGTAGCTTATACTGATGTCGTTAAAACAACACTCCTGCACTGTCAGGAATATTGCTTCCACGTGAGGGGAAGCAAGAGGGAAGTGGAAACCAGCCTATCGGATGGAGCAGGAGGGAACAGTACCATGGGGTATCTCAGCTTCAGACAGGGAGAGATCAGGAGCAGGGTTCCCGGCGGGGAAATCATGCCAAACGATTTAGTACTGGAGGCTATCGACAGGATGGCCAGCAAGGAAGGGATTAGTGGCAGGGTGAATTTTTAGGTGTTTCGTTTGTGGGGAAGCGGGACACCTGAAGAGGGAGTGCCCTCAGCGAGACAAGGGTCAACTACAGGATGAAGTCCTGGATGTACAGCCACTATAGCAAGTCATGGGTGCATTCGGGCAGGGGGAAGCTGCTCCGGAACCCGAGGATCAGCCGTTGCAGCTGGAGTATGGGGGTAATTATATTTTATCCTATGGGCATGGGGTATGTTGGAGTGACAAGGAGGGTGTCACAAAATAAGACTTATTTTCACTAGAGTTCGCAGATGAGTCGAACTTAGTGGGTGCGTTGGCGGTAGCAGCCATAGTATGTGAATAAACATTCCGTGGGGTAGCGGAGTTTTTGGTGTTCTTCACGGGAGAGTGAAGGTGTAAACTGAGTGAAGGTTTGAATTATGCGAGGGATTTATATTTTTGAGAAATATGGGAGTAGGGTTGATTATTATTCCCAAATATCGACTGGATAGCGATGGATTTGAACTATTGTGGATAGTGGGGTAAAGTTTTGGTGTTCGCAACACCAGGGTATAATTGATACTAGGTATCAACGGAGAGGGCGTCTAGCCTATATATATATGTGTGTATATATGTTGTATTGCAGGGTGCGATAGCACATAGTGAGGTTTTGTGTTCTCACATTTTTTCCCGGTAAGTGGGGATGTTCACTGAAATGAATCAGGGTGGTTAAATTAATTTTTGAGCAAGGAGAGATAGCTCGGGGTTTATTTTGCGCAAGGACTAGTGGTAGTAAGGGCGCGATATTTTATGTTGTCTTTGGTAGCATAAGAGTAAGCGTATATACTTTTGTGTTGAGAGACAAGTATTCGGTGGGAAGATGTTTGGACGTTAGCGCATGGGTTGAGTAACCGGGCAGTAAATATATGTGTATGTATATATGTGATACGACTACGGGTTCGAAGTTATATTACGGATTACGACTGGCATAGTCGGGTAACTTTAGTGCGGTAGAGCGCGGGGATAGGGTGTATGGGCACCCGGGTTAATTAAGGAAAATTTTGTGCGGTTAAGCACGGATGTAGGGTGTATGGGCGCCCTGGCAAATTTTGAATGCATACTTGTGTAACGTATGGTTAGAAGCGGATGGGATAGATATAGCGGGCTTGGAGGCACATGATTAGTGAGTAATATGTGAATATTGGAACACTAGGCTTATCTTAATTTCGAGGACGAAATTCCCTTGTAAGGGGGGAAGTATGTAACACCCCGTATTTTTATGCATTTAATATTTAATTAATTCTGGAATTTTAAATTACTTGTGTGTTGTAATTTGAATTGAATTAATTATGGCAATATACATTTAAATATTAATCGGGGAGTGAATGGTTAATATTTAGGTAAATTTATTTACTAAGTGAATGGTAATAAATTATTTAAGTCATTTCGGGTAGTAATGACGGGGTATGCACTTATCTCAGCCGGGAGTCGGTATAGACTAAATTGGGTGAGAGATAAGGATTTTTATAAATTAATTCGGATGCCAATTCTGAGTGCGCGGTTGAGTCCGGATGGGTCGAGATAGTCAAAAAAAGAGTACCCGGGGGTGGCAATTGGGTCTCGGGGTATTTTTGGGCATAGCCGGGCCAACACGGGGTGAGTTGGGCCACTTTAATTAAGCCCATTAGGTGAAAAACGGGATTTAGAGTTTTAACCTAAGTGAGGGATTAGGGTATGGCAGCCAACACAACTTAAGAACCTAGGGTTTGAGAGGGGATTTGGGGGAAAACAAATCAAGAGCAAATTTGGGGATTTTGGAGCAAAATCAAGGGGCTACTACAACGGATCAGACCCTACAAATGATTTCAGGCAAGTGGTTAACTGTTTTACTTCTCAATTGTGATATCCAATTCATATTTTAGTGATGTGTATACTAAAATTCTTTTTTGGGTGTAAATGGGTACAAAATGGGGTTTTTGTTAATGGAAGCATGGAACGAAATTCAAGGTAAGAATTAGTTGTGTTATATAATTTTGAGTATGATTATCTCGTTTAAATGAGAAAAATCGGAATATAAAAGAGTGAAATTTGAATATGAAATTGGGATTTTTCCCTAGGGATTTGTGTTCTTGAGTGGGTCAAGATTCATAGTGTCAATGATGTTAAAAGGGTTTAGATGATGTTTATAATTCTTGAGAAATGTAATGAGATGATTAACAGGCTGATTTGAGGTTAAATTTTGAGGAAAGAAACCTTAAGTTTCGTTAATGGAGGAAACTGCAAGGTGGAGAAGACGACCACCTGTTCGATCGATCGATCGACGGTTGGGGGTCGATCGATTGACCCTTCAGTTATTTCGGCAGTTTGCCTTATGGAGTTTTATGGGTTAAGATTTTAGTTGTAAATTTCCCCTAGCATAATTAAGAGAGAAAAATTTATTATGGGAGTTAATTCTTAACAATTATAAGGGAGTATAATTGAGGGTAGTGGGGGAATTATATGTGACACTTTGCGAATGAATTTTGGCGAATAAATTCTGAGAAAATAAGATAACGAAATGGGTGAATAAGTTCGGGTATAGTAGTAGGGTAACGCTACTCATTTAAATTAATTAATTTGGAGTCGGGGACTAGACTCGGGTGATATTTAATTTTGGGCCACGTGAGCGAGTCCGGGCATGTTGGTTAAGTGACACCAAGGTATTAAATTAATTATTGAGAGAATAAGTTAATTTGGAGTTGGAATTTAAACTCGGAAAGTGTCAAGTTATGGGCCAAGTGAGTGAGTCCGGGTATAATGGTTGGGCGATACCAAGTGTTAAGTTAATTAATGTGTAATTAATTATATTAGAGTCGGACTGTAGAGACTCGGGAAAGGGTTAAATAAATTAATGAGTGATTAATTTAAGTAGAGTCTGACCACAGACTCGGATAGGTATTTAATTAATAGTTGTATTAATTATATAATTAGAGTCGGATTGTAGACTCGGGAAGGAATTAAATTAATAGGTGGGTTAATTAATTTAATTAGAATCGGATGGTAGATTCGGAGAGGTAATAAGTTAATTTAGATGATATCAAATTAACTAAGAGTCAAGGTATAGACTCGGGCTAACATTATAGAAATTAATTGGGTGAAATTAATTAAATGAAAGTCGGACCATAGACTTGGATTGGCATTTATTAATTAAGTGTGTAAATTAATTAACACAGAGTCGGACCATAGATTCGGGAAAAAGTATTATGTTAATTAATGTGTGAATTAATTAAATTAGAGTCGGACCATAGACTCGGGATAATAATAATATAATAAGTGAGATAACTTATTTAGTTGAGTCAGACGAGAGACTCGGGGAGGTATTAAATTAATAAGTATGTTAATTAATTTAATTGGAGTCGGACCATAGACTCGGGGAAAAAATAGTATATTTATTTAATGTGTGTATTAAATAAATTAGAATCGGACCATAGACTCGGAAAGATAATGAATTATAAAGTGAAAAAATTAATTATGTTGAGTCGGGCCACAGACTCAGGATATTTCAGGCTAGTGTACGGGCTTTTGAGTACACGGTAAAGCCGGGCTTTATATTATATATATACGGTATAGCGATAGTATATATATGGGTGTAAAAATTGTGTGTGATATTGAATATCAGTGATTAGATATTTATTTAATTTATATACTCTAGTGCTATCAAGGGAGGTTGCGCGATGTGGGTGAATCCCCTAGCTTGAGGAGTAGGGTGAGTATATCCCCAGGTCATAGCGTCCGTTATATGGGTGAGGGGCTTATCTCACTTTCAGGGAAGGAATATGACCGCCTCCACTTCGTTTATGTTTTGGGCCAGGTTGGTGAGCGATTCCAACTTGGGTAACTAGGTTATGTGAGTACACCTAGTGGGATAGCACTTTAGAGGGAATCATCCATTGAGGGTATACTCGGAAGGATGAATATACGTATGATATATGCGTGGATGCTTAAGTAAAGGTACATATAATATGGTAGTAAATATTATATGTAGTTAATAATACTGTGTGTGATGTATTTACTTTATATAACTCGGGTTCCAGTTATATGTTGTTAATTAATGAGAAATTAATTAAGTTAATCATTTGTGGAAATAATACAGAGTGTGGCGTATTAAATTTATATAACTTGTGTTACGGTTATATGCTATTCATTAAGGAGGAATTAATTAAGTTAATTGGTATAATAATTTAATTCATGAATAACTATACTCGGGTTAGAGTAGTATGGCAAGGGAAGGTTATACCAGGACTAGTTGGACGGGGTAGTACAACTAGGTGGGGTTAAGGTAACCGTTAGGTGTGCACAATAGTGGAGGGGTGAGAATGTCCACAAGAGAGTGCGACACTAACTTTAATATGAAGCGCATTCATGCATTTTAAATTACTGCAGTTATTCACTTGCTAAATATTTTCAAAACGTTTTGGGTTCTAACCCCTTGCTATAAAACTATTTTCAAAACCTTTTAGGTGTCCAGCCACAGGGACGCCAGGATTGATATTCTATTCCAAGGACACGGAGCTGCTGCATATGTGGATGTTAGCAGGAGTTTGGATTAGACGCATCATTTATTCATTCCTAGAGTAGGAATCATTTCTCAGCTCAGTTTCATTTAGGGCTTGTTGCCCAGACTTCTCAGTACGGTTTTCAGATGTAATTATTTCAGGTGTTGGATGTTTGTATTTGATTATTTTACTTTGGTGGCCGATGGTTTATTCGGCAAGTTGTTTAATTAATATTTCAGTTGATTTTTTATTTAGTTGTGTGAATGATTCATATATGTTTCCGCATGTACTTCTTTGTTAATTAAAAAGTTAAAATTTGGCACCAGCTTTTGGAATACTAGGTGGTTAGTAAGTTTTAAAAAGTTTTCGACAGTGATGCTAAGGATGAACCAACTGGGATTCCTGTTTTAATTTGGTATAGGACTGATCACCCGGTATTTTATTAGGCGGGGTGTCACAGATGGTATCAGAGCATCAGGTTCTAGTGTCCTTAGGATCTGTGCGGCTTTTCACGTTTCAGCTTAGCAATCTTTGATATAGAGCCCTATCATAGGATTGTTGTATTCTCATACGTATGCGCATATACGTTCTTCTGCGAAATTTATATTTGAGAGGGAACTCATACAAATTCGATTCTCATTCCAAATGACGCCCAGGAAAGCGAGAGCAGCTAGGGCAGGAGGGGGAGTTGAGACTAGGGAGGCTCATCAGGAGCAAGAGTTACGCAGCAACTGCTAGAGACGATTTCGTCAGCGTAGGTAACTGACGTGGTGGCACGGGCAGTGAAGCGATGATGATCGCAATGGCGAGGATATTTTTCCGTGGGATCAGTCACAAGTGTTAGTGGCACCAGATGTTCAGGACCACCCGGGGGCCATCGGGGTGACGACAAGTATGAGAGGTTTTCACCAGAGTTTCGAGGGGGGGTACAGATATAGTGTTAGCATGTCAGCGGATGAGAGATATCCAGCGTCACCTGTACATAGTAGGTTACAATGAGGTGTAGTAGAAAATTGCTAGTCACTTCTAGTTTAGTGGGGGTAGCACTACAGTGGTGGGAGTCGATCACCACAGTGGAGGAAAGGGTTATGCGAGCCATTGCAGAGTTTTGGGTGCGGTTCGACCGCAAGTATTTTTCCTCCAGCGGTTGAGGCCGAAATGGGGAGAAAATTTAGAGTAGTGACTCAGGGGGACCGTTCAGCGGCCGATTACGAGGAAGAATTTACTCGGTTGGCAAATTTTGTGCCGGATGAGGTAAGCGATGCAGAGAGAAAGAAAGCAAGGCTTATGAATGGGTTAGTCTAGAGAATCAGACAACATTCAATTGAAAATTTCACATTAGTAGCTTATACTGATGTCGTTAAAACAACACTCCTGCACTGTCAGGAATATTGCTTCCACGTGAGGGGAAGCAAGAGGGAAGTGGAAACCAGCCTATCGGATGGAGCAGGAGGGAACAGTACCATGGGGTATCTCAGCTTCAGACAGGGAGAGATCAGGAGCAGGGTTCCCGGCGGGGAAATCATGCCAAACGATTTAGTACTGGAGGCTATCGACAGGATGGCCAGCAAGGAAGGGATTAGTGGCAGGGTGAATTTTTAGGTGTTTCGTTTGTGGGGAAGCGGGACACCTGAAGAGGGAGTGCCCTCAGCGAGACAAGGGTCAACTACAGGATGAAGTCCTGGATGTACAGCCACTATAGCAAGTCATGGGTGCATTCGGGCAGGGGGAAGCTGCTCCGGAACCCGAGGATCAGCCGTTGCAGCTGGAGTATGGGGGTAATTATATTTTATCCTATGGGCATGGGGTATGTTGGAGTGATAAGGAGGGTGTCACAAAATAAGACTTATTTTCACTAGAGTTCGCAGATGAGTCGAACTTAGTGGGTGCGTTGGCGGTAGCAGCCATAGTATGTGAATAAACATTCCGTGGGGTAGCGGAGTTTTTGGTGTTCTTCACGGGAGAGTGAAGGTGTAAACTGAGTGAAGGTTTGAATTATGCGAGGGATTTATATTTTTGAGAAATATGGGAGTAGGGTTGATTATTATTCCCAAATATCGACTGGATAGCGATGGATTTGAACTATTGTGGATAGTGGGGTAAAGTTTTGGTGTTCGCAACACCAGGGTATAATTGATACTAGGTATCAACGGAGAGGGCGTCTAGCCTATATATATATGTGTGTATATATGTTGTATTGCAGGGTGCGATAGCACATAGTGAGGTTTTGTGTTCTCACATTTTTTCCCGGTAAGTGGGGATGTTCACTGAAATGAATCAGGGTGGTTAAATTAATTTTTGAGCAAGGAGAGATAGCTCGGGGTTTATTTTGCGCAAGGACTAGTGGTAGTAAGGGCGCGATATTTTATGTTGTCTTTGGTAGCATAAGAGTAAGCGTATATACTTTTGTGTTGAGAGACAAGTATTCGGTGGGAAGATGTTTGGACGTTAGCGCATGGGTTGAGTAACCGGGCAGTAAATATATGTGTATGTATATATGTGATACGACTACGGGTTCGAAGTTATATTACGGATTACGACTGGCATAGTCGGGTAACTTTAGTGCGGTAGAGCGCGGGGATAGGGTGTATGGGCACCCGGGTTAATTAAGGAAAATTTTGTGCGGTTAAGCACGGATGTAGGGTGTATGGGCGCCCTGGCAAATTTTGAATGCATACTTGTGTAACGTATGGTTAGAAGCGGATGGGATAGATATAGCGGGCTTGGAGGCACATGATTAGTGAGTAATATGTGAATATTGGAACACTAGGCTTATCTTAATTTCGAGGACGAAATTCCCTTGTAAGGGGGGAAGTATGTAACACCCCGTATTTTTATGCATTTAATATTTAATTAATTCTGGAATTTTAAATTACTTGTGTGTTGTAATTTGAATTGAATTAATTATGGCAATATACATTTAAATATTAATCGGGGAGTGAATGGTTAATATTTAGGTAAATTTATTTACTAAGTGAATGGTAATAAATTATTTAAGTCATTTCGGGTAGTAATGACGGGGTATGCACTTATCTCAGCCGGGAGTCGGTATAGACTAAATTGGGTGAGAGATAAGGATTTTTATAAATTAATTCGGATGCCAATTCTGAGTGCGCGGTTGAGTCCGGATGGGTCGAGATAGTCAAAAAAAGAGTACCCGGGGGTGGCAATTGGGTCTCGGGGTATTTTTGGGCATAGCCGGGCCAACACGGGGTGAGTTGGGCCACTTTAATTAAGCCCATTAGGTGAAAAACGGGATTTAGAGTTTTAACCTAAGTGAGGGATTAGGGTATGGCAGCCAACACAACTTAAGAACCTAGGGTTTGAGAGGGGATTTGGGGGAAAACAAATCAAGAGCAAATTTGGGGATTTTGGAGCAAAATCAAGGGGCTACTACAACGGATCAGACCCTACAAATGATTTCAGGCAAGTGGTTAACTGTTTTACTTCTCAATTGTGATATCCAATTCATATTTTAGTGATGTGTATACTAAAATTCTTTTTTGGGTGTAAATGGGTACAAAATGGGGTTTTTGTTAATGGAAGCATGGAACGAAATTCAAGGTAAGAATTAGTTGTGTTATATAATTTTGAGTATGATTATCTCGTTTAAATGAGAAAAATCGGAATATAAAAGAGTGAAATTTGAATATGAAATTGGGATTTTTCCCTAGGGATTTGTGTTCTTGAGTGGGTCAAGATTCATAGTGTCAATGATGTTAAAAGGGTTTAGATGATGTTTATAATTCTTGAGAAATGTAATGAGATGATTAACAGGCTGATTTGAGGTTAAATTTTGAGGAAAGAAACCTTAAGTTTCGTTAATGGAGGAAACTGCAAGGTGGAGAAGACGACCACCTGTTCGATCGATCGATCGACGGTTGGGGGTCGATCGATCGACCCTTCAGTTATTTCGGCAGTTTGCCTTATGGAGTTTTATGGGTTAAGATTTTAGTTGTAAATTTCCCATAGCATAATTAAGAGAGAAAAATTTATTATGGGAGTTAATTCTTAACAATTATAAGGGAGTATAATTGAGGGTAGTGGGGGAATTATATGTGACACTTTGCGAATGAATTTTGGCGAATAAATTCTGAGAAAATAAGATAACGAAATGGGTGAATAAGTTCGGGTATAGTAGTACGGTAACGCTACTCATTTAAATTAATTAATTTGGAGTCGGGGACTAGACTCGGGTGATATTTAATTTTGGGCCACGTGAGCGAGTCCGGGCATGTTGGTTAAGTGACACCAAGGTATTAAATTAATTATTGAGAGAATAAGTTAATTTGGAGTTGGAATTTAAACTCGGAAAGTGTCAAGTTATGGGCCAAGTGAGTGAGTCCGGGTATAATGGTTGGGCGATACCAAGTGTTAAGTTAATTAATGTGTAATTAATTATATTAGAGTCGGACTGTAGAGACTCGGGAAAGGGTTAAATAAATTAATGAGTGATTAATTTAAGTAGAGTCGGACCACAGACTCGGATAGGTATTTAATTAATAGTTGTATTAATTATATAATTAGAGTCGGATTGTAGACTCGGGAAGGAATTAAATTAATAGGTGGGTTAATTAATTTAATTAGAATCGGATGGTAGATTCGGAGAGGTAATAAGTTAATTTAGATGATATCAAATTAACTAAGAGTCAAGGTATAGACTCGGGCTAACATTATAGAAATTAATTGGGTGAAATTAATTAAATCAAAGTCGGACCATAGACTTGGATTGGCATTTATTAATTAAGTGTGTAAATTAATTAACACAGAGTCGGACCATAGATTCGGGAAAAAGTATTATGTTAATTAATGTGTGAATTAATTAAATTAGAGTCGGACCATAGACTCGGGATAATAATAATATAATAAGTGAGATAACTTATTTAGTTGAGTCAGACGAGAGACTCGGGGAGGTATTAAATTAATAAGTATGTTAATTAATTTAATTGGAGTCGGACCATAGACTCGGGGGAAAAATAGTATATTTATTTAATGTGTGTATTAAATAAATTAGAATCGGACCATAGACTCGGAAAGATAATGAATTATAAAGTGAAAAAATTAATTATGTTGAGTCGGGCCACAGACTCGGGATATTTCAGGCTAGTGTACGGGCTTTTGAGTACACGGTAAAGCCGGGCTTTATATTATATATATATATACGGTATAGCGATAGTATATATATGGGTGTAAAAATTGTGTGTGATATTGAATATCAGTGATTAGATATTTATTTAATTTATATACTCTAGTGCTATCAAGGGAGGTTGCGCGATGTGGGTGAATCCCCTAGCTTGAGGAGTAGGGTGAGTATATCCCCAGGTCATAGCGTCCGTTATATGGGTGAGGGGCTTATCTCACTTTCAGGGAAGGAATATGACCGCCTCCACTTCGTTTATGTTTTGGGCCAGGTTGGTGAGCGATTCCAACTTGGGTAACTAGGTTATGTGAGTACACCTAGTGGGATAGCACTTTAGAGGGAATCATCCATTGAGGGTATACTCGGAAGGATGAATATACGTATGATATATGCGTGGATGCTTTAGTAAAGGTACATATAATATGGTAGTAAATATTATATGTAGTTAATAATACTGTGTGTGATGTATTTACTTTATATAACTCGGGTTCCAGTTATATGTTGTTAATTAATGAGAAATTAATTAAGTTAATCATTTGTGAAAATAATACAGAGTGTGGCGTATTAAATTTATATAACTTGTGTTACGGTTATATGCTATTCATTAAGGAGGAATTAATTAAGTTAATTGGTATAATAATTTAATTCATGAATAACTATACTCGGGTTAGAGTAGTATGGCAAGGGAAGGTTATACCAGGACTAGTTGGACGGGGTAGTACAACTAGGTGGGGATAAGGTAACCGTTAGGTGTGCACAATAGTGGAGGGGTGAGAATGTCCACAAGAGAGTGCGACACTAACTTTAATATGAAGCGCATTCATGCATTTTAAATTACTGCAGTTATTCACTTGCTAAATATTTTCAAAACGTTTTGGGTTCTAACCCCTTGCTATAAAACTATTTTCAAAACCTTTTAGGTGTCCAGCCACAGGGACGCCAGGATTGATATTCTATTCCAAGGACACGGAGCTGCTGCATATGTGGATGTTAGCAGGAGTTTGGATTAGACGCATCATTTATTCATTCCTAGAGTAGGAATCATTTCTCAGCTCAGTTTCATTTAGGGCTTGTTGCCCAGACTTCTCAGTACGGTTTTCAGATGTAATTATTTCAGGTGTTGGATGTTTGTATTTGATTATTTTACTTTGGTGGCCGATGGTTTATTCGGCAAGTTGTTTAATTAATATTTCAGTTGATTTTTTATTTAGTTGTGTGAATGATTCATATATGTTTCCGCATGTACTTCTTTGTTAATTAAAAAGTTAAAATTTGGCACCAGCTTTTGGAATACTAGGTGGTTAGTAAGTTTTAAAAAGTTTTCGACAGTGATGCTAAGGATGAACCAACTGGGATTCCTGTTTTAATTTGGTATAGGACTGATCACCCGGTATTTTATTAGGCGGGGTGTCACAGATGGTATCAGAGCATCAGGTTCTAGTGTCCTTAGGATCTGTGCGGCTTTTCACGTTTCAGCTTAGCAATCTTTGATATAGAGCCCTATCATAGGATTGTTGTATTCTCATACGTATGCGCATATACGTTCTTCTGCGAAATTTATATTTGAGAGGGAACTCATACAAATTCGATTCTCATTCCAAATGACGCCCAGGAAAGCGAGAGCAGCTAGGGCAGGAGGGGGAGTTGAGACTAGGGAGGCTCATCAGGAGCAAGAGTTACGCAGCAACTGCTAGAGACGATTTCGTCAGCGTAGGTAACTGACGTGGTGGCACGGGCAGTGAAGCGATGATGATCGCAATGGCGAGGATATTTTTCCGTGGGATCAGTCACAAGTGTTAGTGGCACCAGATGTTCAGGACCACCCGGGGGCCATCGGGGTGACGACAAGTATGAGAGGTTTTCACCAGAGTTTCGAGGGGGGGTACAGATATAGTGTTAGCATGTCAGCGGATGAGAGATATCCAGCGTCACCTGTACATAGTAGGTTACAATGAGGTGTAGTAGAAAATTGCTAGTCACTTCTAGTTTAGTGGGGGTAGCACTACAGTGGTGGGAGTCGATCACCACAGTGGAGGAAAGGGTTATGCGAGCCATTGCAGAGTTTTGGGTGCGGTTCGACCGCAAGTATTTTTCCTCCAGCGGTTGAGGCCGAAATGGGGAGAAAATTTAGAGTAGTGACTCAGGGGGACCGTTCAGCGGCCGATTACGAGGAAGAATTTACTCGGTTGGCAAATTTTGTGCCGGATGAGGTAAGCGATGCAGAGAGAAAGAAAGCAAGGCTTATGAATGGGTTAGTCTAGAGAATCAGACAACATTCAATTGAAAATTTCACATTAGTAGCTTATACTGATGTCGTTAAAACAACACTCCTGCACTGTCAGGAATATTGCTTCCACGTGAGGGGAAGCAAGAGGGAAGTGGAAACCAGCCTATCGGATGGAGCAGGAGGGAACAGTACCATGGGGTATCTCAGCTTCAGACAGGGAGAGATCAGGAGCAGGGTTCCCGGCGGGGAAATCATGCCAAACGATTTAGTACTGGAGGCTATCGACAGGATGGCCAGCAAGGAAGGGATTAGTGGCAGGGTGAATTTTTAGGTGTTTCGTTTGTGGGGAAGCGGGACACCTGAAGAGGGAGTGCCCTCAGCGAGACAAGGGTCAACTACAGGATGAAGTCCTGGATGTACAGCCACTATAGCAAGTCATGGGTGCATTCGGGCAGGGGGAAGCTGCTCCGGAACCCGAGGATCAGCCGTTGCAGCTGGAGTATGGGGGTAATTATATTTTATCCTATGGGCATGGGGTATGTTGGAGTGACAAGGAGGGTGTCACAAAATAAGACTTATTTTCACTAGAGTTCGCAGATGAGTCGAACTTAGTGGGTGCGTTGGCGGTAGCAGCCATAGTATGTGAATAAACATTCCGTGGGGTAGCGGAGTTTTTGGTGTTCTTCACGGGAGAGTGAAGGTGTAAACTGAGTGAAGGTTTGAATTATGCGAGGGATTTATATTTTTGAGAAATATGGGAGTAGGGTTGATTATTATTCCCAAATATCGACTGGATAGCGATGGATTTGAACTATTGTGGATAGTGGGGTAAAGTTTTGGTGTTCGCAACACCAGGGTATAATTGATACTAGGTATCAACGGAGAGGGCGTCTAGCCTATATACATATGTGTGTATATATGTTGTATTGCAGGGTGCGATAGCACATAGTGAGGTTTTGTGTTCTCACATTTTTTCCCGGTAAGTGGGGATGTTCACTGAAATGAATCAGGGTGGTTAAATTAATTTTTGAGCAAGGAGAGATAGCTCGGGGTTTATTTTGCGCAAGGACTAGTGGTAGTAAGGGCGCGATATTTTATGTTGTCTTTGGTAGCATAAGAGTAAGCGTATATACTTTTGTGTTGAGAGACAAGTATTCGGTGGGAAGATGTTTGGACGTTAGCGCATGGGTTGAGTAACCGGGCAGTAAATATATGTGTATGTATATATGTGATACGACTACGGGTTCGAAGTTATATTACGGATTACGACTGGCATAGTCGGGTAACTTTAGTGCGGTAGAGCGCGGGGATAGGGTGTATGGGCACCCGAGTTAATTAAGGAAAATTTTGTGCGGTTAAGCACGGATGTAGGGTGTATGGGCGCCCTGGCAAATTTTGAATGCATACTTGTGTAACGTATGGTTAGAAGCGGATGGGATAGATATAGCGGGCTTGGAGGCACATGATTAGTGAGTAATATGTGAATATTGGAACACTAGGCTTATCTTAATTTCGAGGACGAAATTCCCTTGTAAGGGGGGAAGTATGTAACACCCCGTATTTTTATGCATTTAATATTTAATTAATTCTGGAATTTTAAATTACTTGTGTGTTGTAATTTGAATTGAATTAATTATGGCAATATACATTTAAATATTAATCGGGGAGTGAATGGTTAATATTTAGGTAAATTTATTTACTAAGTGAATGGTAATAAATTAATTAAGTCATTTCGGGTAGTAATGACGGGGTATGCACTTATCTCAGCCGGGAGTCGGTATAGACTAAATTGGGTGAGAGATAAGGATTTTTATAAATTAATTCGGATGCCAATTCTGAGTGCGCGGTTGAGTCCGGATGGGTCGAGATAGTAAAAAAAAGAGTACCCGGGGGTGGCAATTGGGTCTCGGGGTATTTTTGGGCATAGCCGGGCCAACACGGGGTGAGTTGGGCCACTTTAATTAAGCCCATTAGGTGAAAAACGGGATTTAGAGTTTTAACCTAAGTGAGGGATTAGGGTATGGCAGCCAACACAACTTAAGAACCTAGGGTTTGAGAGGGGATTTGGGGGAAAACAAATCAAGAGCAAATTTGGGGATTTTGGAGCAAATTTGGGGATTTTGGAGCAAAATCAAGGGGCTACTACAACGGATCAGACCCTACAAATGATTTCAGGCAAGTGGTTAACTGTTTTACTTCTCAATTGTGATATCCAATTCATATTTTAGTGATGTGTATACTAAAATTCGTTTTTGGGTGTAAATGGGTACAAAATGGGGTTTTTGTTAATGGAAGCATGGAACGAAATTCAAGGTAAGAATTAGTTGTGTTATATAATTTTGAGTATGATTATCTCGTTTAAATGAGAAAAATCGGAATATAAAAGAGTGAAATTTGAATATGAAATTGGGATTTTTCCCTAGGGATTTGTGTTCTTGAGTGGGTCAAGATTCATAGTGTCAATGATGTTAAAAGGGTTTAGATGATGTTTATAATTCTTGAGAAATGTAATGAGATGATTAACAGGCTGATTTGAGGTTAAATTTTGAGGAAAGAAACCTTAAGTTTCGTTAATGGAGGAAACTGCAAGGTGGAGAAGACGACCACCTGTTCGATCGATCGATCGACGGTTGGGGGTCGATCGATCGACCCTTCAGTTATTTCGGCAGTTTGCCTTATGGAGTTTTATGGGTTAAGATTTTAGTTGTAAATTTCCCATAGCATAATTAAGAGAGAAAAATTTATTATGGGAGTTAATTCTTAACAATTATAAGGCAGTATAATTGAGGGTAGTGGGGGAATTATATGTGACACTTTGCGAATGAATTTTGGCGAATAAATTCTGAGAAAATAAGATAACGAAATGGGTGAATAAGTTCGGGTATAGTAGTAGGGTAACGCTACTCATTTAAATTAATTAATTTGGAGTCGGGGACTAGACTCGGGTGATATTTAATTTTGGGCCACGTGAGCGAGTCCGGGCATGTTGGTTAAGTGACACCAAGGTATTAAATTAATTATTGAGAGAATAAGTTAATTTGGAGTTGGAATTTAAACTCGGAAAGTGTCAAGTTATGGGCCAAGTGAGTGAGTCCGGGTATAATGGTTGGGCGATACCAAGTGATAAGTTAATTAATGTGTAATTAATTATATTAGAGTCGGACTGTAGAGACTCGGGAAAGGGTTAAATAAATTAATGAGTGATTAATTTAAGTAGAGTCGGACCACAGACTCGGATAGGTATTTAATTAATAGTTGTATTAATTATATAATTAGAGTCGGATTGTAGACTCGGGAAGGAATTAAATTAATAGGTGGGTTAATTAATTTAATTAGAATCGGATGGTAGATTCGGAGAGGTAATAAGTTAATTTAGATGATATCAAATTAACTAAGAGTCAAGGTATAGACTCGGGCTAACATTATAGAAATTAATTGGGTGAAATTAATTAAATCAAAGTCGGACCATAGACTTGGATTGGCATTTATTAATTAAGTGTGTAAATTAATTAACACAGAGTCGGACCATAGATTCGGGAAAAAGTATTATGTTAATTAATGTGTGAATTAATTAAATTAGAGTCGGACCATAGACTCGGGATAATAATAATATAATAAGTGAGATAACTTATTTAGTTGAGTCAGACGAGAGACTCGGGGAGGTATTAAATTAATAAGTATGTTAATTAATTTAATTGGAGTCGGACCATAGACTCGGGGGAAAAATAGTATATTTATTTAATGTGTGTATTAAATAAATTAGAATCGGACCATAGACTCGGAAAGATAATGAATTATAAAGTGAAAAAATTAATTATGTTGAGTCGGGCCACAGACTCGGGATATTTCAGGCTAGTGTACGGGCTTTTGAGTACACGGTAAAGCCGGGCTTTATATTATATATATATATACGGTATAGCGATAGTATATATATGGGTGTAAAAATTGTGTGTGATATTGAATATCAGTGATTAGATATTTATTTAATTTATATACTCTAGTGCTATCAAGGGAGGTTGCGCGATGTGGGTGAATCCCCTAGCTTGAGGAGTAGGGTGAGTATATCCCCAGGTCATAGCGTCCGTTATATGGGTGAGGGGCTTATCTCACTTTCAGGGAAGGAATATGACCGCCTCCACTTCGTTTATGTTTTGGGCCAGGTTGGTGAGCGATTCCAACTTGGGTAACTAGGTTATGTGAGTACACCTAGTGGGATAGCACTTTAGAGGGAATCATCCATTGAGGGTATACTCGGAAGGATGAATATACGTATGATATATGCGTGGATGCTTTAGTAAAGGTACATATAATATGGTAGTAAATATTATATGTAGTTAATAATACTGTGTGTGATGTATTTACTTTATATAACTCGGGTTCCAGTTATATGTTGTTAATTAATGAGAAATTAATTAAGTTAATCATTTGTGAAAATAATACAGAGTGTGGCGTATTAAATTTATATAACTTGTGTTACGGTTATATGCTATTCATTAAGGAGGAATTAATTAAGTTAATTGGTATAATAATTTAATTCATGAATAACTATACTCGGGTTAGAGTAGTATGGCAAGGGAAGGTTATACCAGGACTAGTTGGACGGGGTAGTACAACTAGGTGGGGATAAGGTAACCGTTAGGTGTGCACAATAGTGGAGGGGTGAGAATGTCCACAAGAGAGTGCGACACTAACTTTAATATGAAGCGCATTCATGCATTTTAAATTACTGCAGTTATTCACTTGCTAAATATTTTCAAAACGTTTTGGGTTCTAACCCCTTGCTATAAAACTATTTTCAAAACCTTTTAGGTGTCCAGCCACAGGGACGCCAGGATTGATATTCTATTCCAAGGACACGGAGCTGCTGCATATGTGGATGTTAGCAGGAGTTTGGATTAGACGCATCATTTATTCATTCCTAGAGTAGGAATCATTTCTCAGCTCAGTTTCATTTAGGGCTTGTTGCCCAGACTTCTCAGTACGGTTTTCAGATGTAATTATTTCAGGTGTTGGATGTTTGTATTTGATTATTTTACTTTGGTGGCCGATGGTTTATTCGGCAAGTTGTTTAATTAATATTTCAGTTGATTTTTTATTTAGTTGTGTGAATGATTCATATATGTTTCCGCATGTACTGCTTTGTTAATTAAAAAGTTAAAATTTGGCACCAGCTTTTGGAATACTAGGTGGTTAGTAAGTTTTAAAAAGTTTTCGACAGTGATGCTAAGGATGAACCAACTGGGATTCCTGTTTTAATTTGGTATAGGACTGATCACCCGGTATTTTATTAGGCGGGGTGTCACAGATGGTATCAGAGCATCAGGTTCTAGTGTCCTTAGGATCTGTGCGGCTTTTCACGTTTCAGCTTAGCAATCTTTGATATAGAGCCCTATCATAGGATTGTTGTATTCTCATACGTATGCGCATATACGTTCTTCTGCGAAATTTATATTTGAGAGGGAACTCATACAAATTCGATTCTCATTCCAAATGACGCCCAGGAAAGCGAGAGCATCTAGGGCAGCAGGGGGAGTTGAGACTAGGGAGGCTCATCAGGAGCAAGAGTTACGCAGCAACTGCTAGAGACGATTTCGTCAGCGTAGGTAACTGACGTGGTGGCACGGGCAGTGAAGCGATGATGATCGCAATGGCGAGGATATTTTTCCGTGGGATCAGTCACAAGTGTTAGTGGCACCAGATGTTCAGGACCACCCGGGGGCCATCGGGGTGACGACAAGTATGAGAGGTTTTCACCAGAGTTTCGAGGGGGGGGGTACAGATATAGTGTTAGCGTGTCAGCGGATGAGAGATATCCAGCGTCACCTGTACATAGTAGGTTACAATGAGGTGTAGTAGAAAATTGCTAGTCACTTCTAGTTTAGTGGGGGTAGCACTACAGTTGTGGGAGTCGATCACCACAGTGGAGGAAAGGGTTATGCGAGCCATTGCAGAGTTTTGGGTGCGGTTCGACCGCAAGTATTTTTCCTCCAGCGGTTGAGGCCGAAATGGGGAGAAAATTTAGAGTAGTGACTCAGGGGGACCGTTCAGCGGCCGATTACGAGGAAGAATTTACTCGGTTGGCAAATTTTGTGCCGGATGAGGTAAGCGATGCAGAGAGAAAGAAAGCAAGGCTTATGAATGGGTTAGTCTAGAGAATCAGACAACATTCAATTGAAAATTTCACATTAGTAGCTTATACTGATGTCGTTAAAACAGCACTCCTGCACTGTCAGGAATATTGCTTCCACGTGAGGGGAAGCAAGAGGGAAGTGGAAACCAGCCTATCGGATGGAGCAGGAGGGAACAGTACCATGGGGTATCTCAGCTTCAGACAGGGAGAGATCAGGAGCAGGGTTCCCGGTGGGGAAATCATGCCAAACGATTTAGTACTGGAGGCTATCGACAGGATGGCCAGCAAGGAAGGGATTAGTGGCAGGGTGAATTTTTAGGTGTTTCGTTTGTGGGGAAGCGGGACACCTGAAGAGGGAGTGCCCTCAGCGAGACAAGGGTCAACTACAGGATGAAGTCCTGGATGTACAGCCACTATAGCAAGTCATGGGTGCATTCGGGCAGGGGGAAGCTGCTCCGGAACCCGAGGATCAGCCGTTGCAGCTGGAGTATGGGGGTAATTATATTTTATCCTATGGGCATGGGGTATGTTGGAGTGACAAGGAGGGTGTTACAAAATAAGACTTATTTTCACTAGAGTTCGCAGATGAGTCGAACTTAGTGGGTGCGTTGGCGGTAGCAGCCATAGTATGTGAATAAACATTCCGTGGGGTAGCGGAGTTTTTGGTGTTCTTCACGGGAGAGTGAAGGTGTAAACTGAGTGAAGGTTTGAATTATGCGAGGGATTTATATTTTTGAGAAATATGGGAGTAGGGTTGATTATTATTCCCAAATATCGACTGGATAGCGATGGATTTGAACTATTGTGGATAGTGGGGTAAAGTTTTGGTGTTCGCAACACCAAGGTATAATTGATACTAGGTATCAACGGAGAGGGCGTCTAGCCTATATATATATGTGTGTATATATGTTGTATTGCGGGGTGCGATAGCACATAGTGAGGTTTTGTGTTCTCACATTTTTTCCCGGTAAGTGGGGATGTTCACTGAAATGAATCAGGGTGGGTAAATTAATTTTTGAGCAAGGAGAGATAGCTCGGGGTTTATTTTGCGCAAGGACTAGTGGTAGTAAGGGCGCGATATTTTATGTTGTCTTTGGTAGCATAAGAGTAAGCGTATATACTTTTGTGTTGAGAGACAAGTATTCGGTGGGAAGATGTTTGGACGTTAGCGCATGGGTTGAGTAACCGGGCAGTAAATATATGTGTATGTATATATGTGATACGACTACGGGTTCGAAGTTATATTACGGATTACGACTGGCATAGTCGGGTAACTTTAGTGCGGTAGAGCGCGGGGATAGGGTGTATGGGCACCCGGGTTAATTAAGGAAAATTTTGTGCGGTTAAGCACGGATGTAGGGTGTATGGGCGCCCTGGCAAATTTTGAATGCATACTTGTGTAACGTATGGTTAGAAGCGGATGGGATAGATATAGCGGGCTTGGAGGCACATGATTAGTGAGTAATATGTGAATATTGGAACACTAGGCTTATCTTAATTTCGAGGACGAAATTCCCTTGTAAGGGGGGAAGTATGTAACACCCCGTATTTTTATGCATTTAATATTTAATTAATTCTGGAATTTTAAATTACTTGTGTGTTGTAATTTGAATTGAATTAATTATGGCAATATACATTTAAATATTAATCGGGGAGTGAATGGTTAATATTTAGGTAAATTTATTTACTAAGTGAATGGTAATAAATTAATTAAGTCATTTCGGGTAGTAATGACGGGGTATGCACTTATCTCAGCCGGGAGTCGGTATAGACTAAATTGGGTGAGAGATAAGGATTTTTATAAATTAATTCGGATGCCAATTCTGAGTGCGCGGTTGAGTCCGGATGGGTCGAGATAGTAAAAAAAAGAGTACCCGGGGGTGGCAATTGGGTCTCGGGGTATTTTTGGGCATAGCCGGGCCAACACGGGGTGAGTTGGGCCACTTTAATTAAGCCCATTAGGTGAAAAACGGGATTTAGAGTTTTAACCTAAGTGAGGGATTAGGGTATGGCAGCCAACACAACTTAAGAACCTAGGGTTTGAGAGGGGATTTGGGGGAAAACAAATCAAGAGCAAATTTGGGGATTTTGGAGCAAAATCAAGGGGTTACTACAACGGATCAGACCCTACAAATGATTTCAGGCAAGTGGTTAACTGTTTTACTTCTCAATTGTGATATCCAATTCATATTTTAGTGATGTGTATACTAAAATTCGTTTTTGGGTGTAAATGGGTACAAAATGGGGTTTTTGTTAATGGAAGCATGGAACGAAATTCAAGGTAAGAATTAGTTGTGTTATATAATTTTGAGTATGATTATCTCGTTTAAATGAGAAAAATCGGAATATAAAAGAGTGAAATTTGAATATGAAATTGGGATTTTTCCCTAGGGATTTGTGTTCTTGAGTGGGTCAAGATTCATAGTGTCAATGATGTTAAAAGGGTTTAGATGATGTTTATAATTCTTGAGAAATGTAATGAGATGATTAACAGGCTGATTTGAGGTTAAATTTTGAGGAAAGAAACCTTAAGTTTCGTTAATGGAGGAAACTGCAAGGTGGAGAAGACGACCACCTGTTCGATCGATCGATCGACGGTTGGGGGTCGATCGATTGACCCTTCAGTTATTTCGGCAGTTTGCCTTATGGAGTTTTATGGGTTAAGATTTTAGTTGTAAATTTCCCCTAGCATAATTAAGAGAGAAAAATTTATTATGGGAGTTAATTCTTAACAATTATAAGGGAGTATAATTGAGGGTAGTGGGGGAATTATATGCGACACTTTGCGAATGAATTTTGGCGAATAAATTCTGAGAAAATAAGATAACGAAATGGGTGAATAAGTTCGGGTATAGTAGTAGGGTAACGCTACTCATTTAAATTAATTAATTTGGAGTCGGGGACTAGACTCGGGTGATATTTAATTTTGGGCCACGTGAGCGAGTCCGGGCATGTTGGTTAAGTGACACCAAGGTATTAAATTAATTATTGAGAGAATAAGTTAATTTGGAGTTGGAATTTAAACTCGGAAAGTGTCAAGTTATGGGCCAAGTGAGTGAGTCCGGGTATAATGGTTGGGCGATACCAAGTGTTAAGTTAATTAATGTGTAATTAATTATATTAGAGTCGGACTGTAGAGACTCGGGAAAGGGTTAAATAAATTAATGAGTGATTAATTTAAGTAGAGTCTGACCACAGACTCGGATAGGTATTTAATTAATAGTTGTATTAATTATATAATTAGAGTCGGATTGTAGACTCGGGAAGGAATTAAATTAATAGGTGGGTTAATTAATTTAATTAGAATCGGATGGTAGATTCGGAGAGGTAATAAGTTAATTTAGATGATATCAAATTAACTAAGAGTCAAGGTATAGACTCGGGCTAACATTATAGAAATTAATTGGGTGAAATTAATTAAATGAAAGTCGGACCATAGACTTGGATTGGCATTTATTAATTAAGTGTGTAAATTAATTAACACAGAGTCGGACCATAGATTCGGGAAAAAGTATTATGTTAATTAATGTGTGAATTAATTAAATTAGAGTCGGACCATAGACTCGGGATAATAATAATATAATAAGTGAGATAACTTATTTAGTTGAGTCAGACGAGAGACTCGGGGAGGTATTAAATTAATAAGTATGTTAATTAATTTAATTGGAGTCGGACCATAGACTCGGGGAAAAAATAGTATATTTATTTAATGTGTGTATTAAATAAATTAGAATCGGACCATAGACTCGGAAAGATAATGAATTATAAAGTGAAAAAATTAATTATGTTGAGTCGGGCCACAGACTCGGGATATTTCAGGCTAGTGTACGGGCTTTTGAGTACACGGTAAAGCCGGGCTTTATATTATATATATACGGTATAGCGATAGTATATATATGGGTGTAAAAATTGTGTGTGATATTGAATATCAGTGATTAGATATTTATTTAATTTATATACTCTAGTGCTATCAAGGGAGGTTGCGCGATGTGGGTGAATCCCCTAGCTTGAGGAGTAGGGTGAGTATATCCCCAGGTCATAGCGTCCGTTATATGGGTGAGGGGCTTATCTCACTTTCAGGGAAGGAATATGACCGCCTCCACTTCGTTTATGTTTTGGGCCAGGTTGGTGAGCGATTCCAACTTGGGTAACTAGGTTATGTGAGTACACCTAGTGGGATAGCACTTTAGAGGGAATCATCCATTGAGGGTATACTCGGAAGGATGAATATACGTATGATATATGCGTGGATGCTTTAGTAAAGGTACATATAATATGGTAGTAAATATTATATGTAGTTAATAATATTGTGTGTGATGTATTTACTTTATATAACTCGGGTTCCAGTTATATGTTGTTAATTAATGAGAAATTAATTAAGTTAATCATTTGTGGAAATAATACAGAGTGTGGCGTATTAAATTTATATAACTTGTGTTACGGTTATATGCTATTCATTAAGGAGGAATTAATTAAGTTAATTGGTATAATAATTTAATTCATGAATAACTATACTCGGGTTAGAGTAGTATGGCAAGGGAAGGTTATACCAGGACTAGTTGGACGGGGTAGTACAACTAGGTGGGGTTAAGGTAACCATTAGGTGTGCACAATAGTGGAGGGGTGAGAATGTCCACAAGAGAGTGCGACACTAACTTTAATATGAAGCGCATTCATGCATTTTAAATTACTGCAGTTATTCACTTGCTAAATATTTTCAAAACGTTTTGGGTTCTAACCCCTTGCTATAAAACTATTTTCAAAACCTTTTAAGTGTCCAGCCACAGGGACGCCAGGATTGATATTCTATTCCAGGGACACGGAGCTGCTGCATATGTGGATGTTAGCAGGAGTTTGGATTAGACGCATCATTTATTCATTCCTAGAGTAGGAATCATTTCTCAGCTCAGTTTCATTTAGGGCTTGTTGCCCAGACTTCTCAGTACGGTTTTCAGATGTAATTATTTCAGGTGTTGGATGTTTGTATTTGATTATTTTACTTTGGTGGCCGATGGTTTATTCGGCAAGTTGTTTAATTAATATTTCAGTTGATTTTTTATTTAGTTGTGTGAATGATTCATATATGTTTCCGCATGTACTGCTTTGTTAATTAAAAAGTTAAAATTTGGCACCAGCTTTTGGAATACTAGGTGGTTAGTAAGTTTTAAAAAGTTTTCGACAGTGATGCTAAGGATGAACCAACTGGGATTCCTGTTTTAATTTGGTATAGGACTGATCACCCGGTATTTTATTAGGCGGGGTGTCACAGATGGTATCAGAGCATCAGGTTCTAGTGTCCTTAGGATCTGTGCGGCTTTTCACGTTTCAGCTTAGCAATCTTTGATATAGAGCCCTATCATAGGATTGTTGTATTCTCATACGTATGCGCATATACGTTCTTCTGCGAAATTTATATTTGAGAGGGAACTCATACAAATTCGATTCTCATTCCAAATGACGCCCAGGAAAGCGAGAGCAGCTAGGGCAGCAGGGGGAGTTGAGACTAGGGAGGCTCATCAGGAGCAAGAGTTACGCAGCCACTGCTAGAGATGATTTCGTTAGCGTAGGTAACTGACGTGGTGGCACGGGCAGTGAAGCGATGATGATCGCAATGGCGAGGATATTTTTCCGTGGGATCAGTCACAAGTGTTAGTGGCACCAGATGTTCAGGACCACCCGGGGGCCATCGGGGTGACGACAAGTATGAGAGGTTTTCACCAGAGTTTCGAGGGGGGGGGGGTACAGATAAAGTGTTAGCGTGTCAGCGGATGAGAGATATCCATCGTCACCTGTACATAGTAGGTTACAATGAGGTGTAGTAGCAAATTTCTAGTCACTTCTAGTTTAGTGGGGGTAGCACTATAGTGGTGGGAGTCGATCACCACAGTGGAGGAAAGGGTTATGCGAGCCATTGCAGAGTTTAGGGTGCGGTTCGACCGCAAGTATTTTTCCTCCAGCGGTTGAGGCCGAAATGGGGAGAAAATTTAGAGTAGTGACTCAGGGGGACCGTTCAGCGGCCGATTACGAGGAAGAATTTACTCGGTTGGCAAATTTTGTGCCGGATGAGGTAAGCGATGCAGAGAGAAAGAAAGCAAGGCTTATGAATGGGTTAGTCTAGAGAATCAGACAACATTCAATTGAAAATTTCACATTAGTAGCTTATACTGATGTCGTTAAAACAGCACTCCTGCACTGTCAGGAATATTGCTTCCACGTGAGGGGAAGCAAGAGGGAAGTGGAAACCAGCCTATCGGATGGAGCAGGAGGGAACAGTACCATGGGGTATCTCAGCTTCAGACAGGGAGAGATCAGGAGCAGGGTTCCCGGCGGGGAAATCATGCCAAACGATTTAGTACTGGAGGCTATCGACAGGATGGCCAGCAAGGAAGGGATTAGTGGCAGGGTGAATTTTTAGGTGTTTCGTTTGTGGGGAAGCGGGACACCTGAAGAGGGAGTGCCCTCAGCGAGACAAGGGTCAACTACAGGATGAAGTCCTGGATGTACAGCCACTATAGCAAGTCATGGGTGCATTCGGGCAAGGGGAAGCTGCTCCGGAACCCGAGGATCAGCCGTTGCAGCTGGAGTATGGGGGTAATTATATTTTATCCTATGGGCATGGGGTATGTTGGAGTGACAAGGAGGGTGTCACAAAATAAGACTTATTTTCACTAGAGTTCGCAGATGAGTCGAACTTAGTGGGTGCGTTGGCGGTAGCAGCCATAGTATGTGAATAAACATTCCGTGGGGTAGCGGAGTTTTTGGTATTCTTCACGGGAGAGTGAAGGTGTAAACTGAGTGAAGGTTTGAATTATGCGAGGGATTTATATTTTTGAGAAATATGGGAGTAGGGTTGATTATTATTCCCAAATATCGACTGGATAGCGATGGATTTGAACTATTGTGGATAGTGGGGTAAAGTTTTGGTGTTCGCAACACCAGGGTATAATTGATACTAGGTATCAACGGAGAGGGCGTCTAGCCTATATATATATGTGTGTATATATGTTGTATTGCGGGGTGTGATAGCACATAGTGAGGTTTTGTGTTCTCACATTTTTTCCCGGTAAGTGGGGATGTTCACTGAAATGAATCAGGGTGGTTAAATTAATTTTTGAGCAAGGAGAGATAGCTCGGGGTTTATTTTGCGCAAGGACTAGTGGTAGTAAGGGCGCGATATTTTATGTTGTCATTGGTAGCATAAGAGTAAGCGTATATACTTTTGTGTTGAGAGACAAGTATTCGGTGGGAAGATGTTTGGACGTTAGCGCATGGGTTGAGTAACCGGGCAGTAAATATATGTGTATGTATATATGTGATACGACTACGGGTTCGAAGTTATATTACGGATTACGACTGGCATAGTCGGGTAACTTTAGTGCGGTAGAGCGCGGGGATAGGGTGTTTGGGCACCCGGGTTAATTAAGGAAAATTTTGTGCGGTTAAGCACGGATGTAGGGTGTATGGGCGCCCTGGCAAATTTTGAATGCATACTTGTGTAACGTATGGTTAGAAGCGGATGGGATAGATATAGCGGGCTTGGAGGCACATGATTAGTGAGTAATATGTGAATATTGGAACACTAGGCTTATCTTAATTTCAAGGACGAAATTCCCTTGTAAGGGGGGAAGTATGTAACACCCCGTATTTTTATGCATTTAATATTTAATTAATTCTGGAATTTTAAATTACTTGTGTGTTGTAATTTGAATTGAATTAATTATGGCAATATACATTTAAATATTAATCGGGGAGTGAATGGTTAATATTTAGGTAAATTTATTTACTAAGTGAATGGTAATAAATTAATTAAGTCATTTCGGGTAGTAATGACGGGGTATGCACTTATCTCAGCCGGGAGTCGGTATAGACTAAATTGGGTGAGAGATAAGGATTTTTATAAATTAATTCGGATGCCAATTCTGAGTGCGCGGTTGAGTCCGGATGGGTCGAGATAGTCAAAAAAAGAGTACCCGGAGGTGGCAATTGGGTCTCGGGGTATTTTTGGGCATAGCCGGGCCAACACGGGGTGAGTTGGGCCACTTTAATTAAGCCCATTAGGTGAAAAACGGGATTTAGAGTTTTAACCTAAGTGAGGGATTAGGGTATGGCAGCCAACACAACTTAAGAACCTAGGGTTTGAGAGGGGATTTGGGGGAAAACAAATCAAGAGCAAATTTGGGGATTTTGGAGCAAAATCAAGGGGCTACTACAACGGATCAGACCCTACAAATGATTTCAGGCAAGTGGTTAACTGTTTTACTTCTCAATTGTGATATCCAATTCATATTTTAGTGATGTGTATACTAAAATTCTTTTTTGGGTGTAAATGGGTACAAAATGGGGTTTTTGTTAATGGAAGCATGGAACGAAATTCAAGGTAAGAATTAGTTGTGTTATATAATTTTGAGTATGATTATCTCGTTTAAATGAGAAAAATCGGAATATAAAAGAGTGAAATTTGAATATGAAATTGGGATTTTTCCCTAGGGATTTGTGTTCTTGAGTGGGTCAAGATTCATAGTGTCAATGATGTTAAAAGGGTTTAGATGATGTTTATAATTCTTGAGAAATGTAATGAGATGATTAACAGGCTGATTTGAGGTTAAATTTTGAGGAAAGAAACCTTAAGTTTCGTTAATGGAGGAAACTGCAAGGTGGAGAAGACGACCACCTGTTCGATCGATCGATCGACGGTTGGGGGTCGATCGATTGACCCTTCAGTTATTTCGGCAGTTTGCCTTATGGAGTTTTATGGGTTAAGATTTTAGTTGTAAATTTCCCCTAGCATAATTAAGAGAGAAAAATTTATTATGGGAGTTAATTCTTAACAATTATAAGGGAGTATAATTGAGGGTAGTGGGGGAATTATATGTGACACTTTGCGAATGAATTTTGGCGAATAAATTCTGAGAAAATAAGATAACGCAATGGGTGAATAAGTTCGGGTATAGTAGTAGGGTAACGCTACTCATTTAAATTAATTAATTTGGAGTCGGGGACTAGACTCGGGTGATATTTAATTTTGGGCCACGTGAGCGAGTCCGGGCATGTTGGTTAAGTGACACCAAGGTATTAAATTAATTATTGAGAGAATAAGTTAATTTGGAGTTGGAATTTAAACTCGGAAAGTGTCAAGTTATGGGCCAAGTGAGTGAGTCCGGGTATAATGGTTGGGCGATACCAAGTGTTAAGTTAATTAATGTGTAATTAATTATATTAGAGTCGGACTGTAGAGACTCGGGAAAGGGTTAAATAAATTAATGAGTGATTAATTTAAGTAGAGTCTGACCACAGACTCGGATAGGTATTTAATTAATAGTTGTATTAATTATATAATTAGAGTCGGATTGTAGACTCGGGAAGGAATTAAATTAATAGGTGGGTTAATTAATTTAATTAGAATCGGATGGTAGATTCGGAGAGGTAATAAGTTAATTTAGATGATATCAAATTAACTAAGAGTCAAGGTATAGACTCGGGCTAACATTATAGAAATTAATTGGGTGAAATTAATTAAATGAAAGTCGGACCATAGACTTGGATTGGCATTTATTAATTAAGTGTGTAAATTAATTAACACAGAGTCGGACCATAGATTCGGGAAAAAGTATTATGTTAATTAATGTGTGAATTAATTAAATTAGAGTCGGACCATAGACTCGGGATAATAATAATATAATAAGTGAGATAACTTATTTAGTTGAGTCAGACGAGAGACTCGGGGAGGTATTAAATTAATAAGTATGTTAATTAATTTAATTGGAGTCGGACCATAGACTCGGGGGAAAAATAGTATATTTATTTAATGTGTGTATTAAATAAATTAGAATCGGACCATAGACTCGGAAAGATAATGAATTATAAAGTGAAAAAATTAATTATGTTGAGTCGGGCCACAGACTCGGGATATTTCAGGCTAGTGTATGGGCTTTTGAGTACACGGTAAAGCCGGGCTTTATATTATATATATACGGTATAGCGATAGTATATATATGGGTGTAAAAATTGTGTGTGATATTGAATATCAGTGATTAGATATTTATTTAATTTATATACTTTAGTGCTATCAAGGGAGGTTGCGCGATGTGGGTGAATCCCCTAGCTTGAGGAGTAGGGTGAGTATATCCCCAGGTCATAGCGTCCGTTATATGGGTGAGGGGCTTATCTCACTTTCAGGGAAGGAATATGATCGCCTCCACTTCGTTTATGTTTTGGGCCAGGTTGGTGAGCGATTCCAACTTGGGTAACTAGGTTATGTGAGTACACCTAGTGGGATAGCACTTTAGAGGGAATCATCCATTGAGGGTATACTCGGAAGGATGAATATACGTATGATATATGCGTGGATGCTTTAGTAAAGGTACATATAATATGGTAGTAAATATTATATGTAGTTAATAATACTGTGTGTGATGTATTTACTTTATATAACTCGGGTTCCAGTTATATGTTGTTAATTAATGAGAAATTAATTAAGTTAATCATTTGTGGAAATAATACAGAGTGTGGCGTATTAAATTTATATAACTTGTGTTACGGTTATATGCTATTCATTAAGGAGGAATTAATTAAGTTAATTGGTATAATAATTTAATTCATGAATAACTATACTCGGGTTAGAGTAGTATGGCAAGGGAAGGTTATACCAGGACTAGTTGGATGGGGTAGTACAACTAGGTGGGGTTAAGGTAACCGTTAGGTGTGCACAATAGTGGAGGGGTGAGAATGTCCACAAGAGAGTGCGACACTAACTTTAATATGAAGCGCATTCATGCATTTTAAATTACTGCAGTTATTCACTTGCTAAATATTTTCAAAACGTTTTGGGTTCTAACCCCTTGCTATAAAACTATTTTCCAAACCTTTTAGGTGTCCAGCCACAGGGACGCCAGGATTGATATTCTATTCCAGGGACACGGAGCTGCTGCATATGTGGATGTTAGCAGGAGTTTGGATTAGACGCATCATTTATTCATTCCTAGAGTAGGAATCATTTCTCAGCTCAGTTTCATTTAGGGCTTGTTGCCCAGACTTCTCAGTACGGTTTTCAGATGTAATTATTTCAGGTGTTGGATGTTTGTATTTGATTATTTTACTTTGGTGGCCGATGGTTTATTCGGCAAGTTGTTTAATTAATATTTCAGTTGATTTTTTATTTAGTTGTGTGAATGATTCATATATGTTTCCGCATGTACTGCTTTGTTAATTAAAAAGTTAAAATTTGGCACCAGCTTTTGGAATACTAGGTGGTTAGTAAGTTTTAAAAAGTTTTCGACAGTGATGCTAAGGATGAACCAACTGGGATTCCTGTTTTAATTTGGTATAGGACTGATCACCCGGTATTTTATTAGGCGGGGTGTCACAGATTCCGGGGGGGTTGAAGACATTAACAATTGACTCGAGTAGTTGTTGGAGGGCTGGAGGTTGCTTGTTTAAGGGGTAGAAAGCGTGATCACCAATGCATAGCAGAGGCCTATCTCTTGGGATTCGATCGCAAGGGTTGAATAAGACGCTATAGTAATGATAGGGGTGAAAGACCCAACTAACGCATTGGTTGGATATATATATATATATATATATATATATATATATATATATATATATATATATATATATATATATATATATATATAAGTATATATATATATAAGTATTAGACTTGCTGCGGCGCACCCGCATTATCCATCTGGGGTTAAATTGCATTTGACTTAAAGTTTGGAATCGAACTCTAGATGTAAATAAGGGGACTGCGTATTTGTCTTTTGTCCCGTTCCCATATTCCCTTTCCTTTTAATAAATATCAATAATTTTTCTTTTTAGGCATATTCTAGAACTAGGTGTGATGTAAGTGAGCCTTCCTAATATAGGAGAAGGCTCTCTTACATCACACTCTATACATCATCAACACATCACACCTAGTTCTAGGCACTAAATTTTTTTGTTCAAATTTTTTATTTTCCCTTGAAATTAACCTTCCAATCAACCCCATGTTCAAAAGATTAGGTTCAAATAGATTTTGTAACTATTTTTAAAAAATACACTACTGCCAGTGTTCTAAAAAACGCGCCTAGGCGCGAGGATTTTAGAGACACCAAGTTTTGACCCTAGGCGTGGATTAAGGCGTGGTCAACTTTTTTGGGGGTAAGGCGTGAAAAAATGCGCGTTTTGGGGGGGTAAGGTATGAAAAAACGCGAGTTTTTTAGAAGTAAGGCGTGAAAAAATGCAAGTTTTTTTTAATATTTAAAAAAATAGTAGTTTAATTTACAAATATTTAGTTATATTTCTAAGGTATGTACCATTTTAGTATTATTTTAGCGTTATCATTGTTAAAAAATATTAAAATATATTAAAAAAGGCCTAAACGTCTTTTCACGCCTTTTTACGCCTAAGGCCCGCCTAGGCTTCTAAGGCTTAAGGCTTGGCCTCCACGCCTCGGTCACGCCCCACGTTTTTTAGAACCTTGGAAAATACCTTATTTATATGGGTCTACGCCAACAGAATTTTGTGTATTTTTTAAAAATAGTTGCAAAATGTATTTTGACCTAAATAAAAAAAAAATTGCAAATGGGTTGATTGGAAAGTGAATTTCAAGAGAAAAATAAAAAATAATTTTTTTTAGGGCCTAAAACTAGGTGTGATGTGAGCCTTCCTCATATAGGAGAAGACTCACCTACATCTTGTAGCTATTTTTAAAAAACATTTTGTAGCTATTTTTAAAAAATCCAACAAAAAACTGTTGAAAATACCTTATTTAAGGGTATGCGCCAGCAGAATTTTGTGAATTTTTTAAAAATAGCTACAAAATGTATTTTGACCTAATTTATTGCACATGGGTTGATTGGAGGTTAATTTCAAGAGAAAAATAAGAAATTTGAAAAAAAACTTTTTTTAGGGTTAGAACTAGGTGTGATGTAAGTGAGCCTTCCTCTCTCTCTCTCTCTCTCTCTCTCTCTCTCTATATATATATATATATATATATATATATATATATATATATATATATATATATATATATATATATATATATATATAAAGTATTGAACTTGCTAGGGTGCACTCGCATTGTCCATCTGGGGATAAATTGCATTCGACTTAAAGTTTGAAAGCGAACTCTCATTGTAAATAAGGGGGTTGCGTATTTGTCTTTTGTCCCGTTCTCATACTCCCTTTCCTTTTAATAAATATTAATATTTTTTTCTTTTTAGGCATATTCTAGAAGGGAATATTCGCTTGAGATAATTTTAGTTCTCTAGCCTCTATAGGTTTTTTAGGACGACTCGGCTTTGTTTTAATCGCTATAATGCAACGCTCTCGACAATTATTCATATTTTAATAAAGAAATTTTAGTCTGGGTGGGTTTACGTCTTTTGAGCCGGTGTTAAGTCGGAAAGAAGCTGGAAAGAGTTGCCTTAAACCCTAAACCCTAAACCCAAATATTTTTGCCAACAAGCTTTCAAACAGTTTGTTGAGTAAGTGGTGGAACTGAAATCTGGCGAGGGGCCTAAACATGGTCCGAATCCAAGTGCGAGGCCAATTAACACATATGGAGTCCCTAAGGTGCGTGGGATGTTCTTTCTTTTGTATTCTTTAATGTTTGTTGTCCATCTAAATTTCTTATCTGTTGATAATTTCATCTGAGATGAATCAGTATTTTGGTTTCGTACTTCTTTCTATATGAAGCTTATATATCAGGTCAGTCCTAAGGCTGGTCATACAGTGGCTGGTTGGCTTTGAAGGATGAGCAAGACAGAGAACCTAAAAAGAAGATTTGTATGAGGATGCCCGCAACAAAGTGAATTAGCAATTATAGTTACAATGCGTGTCCACCGATGAAACAAAGGTATATACATCTCTTAATTTATCTATAGCTGGTTCTAATTCTAAAAACCCATCGCAAGTTGCTAACATTGAAGGCCACATTATTTTGCCAGGTGGGTTAACTCTCTTAATGATGATTTTACTCATTATTATAGGCTGTAGTTCAGTCAACAGGCCTCCTTTTTTTCTCAGTTGCAATAGAAAAGAATGTTTGCACACTGAATATATTGTGTAGCTTTTCAAATTCCAGTTTTGCTTGTTTGATCTCAAGTTCTGCTTGTATCTGCTGGCCTCTATACAGTTTTATAAATGTTTATGGATCTGAAAAATTTATGTTGCATTCTTATATAATTTTAAGCTCATTTTGATCTGAGTACATTGCTAATTATTGTATTTAGACTAAGTTGTCTTTTCAATTTTGTTAGACTTTAGACCTTTTTGTCACTAAATTTTACTCCCAATTTTAAACATTCAGAGTGAATTTAGTCACTTCTTAGAAAAATAAAAAAGGCACCCTAGTAATCATTAAAATTAATGTGTATGTTACTTATCTTTTGGCATCCAAGTTTGAAGTCGTATGTCCATTACATTTGTCCCACAACAGTCAGTACGTGATCTTATCTTGTTTGCATTCTTTATCGGAGTTATTAGAAAAGAATGTTAGATGGCGTTACGTATTGATATGCACAGTGATATTGTACTCTTGGGTTACAATACACTAAAATTAGGAATATATGGTCCTTTTTCTTTAGCTCAGGTTTGTATTTGTGGGCGAATTTTTATTGAAAGAAAAATGTAGTCTTCACATGCTGCTATCTAAGAACAAATAAGATGAGTTTTTCAGAAGAAAAATCACGAAAAGGTTGCAAGGCTCTTCACTGTTTAGAAGATTACTTGATAGCCCATATATCTCTTAACTATTTTTTCTTTTTTACCCTTTCTCTTTAGAGAACCATGTTCCATTGACACTCTTATATTGGTAGCTCCATGATGTAGCTCTCTAAGAATTTTCAAATATTGAGTTCTTTTCCCAACTACCTACAACTATATGACTATTCTATACATAAAATCATTTGTATTTATTGGTACTTAATGATTGATTGAATTAATTACCCCCTTTACTAACAAAATCACCACAATGTGTTTACATAAAATCTTGAACAATGCTATATATGTTTGTTCTTTTTGCAAATATCTTGGGATAGCTTTATTCCCGACCATGAGCTCTTTCATGACTGCTTATATATAGGGCTACTGTAATCAGCTGCTTTGGATTTTAATGCAACTTTGATAATAGTAACCCTATTTCTTCATCTGCAGGAAGCGGAAGAGCAGCACTGGAATGCAAAACTTCTTACATCCCTGGACAACTGCATTGAGAAGCACGGTAATTTGAAGTTTGAATTTTAAATTTCTTATTTTTTACCTTTGATACGAGTGATCATATTTTCTAAATATAATCGAGTGAATTCTTTCGTTCACAGCCCCAGTTTAGCTGCTTGAGCAACAGAATTATCCTACTGATATCCTGATTTTGCAATTGGCTTTGAAGCCATTCGTCGTCTTTATGTGTCGGTGGTTGCCTGTTGGCCTATATAAGGTTGGACTCCTGGCCTTTTTTCATTTTCTCCTTAACAGCCTTCATGCTGCTTCATTGCTGGCATTGGGTCCAAAGGAAACCTGCATTTGGCTTTTCCTTTTGGTATGTTTCCTTTTTGACTCATTTTTCCTTGGGAGCTTTGCAAAAGATGACGTATGTCAGTGTAAGGATAAATTGCACAGATCTCCCATCTTGGTGCATGATCACGGATTCCTCCCCCTATGCTTCAATTATTAAACTTGCGCTTCTCCTCCCGGGTTAAATATTTCACTTGCCTCCGCTCCTATTTGTTTCTGGAATACTCGCTACCTTTGCTGCCTGGGTAGCCAAAGGTAGTAAGTGTGCAAACATTGAAAAAGAGGGGGAGTGATTGTAGTATTCTAAACAAAAGGGTGTGTAATGTACAAAACAAGAGGGATGTATCTGTAATAATGGCAGTCTAGCAACTAGAAGGTCAAGTGTAATTTACCCGTATAAGATGGTAAATATTGATTTCTAGCTTCTTCAACATGTGAGTACATATTTTTCTCTTCTTTTTTTCCTACATAGTAGAATGATCTATTACCTAAGGAAGGTATCTGGGACATTAGTAAGCTCTGAGAAGGAAAGAGAGATTAATTTGTACTTACAGACTGGTCACATTGAGAAGTTTCTCGCGCAATTGACACCATAGCTTGGAAAAATTGCACACATTATTTTAGATTGCACTATTAGTGTACGTGATTCTTCCTGATATATTCAATGTTTGTTTGCATTTGTTTTCCATTTTCTAGTGTTGTAGGAGCGGCTCATACATACAAAAATCCCCTTCCTCCCGCCTCCCTCACAGGACAATTTGACTGCTCACCCCACGCGTTGTACTATATTTTGATTATTTGCACCCTGCTATATATTTGTTGTTTTCATCCTGCCATTGTACGACGTACCTACGACAAAACATATTAACATAAGTTTAGACATTTCTTATACGGTCTTTTGCATTCCGTTTTAACAACAGGGTGCGAATGCAAGAATTGAAAACGTGGTAGAAAACCCAAAAATATGGATAAAAAAATAGGGTGCAAAGCCATAATTTTCCATAAGAAAAATAACAAATATCGAAACGGTGCTAGCAGGTGAGGAATGGGTACAATACAAAGTTATGTATTTTTCCGTGTATAATTCAATTATGCATTACATTTTTGTTTTTCTGATGATATAATTATCATTTATTCAGACATTGCTCGTCATACAAGACATGCTTCGTGTTTTCGTTGTCCGCATCTCTTGCCTAAAAACTGATAGTGCTACCTTACTCCTGCAACCCATGATGTTGCGGATTTGTGACCGTCTTTCTGATTTACCTTCATTATCTGACTTTAATGCTTACAAGGTGAGATATATTCCAGCCGTTATAGTATGTTCGCTTCGGTGCACTATAATTGTCATCTTGTTACACTTTTTGCTTGCTTTTTTTTTGAGGTTTAGAGATTACCCGATTTTCTTTCCATTTTATTGGATCATTTACATGCCAAGGTTTTCTTTAAGTTCCATCTTTCTTATGCTTACATTAATCCTCCACTAAAAAACAATAGGTGAAAAAATATATAGCTTATGGTTGCTTTTCCTCTCATCAGCCATTATTGTTGAAAGCGGGGGCATGCAGATGCTCTCAAAAGTGCTTGAAAGTTGTACAGGTGCTACTAATTCAGACGCCAAACAGTTCTCAGGACGGCAGAATCAGAACAAGATATTGTTTTTCTTGATTTACTTGGTGCATCCCTGTGTCTCAGTCCATCTCCCTTATATCTGATTCCAAGACATCTTTGCAATATCCTGGGATGTCTGATGGGTGAGCAAACATTGCCTCAATTCTCAATTACTTCGTCATTCTTGTTATATGTTTTTGTTCACACTCCAAGTAGACATATTGCTTGATTTGTTAACGAAAATGTCATGGTGTGTTTTAGGCACAAAAAGAAACTGACGGTTGAAGATTCCACCTTGTTTGTGTTGATTTTGGCTCTCCTATTTTTTCAGTTTTGGTTTATTTACATATTTGCCATTTTGGCTCAAATCTATAAATACAAGTGTCATTTCTAGGTTTTGAGAGAGGACAAGTTTGAGAGCTATTTTGTGAGTTATCAAAGCTAAAGAGTGATAGAGCTCCCATTTGAGGGGTGAGTTCTTGCGAGGTTGTGAGTGACTTTCTAAGAGAGATAAATTGTGTGTGTGTATAACTTTTGGGTTCCTCCATTTATCTATAGAAAGAAGAAATCCTCCTTGGTGGATGTAGCCCAAATTTGGGTGAACCACGGTATATCGTTGTTGTTTTGCTTTGATGATTGCTTGTATGTTCTTATTGTCTCTTCATTGATGTTTGGTTGATTGATTGGGAGTTTGCACACTAGTTCATTTTGGGAACAAGGTCTTGGGTGTTTTCCGCACACCAAGTGTTTGATAAAATTCCCGAGTGAGTTTTATCGTCTTGGTCGCTAGAGATAGTCTTGCTTTAGCGCAACAAGTGGTATCAGAGCTTTGGTTGCATTGTTTGCCCGGTATTTTGGTTCGAGGTTGAATCAATTTTGGCAATTTTGGCATAGCTTTTGTTTTTGTTCCAAATGACGGAAAATGTGGAGAGTACTCGAGAATCAACCTCTACGAGCGGAGGCTCTAAGAGATGGGATCCGAGTTATGGATCGAGTGGCTCAATGAAGATGGACATGAAGGCTTTTGATGAGAAGATCAATTTCGGGTTATGGCAAAGACGAATGCGAGGCGTTCTTGTCCAACAAAGGTTGCAATTAGCATTGTTGGGGGTAGAGGGACGACCGGTAGGCATGACCGATGCCGAGTGGATTGACATTGATCAAAGAGCGGCTTCGTGTATTGAGATGCTTATCACGGATGATGTGTTGAATAACGTGATAGCGGAGACCACGGCTAAAGGCATGTGGGATAAGCTTGAAGAGATTTATTTGGGAAAGTCGTTGTCAAATAAATTGTTCCTCAAGAAGAAACTCTTCAAGCTTGAGATGAAGGAGGGTGAGGATATGATGAAGCATATCAACGTTTTTAATGCCTTGATAAATGACTTGAACCGGATAGACGTTCAATTCATTGAGGAGGATCGAGCATTGTTGTTGCTTGCATCATTACCCGATTCATACGAGCATTTTGTGACCACGCTCATGTTTGGGAAGTCTACGCTCCGGTGCAACGAGGTTGTGCAAGATATTCAATCTCATGTCACGATGAGAAAGAAGGAAGGTGGAGGTGACGGGTATTCCCATAATGAAGGCCTTATGGCGAGAGACGGAGGTGGGCAAAATGGCGGGAGGAACTCCAACCGGGGATTTAATGACGGTAGTAGGTCTAGATCGAGAGGTGTTGGTGGTAAAGGGCCGAAATGCTACAAGTGCCGGGAATGGGGTCATATGATCCGAGAATGTCCTTTGTGGAACGACAAGGTTAAGGGCAAGGTTGATTCCGAGAGGGCAACGGTAGCGAGTGCGAATTATGAAGATGAACATGGAGAACTTCTCACAATCTCCAAGGTTAACTCTCTTTCCCAAGATGATTGGATATTAGATTCGGGATCGTCGGATCACGTTTGCTCCAAGAGGGAATATTTTGAGACTTTCACAGAAAATGGAAAAGGTTCCATGTCTTTGGCTAACGGAGAGAAGGTTTCCGTTGAGGGTGTCGGGACGGTGAAACTCAAGATGTTCGATGGGGTGGAACGCACTTTGGGTGGTGTGGCCTATGTCCCAAAGTTGCGAAAGAATTTGATATCCATTAGCCGTTTGGATTCCAAGGGTTGCCGGGTGTCGATGGCGGGTGGAGTCTTGAAAATCACACGCGGTTGTATGGTCCTAGCGAGGGGAGAGGAGAGAGAGGGGTTGTATCGTCTAAATCAAACTTCGAGGAAGATGGGGAAGCGGTGTGCACAAGTGATAGAATGTTCGAGGCATGTCTCGTTTGTGAACAAAGCGGAGACATTGGGTGCTAGCTTTCCAAGAGTAGACGGTAGTGATGGGAGAATACCTACTAGTGGAGGGGATGGATCGAAGTCCCCCTCTAGGGCCAACGGGTGATGTTGACCCGGTTTAGTTGCACACATGCATTGGCCGATTCGAATCGAGGAGGTGTAGGACTGTGATGGATTCGAGGTGTGTGTAGCTAGTTCAAGGAAGGTCGATGAGTTATTGTTTGCGAGCATTGGCAAACGGGAGTTTTTTCGTGACAAAGATTTGGTATATCTTTCGAGGGTGAGATTTGGAGGGTATGAGAGGTGAGGAATTTTCCCTCTCATCCATGGTTATTTCTCAAGGTGGAAGATGGTGTTGATGTGTTTGAATGTTTCGTGTAAAGAAGGTGTATGCTATATGTATTGTGTGGGGGTGTACTCACCGGGTTACATGAGGAGCGAGCTTCACCGTATGGTTACATGGGAAGCATTCAGGGGAGTTCTTAGTTTAGAACTTGGTTCCTCGGCGGGTGGAGTCGTTTGGAGTCTTGGAGTGAAGACTTGCGGTATCTCACTTCATGGTTGAAGTTTGAGGTGGCTTAGCGTCGGGTGGAGCGTATTGGCTTGTTAGATGTCGGGATGATCTTAGAGCGGATTTGATGTTTGCATTCCGAGTTCGGTTGGATCGTGAGGATCGCCTGGGGGAATCGCATTAGCTTGGTAGATGGTGGGACAGTCTTCAAGCGGGTTCAATTTCAGCATTCTAGAGATTGGTTGGATCGTCAGGATCGCCAAGGTGGAGTTTGTTGATTTTGGCTCTCCTATTTTTTCAGTTTTGGTTTATTTACATATTTGCCATTTTGGCTCAAATCTATAAATACAAGTGTCATTTCTAGGTTTTGAGAGAGGACAAGTTTGAGAGCTATTTTGTGAGTTATCAAAGCTAAAGAGTGATAGAGCTCCCATTTGAGGGGTGAGTTCTTGCGAGGTTGTGAGTGACTTTCCAAGAGAGATAAATTGTGTGTGTGTATAACTTTTGGGTTCCTCCATTTATCTATAGAAAGAAGAAATCCTCCTTGGTGGATGTAGCCCAAATTTGGGTGAACCACGGTATATCGTTGTTGTTTTGCTTTGATGATTGCTTGTATGTTCTTATTGTCTCTTCATTGATGTTTGGTTGATTGATTGGGAGTTTGCACACTAGTTCATTTTGGGAACAAGGTCTTGGGTGTTTTCCGCACACCAAGTGTTTGATAAAATTCCCGAGTGAGTTTTATCGTCTTGGTCGCTAGAGATAGTCTTGCTTTAGCGCAACAGTTTGTGTCCTATAACCTTAGATTTTGTTAGGTATGTTTCTTATAGGTTTGTAAATTGATCTTTGACATGTACATATAATATATTTGTTGATTTTGCTTTTAATTTTCTAATTTTCCCTAAGTTGCCTCCAATTTCTACTGACTTTGGTTAAAGTCATATTTCAAAATATATACGCAAGAAGAGAGAAGACGAGTTTTTCTTATATATCTTTTTTTCCCTGGGGTTTGGGGGTTAATGAGGTGGAGTTCAAGGGTTTGGTGTATAGTGGGAAGATAGTGATGATGTATGTGTTATGCTAACAGGAAAGGGTTCAGTAATTGTTGTTGACAAATGGAGGTAAAAGAGTGAGGGAAAAACTGAGAAAGAGGGAGGGAGGGAGTCTGGTTTCTTTGTTATGTGTGTGTATACACCAACTTACCCTTGAAATGGGTATATTTGGAAAAACATAGGTATGCACTTTCTTTTTCCCCCCTCTTAATTTTGTTAGTGAAACATGTCCTGATCATTTTTTAAAAAACTGAACAAGTAGAAGTTCAAATGTAATTTGAATTGATTTCCGTTTTCTATTATTTAGACCTAAATTCCGAGTAATTATTATTGTCCAATAATATTAGGAACTTATTTCAATCAAGTTAGATATTTTGGTATTTTAATAATTAGCATAGGCCAACCCCCAGTAATTGGGAATAAACTTTGTTTAGTTGATCTGATCATTATTTATCATATTACTCAGTTTTTTCATGAGCAACTTATAAATATGTTTCTCATTGTTTTGACTTTTGACTTGAATTATAATTTCAGATTAGTTATGTCTTATATTCTTTTAGGTGCATGTGCCATATCTTGGCATACATTTTTCCCTATTATTATCTTCTCTTCTCTGGTCCCGGATTGAAAATCCATCATCCGACTCTCGACTTATCAATCTATTTTCTTTTTCATCGTCTCCTCTCTTGTGCTACATTGTTTTCGCCACTAACCTATGTTATGATACATTCTCCTTCCCCTAGGGCTACCATAATTGTTATTTGTGTTCCTGCACATGCACACATCATCTTAGTTTTAATTTTCTCTTAATCTATCTATAGCTGGTTCGATTTCTACATGTTTCATGATTTTTATCTTCCTTTTCAATTTCATCTCTTACTGTCTATTATTTGTCTCAACTGTAATTTGGTGGGGATTCTTTTATTAAAATGTTCTCTTAGCTGTCCAACATCTTGATCATATGACATTACTGGTCTTGTAAAACATTTTATAGAAATTTCCTCTCTGCCTCAAAATTATACCCTGATTACAACTCACCTTTTTCCCTTGACATGTATACGTATTATAAAGAATCAGCAAAGAACCAGGGGCCCTAATCTCATGGATATTATCTATAGAAAACACTAAACGGAGCCTAAAACACATTGCTACTTGTTATCAATGTAAGGCCACATTATTTTGGCAGATGGGTTGACTAACTTATTGTTAATGATTTTAGTCATTATGGTAGGCTGTAGTTCAGTCAATAGGCCTCCTGTTTTTTTTTTTTTTTTCCTGTTGCAATAGAAAAGGATGTTTGAGACATTCACTGCACACTAAATGTAATGTATGGGTTTTCAAATTCCAATTTTGTGAACTGTTTGATCTCAAGTTCTACTTTTTTCTGCTGGCCTATGTACAGTTTTATAACTCTTTATGGATCAGTTTTATAACTCTTTATGGATCTGAAAATTTTATTTTACATTCTTATATAATTTTAAGGTTATTTTGATTTGAGTACATTGCTAATTGTTATATATAGACTAAGTTGTCTTTTCAATTTTGTTGGACCGGAGAGCGTTTTGTCGCTAAATTTTACTTAACTTTAAACATTCAGAAGTGAATTTAGTCAATTCTTACAAAATTAAAAAGGCATCTTAGTAATCATTAAAATTATCGAGGTACTTTTTCTTTTGTTCAATGTGTATGCTTCTTGTCTTTTGTTTATTTGGATCTAAATATTGAAGCCTAATTTTTTTTCCTCGAGATTTTGTCAGCTGGAAGATAATTACTCTCTTCTCTATGCGTTTTGAAGAATAAAGCTCAACAGTTAAGGTCGAAATGCATTGCTGTCCATCTTTCTAAATTTTCAATCTTCTGGTATTGAGGACTCTGAATCTAAGAGTAGACATGAATTTGATATGAACTATAATATCTCACTAGTAACACATTTGAATGGAAGAAGCAACCTTCTTTGATATCTTGCTGGATTACCTTATTAACATCTATTGAGTCAGAGGATGTTCCGCACTTATATGCCATTGAAGCTGTTAGTGCCTTATCCTCGAGTGCTTTTCACTTTTGCATGGATGGGAAAAGGTCGGTTTTCTTATGCATGCCTGCGTAGATTATATTTCTGCTAACTTAAATCATAATTTGAATTCATCATATTTGGTTCTTTTGTGGTTATTGTTATTATATTTTTCTCTGTAAAAGGCCTCTTTCGTGCTTGGAGGTGTGATCATCCAGCATGGATTCCAGACCCTCTCAAAAGAGAACAAATTTCTTACAATTGTGTTGATTTTACATTGCAATCCTTGAAAAACCCTCCTCTTTCTTTCCAACCATGAAGAAGGACCATACTTTCTATGTGCCTTTCAAACGACAAATCTGGAATTCATCTATTTTGTAATCCCTCCGTTCCTTAATCCCATGCTTTCCTAGCACAAAATTTCTCCACACAGGTTCATGATCTGTCATAAACCTCCGTAACCATATTCCAACAAATTCTTCATCGACTTTGGATAAACTTTTAATTACAAATCCACTTTGAAAACGATGCCTTCCAGTTCACCAAGTGATACTCAACCCCCAACCCCCCCACCCACCCAACAAAATCCTACTCACCCCCAAAGAAAACTACTCAAGTACTTTATAACAGAAGTAAGCTTTTGCAACCTGCCAACCTCTAATCAAAACTTTTAACTACCGTCTTTATCTCGATATGTTGCTGACTTGCTGTCCATCAGTTATCATGTCATCTCAAGTGATTATTTAGATATGATTACTTTGGAAATGGCTGTATTTGATATCTTATTTGTTCGTTTATATATTTTGTTTGGATGTAGAATTTTTTACTTATCAGTATACTCACCAACCATGTATTCAGAAGGCTTATATGCCTATAAAGCTCATCAACACTGACCTTATTTCTATGCTATTTTTTTTTTTATACTAACATGACAAGTTATTTTCACAAGCCCTTTAAATGATGTTAAGTTTATTGTTTCCCCCAGTTTAAACTTGGATCGGGCTGATGCTATGAAGTACCTTTTTGGCCTTCCATATGACATGAGTGACACAAAAGGCTACACATCAAGTATATACAAGAGTTGAAAATCTTCGTAGGCTGAAAAATAAGTGACAACGAGTATTCATCTGCTGTGAAGAGAATTTTGTATCACGTAAATGTAATTTCAGGTCCTATTAGTTTAGAGTAAAATACTTCTCGCCTAGGGAAGTAAAATGGTCAAAAGTATTTTTACCTATTTGGAGTTTAATTTTGTTCACTTCTTAAGTTCACAAAATTATAGCCTGTACACTTATTTATGATTTTATGTGAATAATATTATAGCTCTGAATAGGTAAAAATACCCTTCTCCATTTTACTTATCACCTTTGGACCAATCGGGTCCTTGCTCATTTCTGCCCGATCAAGTTTTCAAATGCTTAAACTGAATTTTCAGGGATATCCAGGTTAAAGAGTCTGCAAGGTTATTATTGCAAAAGCCAAATAAAATGATTTCTAATGTTGTTTCTTCATCATCATCAAGTAATGTTCAAAGATAAAGAAGATAGCAGATGGGAGTGCTAACAGGATAGAAGACTACAGCATAACTGAATTTGGGGATTACTTTCAATGGAAAGTCCCAAAAACTTGGAGAGAGATTCTCACAGAGGCTCTTCCTATGAAGAAGAATTTCCTGCACTGCAGGGTTCAAATTGGTGTCCTAGAGGAGACAATGGCCCCACCTGAGTCGATGGCCCTAAGTGCATTCTCATGGATCAGGCCCGTATACAGCCCTTGAGGCCCCTCTCGTAGGGATAATTTTCAGCAGCACAAGACCAACACTAGCAGGCCTCCTTCTATGCACATGAACGGTTATGTAGAAAGAGAGAAACATTATTGGCACGACTAGTTTATATGTAATTGCGGTCCCGCAAGCGGACTCACCAGCAGGATCCCCCAGTCCATTCACGTGGATGAATTCATGGCCAGACAAAGGGAGTGTTAGATTTAAATTCCCGTGGGGCCTACAGTTAACAAAGCGAAAACCTCACGCTCCAAAAACGACAGATGTAGGTAAATCTAAGCAGTTAAACCGGATCTCAACGACGATTTTCAGGGTATAGGTATTGTTTTCGATGGTGGAGTCGGAATATGACTATAAACTGCCATTCACTAAGCCGGATGATAATCTGCAGCCCACATCTATCATAGATGACTAAAATTCTAGCTCAGTTGTTGAAGAAACAAGAGCGTTGTGAACGAAAGTCCATACTATTCTCACCCATTACCATCAAATGTCGAAGAAATACCCCTAGTCAATTTTCTTCAAGGGTGTCAATTTTACGTCCGATGGTGAATTTAACTCGAGAACCGAGTATTTCTTCACGTATATAATATCCCGAGCAATTTGAGGAGCCGAAGAATCTTTCAGTGTGTAATAAGACTTCTGGACCATCAGTTAAAGCAATTTTATAAAAAAATAAAAAAGAAAGGAATAAAAGAAAAAAATGGAAAAAAGAAAAAAAGAAAAAAAGAAAAAAGAATAAACTAGGAAAAGAAGAAAAGTAAAGGGAAAAGAACAGAAGAGAGAAAAAAGAGTAAAAGGAATAAATAGAAAAAAGAAGGAAAAAAGAGAATTTAGAGAAGAAAAAAAGGAAAAAGAAAGAAAAGTGAAAAAAAAAAGAAAAAAAAAGAAGAAAATGAAAAAAATGAAAAATAAAGAAAAGAGAAAAGAAAAAAAGAGAAAAACGTAGAAAAAGAAGAAAGAGAAAAGGAAAAAGGAAAAGAAAAGAGGATAGGAGCACGTGTTTGGGGACGAGGAGGGCCATCCTGGCCTTTTAGCTTGCTGCGGCCTGCGGATTGTCTAAGCACAGGTATACAAAATTTCAGTTATTAAATTATCTTTTTATTTTATTTTATATTTTTCCTTATTATATGTTTGGCACGTAGTATATTTTGTTGTGTCTGTTTACCTTAAAATGTGTAGTTGTTAGTCAAAGCAAGCTGACTTGTGTAAATCTGCGCAGTAGTATTATTCCTTGTGATCTAATTATGAAGATTCAATTCTTCTGTATGATGTACTACAATTTTACAAAACCCATACGTTTGTAATTGCGATATACACGCCTAGGGAGTAAGTTTCTGCCTTCTTGTTTCTCTTGTTGGACAACTAATATGTCTAGAGATATTATTTACTTAACTAATTTGGTATTGTTGTTTAATTGCAGTTGCGGTTCCGATTCTGCAGATACTAAAAAAATATCATCAATCAACAATACAGAGGCATGTGACATGGATTTTTCTATTTTATGTCAACTTGATCTATAGTGTTCATACTAAAGCCATTGCGAGTTAGGCGTATCTAATGCTAAGTTAAAATGCGGTATCTGTCGGGGATCTTCAACCTCTTTCTTCTTCAAGAGCAGTTCAGCATTGGTTTACGAACACATAAGCTATTCCATTTTTATGCATATTTGGTTTGTTTTAATTTGGAGAATTATGGTGTTTGGTCACAAGAAGACTTTATCATATATTGGAATAGTTTATGTTTTTCGCGAGTAAGATATATTTCGACTTTTTAAAGGATAAAATTGTCTTTTTGTTAGTTCTGTTAAAAGTTGAGTACCATTTTGAAACGGGTTAAAAGTTTAAGGTGCAAATTGTCTGGTAAAAAAATATAGGGTTGTGAGTTGAGTAGAGGGGGTTTACTGTAATTTAACATAAAAATTAACTATAGTTGGAAATAATCTCTATTCATTGTGACACAACTACAGCTACCAAGAAATAGAATTTTTTTTTACTCTTTTATTCTTGAATGGTATGACACCTGAGTTCTATTTGCGAATCTGCAGTGGACATCGATGGGATTGCGTCCATAAGTTCTCCTGTGAGGCGCTGTAGCAGGGAGGGGAGCTCTTCTCAGAGTAGCTTAAAAGCATCTCAGAAAAGTCAATGGAGTTCTATAACTGCCATGACATCTGGTGGCTCGCTGATGCTTATTTATAATAATTCAGTCTTAATTCTGATACATTCACCTCATATTATCAAACACGTGCAAGTAGTAATAGCAGTAAGAGCAAGAGACCTGAGGTTATTGAACTACTGGAGCACAAACAGGAAGATCTTTTTGCATTTGATGAATATAAATTTAAACCATCTCGGCGGGACTTACTCTCTGGGAGACACAGCGTAACTCGAACTGTTGGAAAACAGCTGTCATAACAGCTGTTGGTTTTGGTTACAAAAGTTGAAAAGCTGTTGGTTTTGGTTACAAAAGTTGAAACATCAGGATTCTTTCTTGTCCCACATCGGTGGGTTGAAAGAAATGTGTTGTGTATATTTACAATTTTTTGGGAACAAAGGTTCAGCCCTTTGGGCATTCAAGTTTTTGTGGGTATGTGGGGCAGAACCAATAGGCCAAGTCACACGCGCGCGCCGCCGCCGCCGTCCGGCCCGTGTCCGGGGCTTGGGCTTGGGCTCATCAAGAATTAATTTTTTGGACAAATAAATTAACGTTTTTTGGGCTTTAAAAATTATTTTTAACTCCGAAAAAACGTGGCCTTTAACTGATTGAATTGTTCCACCCACGTTTCCAGATTTCTCTCCACGTTTTAGCCCACTAACGGTAATTTCTTTTTGCATAAAAAGAGGTTGAGACCTCCGTTTTCAACACAGCTTTTCAACACAGTTCTGAAAAAAAATTCTTCTCCCAGAATAACTTCTTCCTTTCTCCCAGAATATTTTTCCCCAGAATAATTAATCTCGTTCCTTATACAGATTAATTATATTATTTAGAATCGAGCAATTAATACAGAATGGGTGTATACTGACCGGATTGATTCTTGTGTCGTCAATCCGTAATTTAATTGGAGGCTGTTTTATCCTGGGGGTGACGGGGCTGTACACTGTCGGCACAATTGGAGGCAGAGCCGCGAAACACCTTAAAGAGAGCGACCTAGTCCGCGACTCAGCCGTGTTCTTGACTGTCCAGTTCCGGTTTTCTTATAATATTCTGCCCCAGATTTATTAGCTCCAAAATTGGGTAATTTCGTTCCTGTTTTTAATTCTGCATTTAATTATTATTTAAATTGCTGCTACAACAATTTTAAGGTGTTCTTATTCTGCCATGGACGAAATTAACTCCAGTAACCTAAATAAGCCTTTCAAATATGAAGGCACTCATTTTAAACGTTGGAGCAAAAAATTGCTATTTTATTTAACTACGAAAAAGGTCGCATCATGTGTTGAATTTGACAAACCCGTAATTAATAATCCACCTACTGTTGAGGAAAGCAAAACAATTCGAAATTGGGAGGAAAATGATTTTTTGTGCAAGAACTATATTCTGAATGCTCTAAGTGACGAACTTTATGACTATTATGCCAATTATAAAACTGCGAAAGATGTTTGGGACGCACTTTTTAAAAAATATGACACGGAGGAGGCGGGTGCTAAAAAATATGCCGTCAGCCGTTATTTGAAATTTCAAATGACGGATGACAAATCTGTTGTTGCTCAAACCCATGATTTGCAAATGATTGCCCATGAAATTATTTCCGAGGGCATGGCTTTAGATGAGCAATTTCAGGTGGCTGTAATTATTGATAAATTGCCTCCACTGTTCAAAGAGTTTAAAAATATTTTGAGGCATAAGTCTAAAGAATTCTCACTAGAGTCATTAATTACTAAATTGAGAATTGAGGAGGAATCCCGAAAACAGGACTATAAAGATGAAATTCTTGTTGTGTCTAACAACAAAAATCAGAAAAAGAACCACACTCCAGTTGTTTTAAAGGCAAACGGAAAAAATATGAAAAATCAGAAAAAGAGCCACAACCGGAATTTTAAAAATCAGACTCAGACTCAGAATAAGTATAAGAACCCTGGAAATGGACAGTCTAGCAACTCGGGACAGTTTCTCTGTTTCAAGTGTGGCAAGCCTGGCCATATGGCTCGCAAATGTCGCAACGTGCCACAAGCACAAGCGAATTTGACCGAAGAGGACCTATGTGCTATGATTTCAGAAATCAACATGGTTAGCGGTGCCGAAGGGTGGTGGTTGGATACTGGCGCTTCCCGCCATATCTGTTATGACCGTAGTCTATTTAAGACTTATTCTGAGACTGCAGATAAGAAGGTGTTGTTGGGTGATTCTCACTCCACTGAGGTTGCTGGTACTGGAAATGTGGAATTGAAATTCACTTCGGGAAAGACTATTATCCTCAAAGATGTTCTTCACACTCCCGAGATAAGGAAAAATTTGGTTTCGGGCTATCTTCTCAACAAAGCTGGCTTTACTCAAACTATTGGTGCTGATTTATTTACTTTGACCAAAAATGGAATTTTTGTAGGGAAGGGTTATGCCACTGATGGGATGTTTAAATTGAATGTTGATGCAATGAATAAAATTTCTCCTTCTGCTTATATTGCTTGTTCATTTAATATTTGGCATGCTAGGCTTTGTCATGTTAATAAACGACTTGTTAAAAATATGAGCACTTTAGGATTAATTCCCGAATTATTATTAAATGATTTTGAAAAATGTGAATGGTGTAGTCAAGCAAAAATCACTAAGACACCACATAAATCTGTTTTTAGAGAATCTGAACCACTTGATTTAATTCATTCGGATATTTTTGAATTGGATGGTGTCACAACTAGAAATGGCAAACGTTATTTTATAACTTTTATTGATGATTGTTCCGATTATTCATTTGTGTATTTAATGAAAAATAAAAGTGAAGCGTTTGACATGTTTAAAATTTTCCTTAATGAAATTGAAAATCAATTTAATCGGAAAATAAAAAGGTTACGTAGTGATAGAGGCACCGAATATGATTCTGGACCATTTATTGAATTTTATAAAACCCACGGTATTATTCACGAAAAAACTGCCCCTTATTCGCCCGAAATGAACGGTAAAGCCGAAAGAAAAAATAGGACATTAACTGAATTAGTTGTGGCTATTTTATTAAATTCCGGGGCTGCCTCACATTGGTGGGGTGAAATTATTTTGACTGTGTGTCACGTGCTTAATAGAATTCCTAAGACTAAAATGAAAATATCTCCTTATGAAATTTGGAAAAATATTAAGCCCAACGTGTCATACTTTAGAACGTGGGGGTGCTTAGCCTATGTACGTATACCCGACCCTAAAAGGTCTAAATTGGCAAGTAGAGCATATGAGTGTGTTTTTATAGGCTATGCTATTAATAGCAAAGCATACCGATTTTATGACTTGAAAAATCAAGTAATTATTGAATCAAATGACGCCGATTTTTATGAAGATAAATTTCCTTTTAAATTGAGGAATAGTGGGGGCGAGTCATCCACTAATATTTCTTTAAATAAAAATAAAGAAAATAATGAATCCATTTTAGAAATTCGAAAAAGTAAAAGGGCTCGTGTAGAAAAAGATTTCGGTCCCGACTTTTATGCTTACCCCTTAGAGGAGGATCCTAACACTATTCAAGAAGCCTTATCTTCTTTAGATGCCGATTTATGGCAAGAGGCTATTAATGATGAAATGGATTCTTTGGAAACAAATAAAACTTGGCATTTAGTGGACCTTCCTCCTGGATGTAAAACTATTGGGTGTAAATGGATTCTTAAAAAGAAATTAAAACCTGATGGCACTGTTGAAAAATATAAGGCACGTCTTGTTGCTAAAGGTTTTAGACAAAGAGAAAATGTAGAATTTTTTGACACATTTTCACCCGTGACTAGAATAACGTCTATACGTGTACTATTCGCTATAGCTGCCTTAAATGATTTAATTGTACACCAAATGGATGTTAAAACTGCATTTTTAAATGGAGAATTAGAAGAAGAGATTTATATGGATCAACCTGAAGGTTTTATTGTACATGGTCAAGAAAATAAAGTATGTAAATTAGATAAATCTCTTTATGGACTCAAACAGGCACCTAAACAATGGCATGATAAATTTGATAGCTTAGTCATCTCTAATGGGTTTAAAATTAATGAAAGTGACAAATGCATTTATTATAAATATGTTGAGAACATTTGCACTATCATATGTCTTTATGTTGATGACTTGCTTATATTTGGTTCTAATATTCATGCCGTAGAAAATGTTAAATCATTATTATGTGCCAACTTTGATATGAAGGATTTGGGTGAAGCTAGTGTAATATTAGGAATTAATATTACTAGGTCAGAAAAGGGACTTTCTTTGGATCAATCTCATTACATTGAGAAAGTTCTAAAGAAATATAATTACTTTGACTGTAAACCTGCTAGTACTCCATTTGACCCTAGTGTAAAGTTATTTAAGAACACTGGCGACAGTGTAAACCAAAATGCTTATGCAAGCATTATTGGTAGCTTACGTTATGCTACAGATTGCACTAGACCTGACATAGCTTATGCTGTGGGAGTACTATGTAGATTTACTAGTAGACCTAGTATGGAGCATTGGCATGCTATTGAGAGGGTCATGCGGTACCTTAAAAGGACGATGAACCTCGGATTACACTATAATAAGCATCCCGCTGTCCTTGAAGGATTTAGTGATGCAGATTGGAACACCCTATCTGATGATTCTAAGGCTACTAGTGGATATATATTTAGCATCGCTGGTGGTGCAGTTTCTTGGAAATCTAAGAAACAAACTATTTTGGCTCAATCCACTATGGAGTCTGAGATGATAGCGCTAGCTGCTGCTAGTGAAGAGGCAGGTTGGTTAAGAAACCTCCTGTCAGATATCCCATTATGGGAAAGACCGATTCCAACGGTTTTGATTCATTGTGATAGTACCGCGGCTATTGCAAAAGTTGAGAACCGTTATTATAACGGTAAGAAACGACAAATACGTCGTAAGCACAGTACTGTTAGAGAATTTATCTCTACGGGTGCTGTGAGGGTGGATCATATACGGTCTGAACAGAACTTAGCTGATCCTTTGACGAAAGGACTAGCTAGGGAGAAGGTGTGGAACACCACGAAAGGGATGGGACTAAAGCCCTTGGATAAATGAGTCATTTGTGATGGTAACCCAACATATAGACTGGAGATCCCAAGAAATATGTTCAAAGGGTAATAACAAGTCACAAGTGATATGGGTTGAATCATGCGATTATTAATTAATATAGAACGGGGTTTTACTCCGAGTCCATCCCTATGGAGCATGATATCCTGAAGCGAGTTGAGGATGAGTTATTATAACTCTTAATGAGATCTATAGCTTTATTTTGAGTGGGGTACTTAGCTACAGGAGTATTCTTGATAGACTCACCTATGTGAATGTGGAAGTGTGGCCGCTTCCTATGGATATTTTGGGCAAATTCCTAAAGCGTTCACTATACTGGGATAGAAGCACATGGCCGTAACGTGCTAGCTATTAGACTTACACCCAAGTAGGGTTGTGTGTGGGATGTTGTCAGAGATAGAGTTCAAAACTACGGTTACTCTAGTATATTATGAATCATCTTTACTACGTAAAGGTTCAAGTCGAAAGACACCTTTGCTTATGCACAATTCTATAGATTATTGCTCGATAAAATGTTTTCAAATTTTGCAAGTGGGGGATTGTTGGAAAACAGCTGTCATAACAGCTGTTGGTTTTGGTTACAAAAGTTGAAACATCAGGATTCTTTCTTGTCCCACATCGGTGGGTTGAAAGAAATGTGTTGTGTATATTTACAATTTTTTGGGAACAAAGGTTCAGCCCTTTGGGCATTCAAGTTTTTGTGGGTATGTGGGGCAGACCCAATGGGCCAAGTCACACACGCGCGCGCCGCCGCCGCCGTCCGTCCGTCCGGCCCGGCCCGTGCCCGTGTCCGTGTCCGGGTCCGGGGCTTGGGCTTGGGCTCATTAAGAATTAATTTTTTGGACAAATAAATTAACGTTTTTTGGGCTTTAAAAATTATTTTTAACGGTTATTAATTCCGAAAAAACGTGGGCCTTTAACTGATTGAATTGTTCCACCCACGTTTCCAGATTTCTCTCCACGTTTTAGCCCACTAACGGTAATTTCTTTTTGCATAAAAAGAGGTTGAGACCTCCGTTTTCAACACAGCTTTTCAACACAGTTCTGAAAAAAATTTCTTCTCCCAGAATAACTTCTTCCTTTCTCCCAGAATATTTTTCCCCAGAATAATTAATCTCGTTCCTTATACAGATTAATTATATTATTTAGAATCGAGCAATTAATACAGAATGGGTGTATACTGACCGGATTGATTCTTGTGCTGTCAATCCGTAATTTAATTGGAGGCTGTTTTATCCTGGGGGTGACGGGGCTGTACACTGTCGGCACAATTGGAGGCAGAGCCGTGAAACACCTTAAAGAGAGCGACCTAGTCCGCGACTCAGCCGTGTTCTTGACTGTCCAGTTCCGGTTTTCTTATAATATTCTGCCCCAGATTTATTAGCTCCAAAATTGGGTAATTTCGTTCCTGTTTTTAATTCTGCATTTAATTATTATTTAAATTGCTGCTACAACACGAACGCAGTTAGACAGTGTGAAGATGATGGGTCTCAATCTGTGCTATTTGTTGGACAGACCAGAATTAAATTTGCATCGTCTATTTTCGAATTCGTTTTACTACATTTTTTAATGTTTCAACAGGCCCATTGTTTGTTGGCATACCACTGGCGCCAATTATAAGTTGCCTGATTCCAATTTTAATTTTTTTAGTGAAAGCCAATAAATTCAGCTTTGAGTTGAGTTTTGCAAACTTGAATTTTTGTTTGCAGCGTAATTAATCCTTTTTCAAGAAACGAAAAATCTTGGCATACTACATAACACTAAATATACAGTCCAAAAGTAATAAAATTAAGAAAATTTTGCGTATAGTAGCATTTAGGATTTAAGATGAGAAGGTTAAAAAGGCTTCGTCTATGAAGCTTTATATTGTTGGACCAAACCTCATTAGTCACAAAGTTGCCTAATTGAAATTACTAAATTAAAACACTAATGCATCATTTTACACAAATAGGCCACACAAATTAGAACATTTAGCCTTAAATTCATTTATAATGGAAATCACTAAATGTTGAATATTAAGCGAGAAAGGTTCTAAAATCGATCGAGTAATGTTATACGTACCAAGTTTTTTAACCAAGTTTGTATCCAAAGTGCATTAAATGATTGTATTTGCACTTGTAGTACAACCATTTAATGCACTCGAGATACAAAACTTGGTAAAAACATTTAACCCTAGTAGACTTTTCCAAAACCATCTGTCTTTGATTTGATGATATTGAGCATATTGCACTAAGCTCGCTTACTCAATTAAGATTATAAGGAAATTCATGTTTTATTTTAAATTGTGCAATGTATTTATTGTTGTTTTAAAATGTTAAAGGGGCATTTTTTATATTACAAAATTTAGATGGAAATATAATTGACATAGAAAACCTTGTACGCGCAGATAGATTGATAATCGCTAAAGAAAAAAATAGACCACGCCAGTAGGTAGCTAGTAGGAGTGAAAGTATTTTATAAGAAAAATTGTTGTACTATATAACACCACACATGACACCATTAATTACTAATGCGCTTTTAAAATATAGATAACTAGAGGGGGTCCTTTTGTAAAAATTCCTCTACAACAAAACCCAAGTCAAAGGGGTTTAAACTCAATCTAAAAGGATCCACAAATAAGACGAACTAATCAGCGGCGGATTCAGAAATTTGAGTGAAGTGGGACGATAATTTATGACGAAATCCGGGAGTTCGGGAGCGGGAGTCTCGGAACCGATTTTTTTGGGTTGTTTTTACTTCTTTTTTTTGCAATTTTTAACCTTAAAAATATTTGATGTAGTAATTAACTAAATTTGGATTCCTATTTTGTTTCTGTTTTTTTTTATATTTTTCAATATAATATTACCCGAAAGGGTTGTGTGTTGTCTCCTCTTTTCCGTTTAAAAATTTTCTCCATGACTTTCTATATTTTCAAAAAATTTCAACAAATTTCAAATAATATACTTGTTTAACACATAAATAAAAGACAAATAATATACACAATTTAAATTTAAACACAAATAATATACAAATGAAATACAAATAAATTAACACATAAATAAAAACACAAATAAATTAACACATATAAATAAAAATACATGTTTTCTTGAAGGCAGGGGGGCGACAAGCCGACAACAATAGGGTGAAGGTCTGGCGCAGCAACAGGGGCCTGGTGAAGGTAGCAGTGCAGTAAGAAGGAGTGGTGTGATTTTTTCGTTTGGAGAGAATGACAATAGGGTTTGAATAAGAATAGAGAGAGCGGGTGAGAGAGAAGATAGAGCGTACGTGTTGTGTTGTTGGCACACACGTTTTGTTTTTTTATTTAAATTAATTACACATTTACATCCTCATCTTTATAAATATATAGAGCTAACCTTTAAGTTTGAATTTTTACTAAAATATCTCTAAAAAATTTAAATTGAACTGGGGTTGGTGGACGCCCAACCTCGGCCTATGGTGGGTCCGCCCCTACAACTAATCCTTTTAACATTTATCTCCATAAATACCGAATCTTATATCTTCATTTGGAAAAACCTTTTTTTTTTTCAAATTCAGCCCAATTGCTATTTAAAAGTTGAGTAAACAACCCCTATGACTTCTCAACTATACAAGTATGGCCAATTTAGTCCCTAAACTAATAGTTTAACTAATTTAGTCCCTGAACTAATATAATTTGGTCAATTTAGTCCCTAACTAATATAATTTTATCAATTTAGCCCATAAATAATTTTTTAATATAAAAAAATGTTTCTTAAATAGGAAAAATGAGTTTTATTTTTAATTTGAAAAAAAACAGTTTTTAAATTTGATAAAAAAAAGAAGGAAAAAGACTTTTTTTTTAAACTGTTTTAAAAACTGTTTTTTAAATAGAAAAAAAAATGTTTTTTTATCCTATTTTAAAAGAACTCATAGTTTTTTTACTATTTGGGGTACATTTCAAAGGTTTCAACTCTTGTTAAAAAATAAAGTGATTCTTCAACTTTGAAAAAACAGTTTTTTTATCAAATTTAAAAATTGTTTTCAAAAACAGTTTTAACTCATGTTTTTTTTATCAAATTTAAAACTTTTTTTTATCCTATTTAAAAGGCTGTTTTTATCCTATTTAAAAAACTGTTTTTCCTATTTAGAAAAACCGTTTTTTATCCTATTTAAAAAATCACACATTTTTTATTTGGAATACATTTCAAAGGCTTTAACTCTTAACAAGTAGAGTAATTCTTCAACTTTAAAAAAATAAAAACAATTTTAAACTTTAAAAAATAGTTTTTTATTCCAATTAAAAAAACTGTTTGAAAAACTGTTTTAAAATATTTTTTTATCCCATTAAAAAAAACAATTTTTATTCTATTTAAAAAGTAATTTTTTTAACTTTGAACAGAAAAAAAAATGTTTTAAAATATAATAGGGACTAAATTGGCCAAATTACTAATTTAGGGGCTAAATTGACCAAACTTACATAGTTTAAGAGCCACAGGGATTGTTTACTCTTAAAAGTTAGAGCAACCTTCTACTAGTTGCCATTTTTTTCTTGGGTTTGTGCGCCTACATTTGTGTCATATCATAAATATATTTTCGTCTCGTTTTACCCAATTTAAGAGACGAACATTTTGTTTGGTTTTTTTTGTTGGTTCCAATCTAATTGTATGCTTGACGGTGATAAGGATGTGAGGGAAATGATATTGTCACGGTACATGTATAAGGAGGATTTTATTGACATTTCTGTTATTGAGAGCTCGGAAACATTTCATGGCCCAAAGTTTCAATATGTTATTACGTTTCAAAATGTTTTTATTATATTTAAAAAAGAGTAATTTTTAACTTTGAAAAGAAAAAAAATGTTTTAAACTATATTAGGGACTAAATTGGCCAAATTATATTAGTCCAGGGACTAAATTGGCCAAATTACTAATTTAGGGGCTAAATTGACCAAACTTATATAGTTTAAGAGCCATAGGGATTGTTTACTCTTAAAAGTTAGAGCAACCTTCTACTAGTTGCCATTTTTTTCTTAGGTATGTGCACCTACATTTGTGTCGTATCATAAATATATTTTCGTCTCGTTTTACCAAATTTAAGAAACGTACTTTTCGTTTGGTTTATTTTGTTGGTTCCAATCTAATTGTATGCTTGACAATGATAAGGATGTGAGGGGAATGATATTATCACGGTACATGTCTAAGGACGATTTTATTGACATTTCTGTTATTGAGAGCTCAGAAACATTTCATGGCCCAGAGTTACAAAGTGGTGATGTGTTCTGTGAGTCCATTAGTGTAGACAAGAATGAATATTTTGCGAAAAAGTAGTTACGAGTGGAGGAAGCCATTACTATCAAAAGATTGGAGGTCATATATAAGTCATGTGGATCAAATATTTGAAGGCGGTGCTAAGGAGTTTGGAGACAAGTCGACAAATATTTTGTAGAATTGGGATTCAAGTTTGTTTATTTAAAGAATGAGAAATCAAGGGTGACTGCAGAGTGTATAAAAAGATGAGCGAAGGATGTAAATGGCATGTCCATGCATCGGTGTCATTATATAATGGATTCTTATATATATTGACACTGAATAATGTTCACACTTGTAGTGGGTTTATTCGTACTCGTAAAAGTTCGATGATGAGTTCGAAGGCTGTGTCAACCATTTTGGTTAATCGTATTAAGGATAACCCATTCGTAAAACAAATTGAGGTAGTAAATGACTTTAAAGAGAATTTCGTGTTTGTGGTTCCATATCATCAAGCTTGTTATGGGAAAGAAATGGTGAAGGCTGCGTTGAATGGTGGCAAGGAAATCTCATACAAATTGTTGGGTATCTATAAATATCTTTTATTGGAATTGAACTCAGGGTCTCATTTTGTCATTAAGTGTGATGAGGGTACTAACCGATTTAATAGGTTTTTATTGCATTTGTCGCATGCATTGTTGGATTTTCCTATTTTCAATCCATGTTGTGTATTGATGGTACATTTTTTAAGAATAAATACAAAGGTTGCCTTTTAGGAGCGACTGCTAAAAATGGAAATCAAGGTATATTTCAGTTATATTTCATGACATAAATATGTCATTTGAACAATATTATGTCTAGTGTGCATTTCATATCACATATGCAATGGATTTATATGTTATTTACATAGTTGGAATTAATGGCCATATTCATTCCATCTATAGAAAATTGTATAGGATGTTACTGATACCTTTGCAATTGATTCTTTTATAGACTGTGATTTCTTTGGCGGATAACATACTCTGTTTTATGGATTCTCAGCACATTAAATTTAGTATTCCTTGTATTTACATATAGATTGATATTTTAGTAATGCTGTTTTGGTTCATCACTTGTTATTTTTAAAATTTCTCAACACACAATTCAATAAATATCATCAAAGCATCCTTTATCTTTATAAAGTTAAAAATATTTTAAATCTATTCTAGGTAAATTATTTTTAGATTCAGAATTCTTTCACAATATCTATAATGCATTATAGGTAGATTATACAATGAGTAATTTAATCATATTTCGTGTCCAATCCATCACGTACTAGTTTTTTCAGGAAAATAGTATCTAATATTCAACTTAGTATCTAAAAAAAACTTAGTATCTAACTATGAAAGTCAACCCTATCATACATTCTCATAATATAAACCATACTCAAACAAGTATAAAACTTTATAACTTGTTTATGAATATATATTATTAATATACCTTGCTTCATAATACAAAAACAAATATGTTCGTTCAATGATACAAAAACAAATATGTTACAAATACTATTAATATATCATACATTCTCATAATACAAAAACAAAGATGTTCGTTCAATGATTTTTTTAATTATTACATTCTTTTATTGGGACACTATTAGCTCTAAAGCTCCTCCTCTCACAGTTTATGAATGTATACTATTAATATACCTTGCTTCATTTGAGAGTACTTATCCATTTATATAAGCGTGGTTTTTTCATGTGTGTGTTATTGCATTAGAACTTTAAAAGCAAATATGTTTAAAATATAATTTTATTATTCTATTATTTTGAATTTTAAGTTGCGTTCACACTTTAAACTCTAAGTTAATTAATCAAAAAGTATAACTGCCAATTTATAGTCTGTATTGCATATTTTTGGTGTCTAACTGTGTATTAGTTGAAATTTTTGTCAAATTATAATTGTTAATAACATAATATGTTATAGAACTGCACTTAATGTTGTGGTACTAAGTGTAATAATCTAATCATATTATGTGTTCAATCGAACACATACTTATGTTTTAAATAAAAATGATTAGTATTTAATATTTTGCTTAGTGTATAACTATGAATTCAACCATAACATCCATTCCAATAATATAAATCATGCTCAAACAAGTATAATGCTCAATTACATGTTTAGTAGCTACATACAATAAATGTTCTTTCAAAAAAAGAAAGAAAAAATATATATATATATATATATATATATATATATATATATATATATGAAAGCCCCGGATTTTTATTTTCTCAATTAAAATCAAATTTATAATTATTTCCTTAGAATTTCCTTTAATATAAACAACACGAGATGCGGAAGCGTAAAAGATGATGATGGTTCAACAAAACAAACAATTACCAAGTTTTAATTTTCTTTAAACAAATTAAACTTAAACCAAGTGAAATTAAATCCAAGCCCTAGAATTTGCCTAATACTTGATTATCCATATTTTTCATTTTAAACAAAGTTAGGCCAAACCAATTTTAGCAAATGACTTGAATTAAACAACTTTACCCAATATTTAATATAAGTCCTAAATTAAATTGAGTGTGATAATTTAAACCAAATTTTATCTTGAATTATCCTAAGCATGCGTTCTAAATTATTTATGCAAGATAAAATAAACCAATCACACTACGCCGCGATGTACGAGGAAAAACCCAAGACGGGAAACAACCTCGGACGGCCCTAGCCACAAATTCACTAGATACGGAATTACAAGTACAAGACAAAAGACTTACAACACACGACTCGATCCCTCTCAAGCCCCGATGCTTCTTCTTGTAGAAACCTCTTCCTAGCGAATAACCTTGGAACACCAGGACTTTATATGGTCACCGTCACCCGAACATGAAGCGTTTCTCCAAACAGGTAAAACAACATAAAACACTTCTTCTTTCTTTGAGGGAGGTAGAAGCAAAACCCGAAACTTCTCTTCTTCAATTCGGTAGAGAAAAACCGGTGCCAAACTCCAAGCAATTGATAAGTATATAGGTGAACTTGGATAAACAATATTTGGGTGTAAACACTAGAGTGATGGATATTTTTCTCTAAAAATTCTCACTCAAAACATGAACATTTTCCTAAAACAATTTTGCTCTCAAACTCTCTCTAAGAGATAAACTTGGATGGAAAAGTTAGATTGGAAAATGTCCTTCCCGCACATGATAAAGTCTGAAAAAGTTAGTTAAAAACTAAGTGGGGAAGTGGGTGCAAAACTGCCAAAAAACTGCCAAAAACTGTTCCCGCCTGGGCATCTCGTTCGAACGAGTCTTCTAACGACGCTCCAGTATGGACTCGTTAGAAACTCGTTGGAAATCTCGTTAGAACGAATAATCTCGTTCGAACGACATTTCGAACGACGGACCAGTATACCTTAGTGGGAACTCGTTGGAAAACTCGTTCGAACGACATCTGGTTCGAACGAAAAACTCGTTCGAACGACTTCCAGAAATTTTATAAAATTCGGTTTTGTCCCAGAAACTTTATATACTTTATTTTAAAGTTCTAATTAAATTTTTCTGAAAATAAAACACTGTTTTTATTAAACCTAACACCCAATAAACAACTTCCAAGCTCCTATATATATATAATTGCATTCATACCTTGGGAGCATGGGACCATAGTTGTTGACGTAGAAACGAGGCACGCAAACCGTCATATTTGATGAGGCTTTATAATCTTTGCCGCTACGTCTTCAACAAACACTTCATAGGCTTGAGAGTATTACAATTACATTCTATCCTATGAATAAATATTTTTGTCCGGAATTGAGCCAACACTATACATGGACTCAATTGGAAATTTGTGTCCTTACAATATATATATATATTAAAGTATTAGATTCATTTAATGGGAGAATATTACCTCTGGAGCATATACTAACATTATAACAAATAATATAATTTTCTCCAACTGAGAGTACTTATCTATTAATCTAAGTGTGATTTTTCATGTGTATGTTGTTGCATTAGTACTTATAAAGCATATGGGTCTTAAATACTTTTTATTAGTTTATTAGTTTTAGATGTTAAATTGAATTTACCAAAGTTGACCGTAGTATTTTCACACTTTAAGCTTTAAATTTATTAATAAAAAATTGTAAGTGTAGGTATTAATAATAGTTTGTTATTTTTCATTATTATAGGTATCTTTTCGCTTGCTTTCGCAATTGTTAATGGGGAGACCGCAGAAAATTAGAAGTGATTTTTTTGGATTTTGTCAAATGTATTGAAGGCCCATAATAAGGTAATAATTTTTGTCACAGATAGAAGTGATGGACTATGTGATGTTGTTTCAAAGGTTTTTCCTTCTTTAGCTCATGCAAATTGTACTCATCAAATTACGTTTCAATATGTTATTATCTGAGATTAATGGAGATGCCTTAATGATTAAGGGTTTCTTTAAAGACGTTAAAAAAATTTACCTTTTTGGAAAATCAGACATAGCACAGATAACCTTGGCAGACCATGGGTTCATTGGGCTCGTCCAGATACAGACTGTTGAAGATTCTATTACTCTTGAAAAAATTATCCACGAGTATATCAAGAAGGTAGAAGACTTTCTTTCCCTATTTGCCAGAATTTACCAGATTACTCCAAGTTCCTCTAGATGAATGAGAGTTTAATGATTTAGACTTATTAGATTCTCCACTTATTCATTTGAAGACGTTGAGATTCTATCCGAAGACGAAACTAAAGACTTAATTGTGAACAAGACTAAACTCCAGATTGCCCAAGCTATGGAAACTATAAAAATTATGGAGTTGTTAACAAGTGAAGAAAGATGGTATACTGCATACCATAAAGAATACCTGATCATCCAAGCAGGTGATCCATTCAATTGAAGGCTAAAAAGGAATCTAAACAAATGAGAGAGATAGTTTTACCAGCCAACATTAGAATGGTAGGCCTTATTGACGAATATTTCAACAATAATGCTCTACCAGATAAAGACAATGCAGAAAAGACAACAAAAGAAACAAACAAGACAGAGAAAAGCCCCACCTTACTCAACGAATTATTAAAGACGGAAGATGCCATAATTTAGACCATAAATTATTTAAACCCTTTTTATAAAGCAAAGATTTGTTTGAATTATTTTGCTTCATGTAATATACCGGATGTGACCTGCAGGGGCCACCAAGTTGAATTATTCGCTAAATGCCAATCTCAGTCGACGAAGAATTATCAGAAGATGTTAAAAATTACTTTATGTAAAGCAAAGGCTGTAGGCCTTAATTATTTTATGTTTTCCACATTTTGCCAGATTGCTTTTAGTAGCCGGTTATCAGTCATTTGTAGTGCCCTTATGATTATAAAAGGGAGCATCAGTTGTTGAGTTAAGGGATCTGATATCTAAAAGAGAGAGAGAAAACCAAGTTCGAGAGAACTCAGAGAGTAATATGTACATGGGTGAATAAACCTCTCATGGTTAGGGGAGAGGGGAGAGTTGTATTTACTTATGAAATGCAATAAAAGTATTTTCTTTTCCAAGAATCTCTTATATTGAGTTGTTATTATTCTCTAAATGTCTCCAACTTGAGATCTGATGTGTGGAACCTCTGGTGTAACACATAGGTATTATATTGTTGAATCGCCGTCAAGTGCTGATTTGTCGTGAGCATGGTATGTACAGGCATGAAACGGTTCCAACGCTAAAATAGTGAATTGATGTGTGACACATAAAAAGAGAGTTACAGAAGGCACATACCGGAGAAGAATAGTAACAAAACTGAAGAGACGAAGGAAAGAAGATAAAAATATTTCAGGCCAGAAGATATTTTACATATTATTATTAAAATTTAAAAATACTTGGATGAGCCTGCAAATCACTACAGACTTTTTAGCGTTTATCAATCAAACGAATCCAGACTTAACAAGAGAAATCCAATAATGGACTCTCACAGACCCTAAAGATAAACTACTTACATAAACTGCTTTAATATACACTCGAGGTACTTATAAATATGTAGACCATATTATTGAGTGGTTACTAAGAGAAGTACGTAAAATAGAAATAATTAGAACATAGATCCATGATCTCTTCAGACAAGACTTAAGAACTGCATAATTTGTTAAAGAACTTTCAGAATCAGAAAAATACCAAGAATATACTAGAATACTTAAAGAAACTATAGACGTATTAAAATATATTAGACGAAAAAGATTAGCTGAAACTAGAATTATCTTAATTATATCAGGAGGAATTTATCCACTCAAATTCGTAGAAACACCTTCAACAAGAACATACAGACGATTTTTGTCATACTACGTTGATAGTGAATTAAACGAATTTATACAAAACGATATAATTTATATTATTAATCGAATATATAAAGAGACTAGTCGTATAATACCTCAATAGCGTATAAGGTGTTTAAGGTTAGATTATTTTCTTTCAAAACCTCTTGAAATCTCTAGACACCCTGAGTAAATATTTATATAGATAATCCTCACTATTCTGAAATACAATACGATAGTGACAAACACAGTTTAAGGAGTAGTCCTGAACCATTCCTCGTTCCAAATTAATTAAATTTTAAAATAAGTTTAAAGACTCTAGAAATCATTGGGGTCGAAATTTTTATTCCAAGAAACCTTAGAAATAGACAATAGCATAAAAAGACGTAGCGGTCCCTAAAAGGGGTCCCTAAAAAGACAAAAGTGGTCCCAAAATTATTTGGACAGTAGCTAATTACAGTACTTCTCTTGTGCAGAGCAGTTCGCATTTTAAAAGTGCGGATCGAACATGTGTCACATAGCGGTGAGCCCAGATTAGAGAGAGTGCCTATAATTTAGCCAATAATTTCTAGGCTCACCGCCAGGTGATACATGTTAGGTCCAAACTCTTAAAATGCAGACTAGTCCGCATAAGTGCAGTACTCTCTCTCTCTCTCTCTCTCTCTCTCTATATATATATATATATATATATATATATATAGAGAGAGAGAGAGAGAGAGAGTCTTGTAAGGACTCATTATAGTGCAGACCCCAGTACATACTATTTTTTTAAAATAGTAAAAAATGAATTTTTTTATGAAACTTTATGAATATTATCTCTACGGTGAGAAGATCATCTACAATTTTTTTATCAAAAATTTAATAAAAAAAATCATTGAGATGAGGTGATATGTATAAAAATGATATAAATGTGTATTTTCGACCGTTGAAATGTTGGGTCGGTGCCAACCACTTTACTGATTGAATTTTTGGATGAAACTTCATGGATATGATCTTCTCACTATCGAGATCATATCCATGAAGTTTCATCAAAAAGTGGGTAAGTTGATCACCACATTTCAACAGTTGAAAATGTCTATTTATACCATTTTGTGAAGTAGTGAGATGATCCCTAAAACTTACCTTGTCAATAAAAAAAATGGTATGTAGCGAAATTTATACCATAAGGAGTCCTTACAAGATGCGGCCTATATATATATATATATATATATATATATATAGAGAGAGAGAGAGAGAAAGGTTCAAAAACGAACATTAAGAAAAAATATCAAAATCCATTTATTTTAATTCCTATGTTGAAATTGGTCCGCGCCACCGGCACCCGAGACTATTACTGCCAGCACACACCCCCCCCCCCAACCCCCTGTAATACCCCGTAATTTTACTGATTTTATTTAATGGGATTAATTAAATTAAATTAAATGGGAATTGATCGGAAATTAATTCGAATTTAAATACTAGCGAGACGTGAGTTGGTATTTAATTATGATGATAATATTGAGTATTACTCAGTATATATGGTAATATATGATTATTGAAATTATTAAAATTGTCGCGAGTCATAAATACGACAATTCGAGAAATTAAGTTGGGACGCGCGTGTCAGTCGCGTCAGGAATCAATTTAATTAGATTAAAAAACTAAATTATAATTTTATCATTCGTATGGTCATTTTGAGTGCGCCAACGTGTCCGTAGGGGTCAATATAGTCAGAAAACACCAGTCGGGGGTTTAGTTTGGGTCCCGGGGCATTTTTAGGCCAAACCGGCAACCCGTGAGGGTATTTTAGTCACTTTAAATTTTAAGGAAATTAGACCCACATTTTTTAGGGTTTATCTAATTGTTATTGTGAAGTCCATTAGGGCCATCATCAGCTAAAAGTAAGAAGTGGGCTACGTGAGATAGAGGAGAGGTTACAGGAGGGTTACAAGCCATAACCACCACCACTTTCGACGGAATTGTGACCAGAGAGAAGGAAAGAACCGGCCTTTGACATCACCAGCAAATCTGAACATCAAACCTAAGGCAAGTGATTTGATTTCATTAATTTTCAACGAATAATTCTTCCATGCTAGCGCAGGGCTTGTTAATAGCCTTGAAAGATGATGAAAACTCATGAAATTGGAGTAGAACCCGAAATCTTGGATAGGAATTGCATGTAGATTAGTTCTAGACAAAATTCAGTAACCAAAACATAACCCTTGATAAACTAAAAACGGATTTAAGAAGAGAAATATTATGGTTCTTGAAGAAAATAGGAAACTAGAGTTTTATGAAGATTTGATCCAAGTAATGACTAATTGTTGATGGTTTAAAGGTTTTGGGACGTTAAAAATCATGTATTTAGGTTGTACAATGATCATATATACTTATATTAGAATCTCGCATCTTGTAATGAGGTTTTGGGACAAATCTGGGACTGAAAAACGAAGACGTCCATAGCCTCATCTGGTATGATCGATCGATCGACATTCATAGATCGATACCCCCAGAAAGGGTGATTTTTCCCTTTTTGATTTTAAGTATTTTCGGCCATCGAATGTTGTAGTTGGGGATTATGTGAATGCATTAGGACTTGAAGAAGACCAGTAGGGTATTATATTCGAAAATCGGAATACATTAGGTTAGAATTGGGTTGAATTGTCGCATTGAATTCTCGAGTGTCTGACGAGTAATTGTCTATGTTAAGATGTGAGAGTATGATTTAAATCCTTAGGAGTAATAAGTTAGGATTTGAGACATAAATAAGGAGTTAAGAGTACTGAAATAATATGTGAGAATAGTAGGAGATGTAGTAACCTCTTTGGTTAGATTTAAGTACTCGAAACTATACGACGTGAGACGTATCGGTGGATTATATTATATATTATCCGGAAGTATAAAAATGTACTATTTGGAGTAGCGGTATAAGGATTGAGAACATACCTTTAAAAATATTATAGGTTATCTAAGTTGCGTGAATGCTTAGTATATGAATTATTATGTGTATAACATACCTACCATACTTGCTATCACGGAAGGTCAACTTTCGGAATAGGGTCATCTAATCTTTGTGTGCCCATGGGGGGATTTAGATCGGTACCTTAAGGACATAGGACTGTGAATGACTTATTTGTGAGTTAATAAGCCAGCTGACCATGGGAGCGTAGGTATGTGCATGACCCATGGGTATGTGAACTATGTTCGGCTCCAATATGTGTGATTTTGCTTATTGAAAAGATTCTTGAGAGATTCGGAACTCGTAGTTGTGACACCCCGACTAATTAAACACCGGGTAGCTACTCCTTTATAAAATTAATTCAAAATGCCAAGTTGGCTCAGTTAATAGCATCACTGTCGAAAACATTTTAAAGATTACTAACCACCTAGTATTTAAAAAGTAAGTGCCAAATTTTATTAAATCTGATTAACATGCAACAAAAGAAATGAAGAAATAAATAACACCATTCACCATACTGAAGTGAAACGAATAACCATCACAAAATGTAAATAAAACCTGGAGGAAAAACTCCTCAATACAAATCCCACAACTGATAAGTAAACTGAAATAAATAGCTAAAACTGAATACTGAGTAATACATGCTAGAGTCTGAAAACTGAAATGTAAAAATGCTCTAAATAGAAATGGGCAACATGCCCTACAACTGATAAATAGATCGTGACTCTGGAATCCAAAAGATAGAAGCGTCTATGAGCAAATCCCTGTAGCTTCCACAAACAGCTACAGCTCGTCACCTGAATGAGTACCTATGCTTGGTGTCCTTGTGGCTGGGCACCTAAAAAGGTTTTACAAGAAAATATATTTGAAAGCAAATGGGTCAGAGCCCGAAAGTGGAAATCATTTTAAAAACCTGCAAGTGCTTTAAAAATATTTAAAACATTAAATGCAAAGTACATGTTAGGACGTACACTCGCATGATATTCTCACCTCTCGTCTAACTGTGCACTCCTAACGTAAGTACCCATCTATAACTACCCTTTCCACTAGCTAAGTGACAACGTAACTAGCTAGACTACCAAAGGTTCTACCCATTTTACTCGGTTAATTTAACATAACAACGCTCGTAATTTAATAGAGGTTTAACGTAAACTCAGTTACTACATATGCCATTGATATAACTATCAGCTAACTCATTATATAACTCGAAACAATACCGTAATATTTTTACAACATTAACATGAGGATTCCCATTAATATAACGTATATTATTCATCTCATAAATATACAATACAAGCACCCCGCAATCTAAGCTGTAGTGCACACATACTCTGCTATCCATCCCAGTACATCACGTACATAAGGATCACATATTCCGAATCTCTCAGGAATAGTTTACCGATAACAACATCACAAATAATGGAGGCGAACACAGTCACCATCTCATGGGTCACGCACATACCTACGCTCCCATGGTCATGCAGACTTATTAATATCACAATAAGTCCTTCTATGATCTATGTTCATCAAGGTACCAGTCTATATCCCCCCCGTAGGCACACAAGGATTAGAGGGTCCTAAGCGAACGTAACCTCCCGTGATAGCAAGTATGGTAGGTATGTCATACACACAATCCATATACCAATACTAAGTAAACACACATCTTAGTAATATCGTATTTTAATTGTAGTACATATTGCACCTTCGTACTAATTATAATTATCACAACTTATTTTATTCCGGTTCATAATTATACGTGCCATATTTTATCCTCACATCGTAGTAAACACTCACATCTCATCCCAAACGGTTCATTGAATATAATTCTAGTATATGATTCACTCCTCTCAATAACCCAACAGTCCCAAATCAATCACTATATCATCAAAGGAAGGCTAACTCTACCCTTGAACCAGTTTCCGGAACTCCAAAAGTCAAAACAGTCCAAAAAGGACCAAACTGTCAACTCGTTAGAAGTCTCGTTCGAACGAGGCTTCGAACGAGTTTGGACTGTCAGGTCGTTAGAAGTCTCGTTCGAACGAGACTGTTCGAACGAGATCCCAGTTCGTTCGAACGAACTGACCCTTCTAACGATATCTCGTTCGAACGAGATATCGAACGAAAACCCCACTCGTTAATAACGACTGGTCAACTCGTTAGAAGCTCGTTCGAACGAGCTCGTTCGAACGACCTGGGGGCTGCTTCTAACGAGATGCCAGTTTCGGCCCAGATTTTTTTTCCTATTCGTTTTTCACCATTTATAACACTTCTAATCTCTCCCAAAGTCCATCCTAACAACGTTTTAGGGTCTATAATCAATGCTAAACATATATAGTCACATCCTAACATGTTTCTAAGGGATCAATCCATCCAAATATTAATTTAATTTACACCTTTCTACACTTTTTCCAATTATCTCAAGAACATGAACCCTAACTACATATCATCATCAAATCCCAGAATATAATTCGTTTTCTTTCCTTCTAGTCACAATTATAATAAGGGAAATCATTTACCTATCATACTACATGCAATTCTCTTCAAAAATTTTAAGTTCTAAACCTCAAACTACATGGGTTTTCATTATCTTCCAAGAACAGTTGAAATTTATCAATTTCTAACATGGAGGAAACATTCTACGAATTTAAATACGATTAAAACACTTGCCTTGGTTTGATTTCTGGTTTGGCGTAGGTTTGGTGAAGATTCTGCAGAGTTTCTTCTCTCTCTCTCCTTCTCCAAGCTTTCTTCTTCAAAAGGCTATGGTGGCTAGGGTTTGCTTTGGGGGAAACTTATGAAAACCTAATTTAATAAACCTCCGTAGCTTGTTGGGTTAATAAGGGTTGGTTGGGGTCAATCCTTATCAGATTACAACTCTCAATTTTCGTCACTTTTAATTACCCAAAAATACCAATTTACTAAAATACCCTTTATAGTGCCGGGATGGCCTAAAAATACCCCGGGACCCAAACTATACCCCCGGCTAGTGTTTTCTGACTATCTCGACCCTTCCGGACGCGTTGGCGCACTCAAAACAACCATACGGATTATAGATTTTAAATTCACTTTTATTAACAAAATAATATACCGTGACGCGGCGGTCCCACGCGTCTCAATAAAATTTCCAAATTGCCGTATATAAATCTCATGACAAATTTTATAATACCAAGTTCATATATAATCATATATGCACATAATCAAATATCAATACGCATCTCATTAGTATTTATAACCCGGATTAATTTCCAATTAGTACGCAATTACTTAATTAATCCCAAAAATAAATATAGCCAAAAGTACGGGGTATTACATACTTCCCCCCTAATAACTGAATTTCGTCCCGAAATTCGAAACTAGAAAGTACCTGCTAAAAACAGCTCTGGATAACGCTCGCGCATCTCATCCTCGCGCTCCCATGTGGACTCCTCGACATTGTGATGTCGCCACTGAACACGTACTAACGGGACTATCTTTGACCGTAGTTTCCTCTCGCTTCGGTCCAAAATAGCAATCGACCCTTCCTCATAAGAGCTATCCGGCTGGAGATCGATGTCCTCCACAGCAATGTGAGAATGAGCCAAATCATCCCTAAGGTATTTCCTCAGCGAGGAAATATGGAACACGTCATGAATCCGATGCAAATGCTCCGGTAACCCGAGTCTATACGCAACCGGTCCTATCCGCTCAATAATAGGAAACGGCCCCACATACCTCGGTGCCAACTTCCCCTTCTTTCCGAAACGCATAATCCCCTTCATCGGAGAAACCCTGAGCAAAACCTGGTCCCCCACTTGGAACTCCCTGAAAAACCTCTTCGCATCAGCGTAACTCTTCTGCCGGTCTTGAGCTACCCGAATGCGACTCCGAATCAACTCAATCCTTGCCGAAGTATCCTGAATCACTTCCGGCCCAAGTAGTTTGTTGTCCCCCACCTCCAACCAACATGCTGGGGAACGACAAGGCCTACCGTACAATGCCTCAAACGGAGCCATGCCAATCGTGAACTGATAGGAGTTATTGTAAGCAAACTCCACCAGTGGAAGGTACTGCTCCCATCCACCCCCGAAGTCAATAATGCACATGCGTAGCATGTCTTCCAACATCTGATTGGTGCGCTCTGTCTGCCCATCAGTCTGCGGATGATAAGCCGTACTCAACCGCAATTCCGTGCCCATGGCCTCCTGGAAACTTTCCCAAAACCTCGAAACAAATATCTTGTCTCTGTCAGACACGATATTCAGGGGCACACCGTGAAGTCTCACAATCTCTGAAATGAAAAGCTGGGCATACTGTCCCGTAGTGTAGTCAGTCCTTACGGGTAAAAAGTGAGCGAACTTGGACAATCTGTCCACAATTACCCAAACGGAGTCGTGACCCCTCTGCGACGTAGGCAACCCCGTGATAAAGTCCATGGATATGCTCTCCCACATCCACACCGGAACCTCCAATGGCTGTAGCAATCCTGTTGGTCTCTGATGATCCACTTTTACAAGCTGACAAGTGGCGCATTTCGAGACAAACTCAGCGATATCTCTCTTCATACCGCTCCACCAATACTGCCGTCTTATGTCTTGGTACATTTTGTCCCCTCCGGGATGTACCGCGAACCGTGAGCCGTGCGACTCCGCCATAACATCGTGTCGCAATTCTTCCCCTTCCGGAACTACCAATCTCCCATTGAAGCGTAATCCCCCGTCTGAGCTAACGGTATAGGATTCAGCTCCCTCAGCGAGTAATCGAACTATCTGCTCCTGACAGAACGAATCATTTGCCTGTGCCCGTACAACCTTCGTGACAATCTGCGGTGTAACGGTCATCACAGACATGAAAGATCGGGCCACTGCATCCTGGTGTCCCAATTCCTTCCACTTCGCTTTCCACACCTCTGCCACCTCATCTGCTGGCCTGCGGCTCAACGCGTCTGCTACTACGTTAGCCTTACCCGGGTGGTACTGAATGTCGAACTGGTAGTCTTTCACAAATTCAAGCCACCTACGCTGCCGCATATTCAGTTCCTTCTGCGTGAACAGATACTGTAGTGACTTGTGGTCCGTGAACAGCTGAAACTTCTCCCCCAAAAGATAGTGCCTCCAAATCCGTAAGGCAAATACTACTGCCGCCAACTCCAAATCATGCGTGGGGTAATTCTTCTCATGAGGCTTAAGCTTACGGGAAGCATAAGCTATGGCATGTCTCTCCTGCTGCAACACGCCTCCCAATCCTTGCAAAGACGCATCGGTGTAAACCAAATACTCAACTCCCGGTCTCGGCAATGCTAACACAGGCGCTGAGGTCAATTTGTCCTTCAACTCATCGAATGCCAACTGACAGGCATCACTCCAGATATATGGCACACCCTTACGAGTAAGATGTGTCAAAGGACCTGCTATCTCTGAGAAACCCCGAATAAACCTCCTGTAGTATCCTGCTAAACCCAAGAAACTACGAATCTCCGTCGGTGTCGTGGGCTGTCCCCACTCCCTCACCGCTGATACCTTCCCTGGATCAATCGATATTCCCTGGTCGGAAATAATATGACCCAAGAACTGGACTTCCTTCAGCCAAAACCCGCACTTCTCATATTTTGCATACAGCTCGTTCTGACGAAGTGTCTGCAAAACCTGCCTCAAATGCTCGGCGTGCTCCTCCTCTGTCTGAGAGTAAACCAGAATGTCATCAATGAAGACAATGACAAACTGATCTAGGAAATCCCTGAACACTCTGTTCATCAAGTCCATAAACACTGCTGGAGCGTTGGTCAAGCCGAAAGGCATAACCCGAAACTCATAAGAACCATATCTCGACAAGAACGCAGTCTTCGAGACATCCTCCTCCCTGATACGCAACTGATGGTATCCTGACCTCAAGTCAATCTTCGAGAAGAAAGAAGCTCCTCTCAACTGGTCGAACAAGTCATCGATTCGAGGCAACGGATACTTATTCCGTATCGTGACCTTATTCAACTCTCGGTAGTCTACGCACAACCTCAGTGAACCATCCCTCTTCTTAACAAATAAGACTGGAGCGCCCCAAGGTGAGGTACTCCTACGAATAAAGCCCTGCCCTAACAGCTGCTCTATTTGATCCCGTAACTCTCGCATCTCAGCTGGAGCCATACGGTACGGTGCACGTGCTATAGGTCTCGTACCCGGTAGCAAATCAATAACGAAGTCTATCTCTCGACTGGGTGGTAAGCCTGGTATCTCCTGAAACGCATCCGAATACTCCCTGACAACCGGAATCGAATCTAAAGGAATCACAACCTCCTTAGAGGTATCCTCCTCTATGTAATACAGATGAGCGATCGATCCTCCCTCTGGGCGAGGCATCGCCACTAAAAACATCTCTTGCCCCGGAATGGCAAAAACAATGCTCCCGCTGAAGCAGTCAATCATGGCCCTATATGCTACGAGCCAATCCATACCGATGATCACATCGTGAACATACATGTCTAACACTAGCATGTCTGCAGGCAATACCAAACCTCCAACCTCTACCCCGACTCCCCGGCATATAAAGAAAATAAGTGACCCACTCCCCAATGGTGAGTCGACACACGTCACTGTGCTCTCTGCCGTAGCTAACAATCCTAAAGCTTTCGCGAAGTGTGTAGCAATAAAACAGTGTGTAGCACCCGTATCAAATAACACCCGACCCATAGTGCCATGGATAGGAAACGTACCCTCGATCGCGGGCGGTGCCTGTGGAACTGCAGCCTGGTGAACGTTGTAGACACGTCCATATTGTAGCTGCCCCTGCTGAGCTGGGACTGCTGGAATGGGTGGCAATGCTGCCATCTGTGGCGGTGCGGGAAGAGCGGCGGGAAACATAGGTCTCTGTGGCTCCTGGCGAGCACCCTGCTGCTGCTGCTGTGGGGCCCTGCCCCTATCAGGACAATCCTGCTTCTTATGGCCAGTCTTGCCACAAGTAAAGCACTTCCCTGGGAAGTTCCCTCCCCTCTGCCCCTGCTGTCCCCGACCCTGGTGGCCGTTACCATTCCTCCCTTGGCCCTGCTGGCCCTGATGGAACTGCTGCCCATTCTGCCCCTGCTGGCCCTGATGGCCGTTTGGACCCTGATGGCCCTGGCGGAAACCTCCCTGTCCCTGCCTGTAGTTCCCTGACCGGAACCTCTTATTGTCCCCCTGCTGGGTACCCTACTCAGTCTGTCTCTTCCCCTGACCGGTTTGTGCCCCGCTGGCACCATGTCCTCCAGTCCTGCCCTGATGGCTAGACTCCCCTGACCGCTTGCCCTCGGCCATATGAAAACGGTGGTCCTGGCAGTGCAATAGTGCAGCGTTAACCACATCAGAATACGTGGCCAACGATAGGTTCCCTAGCAGATGCTGGCGGATCCTCCAATTCAACCCGTCGGTGAACTTCTCTATCTTCTTCTTCTCTGTTGGAATCTCGTCTGGAACGATATTCAACAGGTTAGTGAACTCGGCCTCATATTCGGCCACGGTCTTGCCCTCTTGCTTCAAACTCATCAGTTTCCTCCTCATCTCTGTATGAACTGCGGACGGAAAGTACTTGCGGTCGAACCGCACCCAGAACTCCTGAATCGTGAGGGTATCCCTCTCCTCCGCGGTGGTAATGGACTCCCACCACTGTAGTGCAGATCCCACTAGCTTGAAAGTAGCTAGCACCTGTTTCTGGACGTCAGTGCACTCATGCATCCTCAAATGCCTCTGTATGTCCTTCCTCCATTGGCTCGAGACTACCACGTCTGAGCTACCGGCAAATTCTGGCGGATGCGCTTTCTGAAAAGCGTCTCGTACACGCTCCCAAGCAGACGGGAATGCATTAACCTGTACTGGCGCGGCAACCGGCGCCTGCGGTGGTGCCTGCTGAATCACGGCAATCGCAGCATTTACCGCTTGGGCTACTATAGCAGCAACCTCAGCGGCGTTCAACATGCCCTGAACTGGAGCGGGCTGTGGTTCGGGCGTAGCATTCCTGGGAACTCGTCGTGCACGTCGTGGAGGCATCTGAAATAAGAACAAAGTTTATAAGTTCATGGTTTATAAACTTAAAATAGCTGAAGATCGAAGCATACACAAAAGAATACAACAGTCCTAAAATATAGGGCTCTATATCAAAGAAAATGTAGCGGAAACATAATAGCCGTACAGATCCTAAAGGACACTAGAACCTGATGCTCTGATACCACCTGTGACACCCCGACTAATTAAACACCGGGTAGCTACTCCTTTATAAAATTAATTCAAAATGCCAAGTTGGCTCAGTTAATAGCATCACTGTCGAAAACATTTTAAAGATTACTAACCACCTAGTATTTAAAAAGTAAGTGCCAAATTTTATTAAATCTGATTAACATGCAACAAAAGAAATGAAGAAATAAATAACACCATTCACCATACTGAAGTGAAACGAATAACCATCACAAAATGTAAATAAAACCTGGAGGAAAAACTCCTCAATACAAATCCCACAACTGATAAGTAAACTGAAATAAATAGCTAAAACTGAATACTGAGTAATACATGCTAGAGTCTGAAAACTGAAATGTAAAAATGCTCTAAATAGAAATGGGCAACATGCCCTACAACTGATAGATAGATCGTGACTCTGGAATCCAAAAGATAGAAGCGTCTATGAGCAAATCCCTGTAGCTTCCACAAACAGCTACAGCTCGTCACCTGAATGAGTACCTATGCTTGGTGTCCTTGTGGCTGGGCACCTAAAAAGGTTTTACAAGAAAATATATTTGAAAGCAAATGGGTCAGAGCCCGAAAGTGGAAATCATTTTAAAAACCTGCAAGTGCTTTAAAAATATTTAAAACATTAAATGCAAAGTACATGTTAGGACGTACACTCGCATGATATTCTCACCTCTCGTCTAACTGTGCACTCCTAACGTAAGTACCCATCTATAACTACCCTTTCCACTAGCTAAGTGACAACGTAACTAGCTAGACTACCAAAGGTTCTACCCATTTTACTCGGTTAATTTAACATAACAACGCTCGTAATTTAATAGAGGTTTAACGTAAACTCAGTTACTACATATGCCATTGATATAACTATCAGCTAACTCATTATATAACTCGAAACAATACCGTAATATTTTTACAACATTAACATGAGGATTCCCATTAATATAACGTATATTATTCATCTCATAAATATACAATACAAGCACCCCGCAATCTAAGCTGTAGTGCACACATACTCTGCTATCCATCCCGGTACATCACGTACATAAGGATCACATATTCCGAATCTCTCAGGAATAGTTTACCGATAACAACATCACAAATAATGGAGGCGAACACAGTCACCATCTCATGGGTCACGCACATACCTACGCTCCCATGGTCATGCAGACTTATTAATATCACAATAAGTCCTTCTATGATCTATGTTCATCAAGGTACCAGTCTATATCCCCCCCGTAGGCACACAAGGATTAGAGGGTCCTAAGCGAACGTAACCTCCCGTGATAGCAAGTATGGTAGGTATGTCATACACACAATCCATATACCAATACTAAGTAAACACACATCTTAGTAATATCGTATTTTAATTGTAGTACATATTGCACCTTCGTACTAATTATAATTATCACAACTTATTTTATTCCGGTTCATAATTATACGTGCCATATTTTATCCTCACATCGTAGTAAACACTCACATCTCATCCCAAACGGTTCATTGAATATAATTCTAGTATATGATTCACTCCTCTCAATAACCCAACAGTCCCAAATCAATCACTATATCATCAAAGGAAGGCTAACTCTACCCTTGAACCAGTTTCCGGAACTCCAAAAGTCAAAACAGTCCAAAAAGGACCAAACTGTCAACTCGTTAGAAGTCTCGTTCGAACGAGGCTTCGAACGAGTTTGGACTGTCAGGTCGTTAGAAGTCTCGTTCGAACGAGACTGTTCGAACGAGATCCCAGTTCGTTCGAACGAACTGACCCTTCTAACGATATCTCGTTCGAACGAGATATCGTTAGAAAACCCCACTCGTTAATAACGACTGGTCAACTCGTTAGAAGCTCGTTCGAACGAGCTCGTTCGAACGACCTGGGGGCTGCTTCTAACGAGATGCCAGTTTCGGCCCAGATTTTTTTTCCTATTCGTTTTTCACCATTTATAACACTTCTAATCTCTCCCAAAGTCCATCCTAACAACGTTTTAGGGTCTATAATCAATGCTAAACATATATAGTCACATCCTAACATGTTTCTAAGGGATCAATCCATCCAAATATTAATTTAATTTACACCTTTCTACACTTTTTCCAATTATCTCAAGAACATGAACCCTAACTACATATCATCATCAAATCCCAGAATATAATTCGTTTTCTTTCCTTCTAGTCACAATTATAATAAGGGAAATCATTTACCTATCATACTACATGCAATTCTCTTCAAAAATTTTAAGTTCTAAACCTCAAACTACATGGGTTTTCATTATCTTCCAAGAACAGTTGAAATTTATCAATTTCTAACATGAAGGAAACATTCTACGAATTTAAATACGATTAAAACACTTGCCTTGGTTTGATTTCTGGTTTGGCGTAGGTTTGGTGAAGATTCTGCAGAGTTTCTTCTCTCTCTCTCCTTCTCCAAGCTTTCTTCTTCAAAAGGCTATGGTGGCTAGGGTTTGCTTTGGGGGAAACTTATGAAAACCTAATTTAATAAACCTCCGTAGCTTGTTGGGTTAATAAGGGTTGGTTGGGGTCAATCCTTATCAGATTACAACTCTCAATTTTCGTCACTTTTAATTACCCAAAAATACCAATTTACTAAAATACCCTTTATAGTGCCGGGATGGCCTAAAAATACCCCGGGACCCAAACTATACCCCCGGCTAGTGTTTTCTGACTATCTCGACCCTTCCGGACTCGTTGGCGCACTCAAAACGACCATACGGATTATAGATTTTAAATTCACTTTTATTAACAAAATAATATACCGTGACGCGGCGGTCCCACGCGTCTCAATAAAATTTCCAAATTGCCGTATATAAATCTCATGACAAATTTTATAATACCAAGTTCATATATAATCATATATGCACATAATCAAATACCAATACGCATCTCATTAGTATTTATAACCCGGATTAATTTCCAATTAGTACGCAATTACTTAATTAATCCCAAAAATAAATATAGCCAAAAGTACGGGGTATTACAGTAGTCCTTATGTACGTGATGTACCGGGATTCGGTAGCAGAGTATGTGTGCACCGCAACTTAGCCTAGGGGTGCGCTAATTGTATATTTATGTTGGGATTAATATACTTGTAATTGTAACAGATTCTTTGTTAAAGTGAATATGAGTACTTGAGACATTTTGAGAAGGATTAAAAATGAGAATTTCCTATAATAATTATTATAAATCAATCTGGGAAATAAAAAGGTTAGATACACACAGGTTATGTTAGAATGTCTTGAATAAACCCCTATATTATAATGTGACGACAGGAAGTGGTACAAACTAGATAGTTAACAACATAACTAGGACGGGTTACGGATATACGTTAGGCGTGCACACTAGCGGAAAGGCGAGAAACTCATGTGAGAGAACATAACTAACATGTATTTAATATTCATTGTTTAATGCAATTAAACCCTTGCTATATTTTAAACAGTTTTCACAATGGGCTCTGACCCGTTTGTTTTCAAATCTAATTTTCTTGAAAAACCTTTTAGGTGCCTAGCCACAGGGACGCCAAACATAGGAGTTTCATTTCATTGATGTGTTGTAGCTGCTGAGGAAGTTACAGGACCTCGATAGTAGACGCCTCCACATTCTACATTGATTCTATTTTAGATTTATTCATCTGTTAGGGCATGTCGCCCTTTTCTTTTAGAGACAGCTTTATCATACTTTCAGTTTTGGAGATTATTTAATTAATTATTCAGAATTTGTATTTGATTTTATTCAGTATTTGGATTATTCAGAGGAGTGTTACTCCAGACTCATTTATTATTCCATTTATATTCTGTGGTGACTGTGATGTGATTGTGGTATCATTAGTTAATAATTTAATTGGTTGCATGTTAATCTAATTTAAATAAAATTTGACAACTCACTTTTTAAATATTAGGTGGCTAGTAATTGTTTAAAAATATTTTTGACCGTGATGCTATGAACTGAACCAACTTGACATTTTGTATTAATTTGAATAAAGGAATAGCTACCCGGTATTTAATTAGTTGGTGTGTCACACCCCTCAACCCCACCACCACCATGGAAACATCCTGGCAGCAGGTATGGTAGCCCTCATGGTGGTGGGGGTGGGTAGGTGAGGGTGGGGGGTGCTGACTGGAATGGTCTCGAGTGCCGCTGGCGCTGACCAATTTCAACATAGGAGCCAACATTAATGATTTTTTGGTATTTTTCTTTAATGTTCGTTAAAATGTTCGCTTTTGAACCTCTCCCTATATATATATATATATATATATATATATATATATATATAGAGAGAGAGAGAGAGAGAGAGAGAGAGAGAGAGAGTCGCGCTCTCCGACATACCTCCTAACAACATACCTAGTAACATACCCTTTTTTTTAAATAGTAAAAAAAAAAATTGAGATGATATTTTTATATGGGTTCATGATATTTCAATGTTCCCCTATAAAAAAATATCAATTGAAAATAATGATTTTTGTTATTTTTAAAAAATAGGACAAAAAACTGCGAGTTTTTACCGTTTAAAACTGTCAGTATTTTTACCTATTTTTTAAAAATATCAAAACACATTATTTTGATCTGAATTTTTTTACAGGAGCACAATGAAATATCATGACCTCATATAAAAAATATTAACTCAAAATTATTTTTTTTACTATTTTAAAAAAATAAGTATGTTCGTAGGTATGTTTAATGAGGTATGTTAGAGAGCCTATATATATAGATATATATAGAGAGAGAGAGGCTCACCTACATCATGCGCTATACATCACACCTAATTCTATGCCCTAGAAAACTTTTTTTTTCAAATTATATATTTTTCCCTTGAAATTAACCTTCCAATCAACCCATATGCAAAAAATTAGGTCAAAATGCATTTTGTAACTATTTTTAAAAAATTCACAAAAAACTGCTGACACAGACCCTTAAAAATAAGGTATTTTTAGCAATTTTTTGTAAATTTTTAAAATATAGCTACAAAATGTATTTTGACCTAATTTTTTGCATATGGGTTGACTGGAAGATTAATTTCATGGGAAAAATATAAAATTTGAAAAAAAAAATTTAGAGTCTAATATTAGGCGTGATGCATGGATAATGTATAGAACATGATGTACTATAGCTTGGCTCGCTCTCTCTCTCTCTCTCTCTCTCTCTATATATATATATATATATTATCTGACCCTTCTCTCTTTTATTCTCACATCTTAAGTCATTTTCACTTTAATCACTTCCGTGTCAACTTCCTATACTTTGTTTGAGAGTATTCAAAGTAGGAATTACAATTTCTTTCGGTGTTAACATTGTGCACATCACCACCTCACATCATATCCGAATTGTATTTATTGAAGATTTTTGCTTGCGCTAAAAATAGTATGCATCATTTTTTGTATTGAAAATTTATATTTCATAACTATGGATGATGATGAGCAATTATGTCTTGAAGAACAAAGCGTCCAATTATGCATTCTTGCTATAAGAGATGATTATAAACTAAAAGTTGGACAAGAAATTCAATCTTAAAATAAGGTTTACGAGTTTTATAATGAAGGAGACAGGTTTTAGTATAAGATGTTATTCTCTAAAAAAGATAAAAGACGCAAATGAAACCATTATGAAAGAGTATTGTTATTTTAAAAAAGGGAAACCTAATTAAAAAGTGACGAAGAAAAGAAAATGCATCATGGTATTGTACGAGAAGGTTATAAGGTGAAGTTATCAATTGTGAACAGTGGCTGATTCAAGAAAATATTTTTAAGCCTCCGTCAACGACTAAATACAGTATTCCCAATGGCATTATAAAAATAAAGATAGCGCTAAATTCTAAACCAATTACAAAAATAATAAGTCTATTTTGTGAAACTTAAGTAAATTTTATAAAAAAACATAAAACACGAAAGAATGAATAGAACAGAATATGTGAAAAGGTATTTTGTTTTGGTAAGGAAATCTATGCGTGTTTAAGTATGAAGGAGGGATTCAAAGGGATTATAAGACAAGTTGGAGTTGCATAAAACACATTTTGTTCCACTAGGCGTTATTAAGTATGAAGGAGGGATACAAAGGGATTATAAGACAAGTTGGAGTTGCATTAGAGTGGACCTAAGCATTTTTTTTCTATTTTCTTTTAAATAAAGATGGGCTACTCTAGAAATAAATGGCATATGCAATTGTTTTCTCCAGATTTGGACTGGGGCCTCCGCCCCTGGTTGTGAAGGGTAAATAAAGGACAAATTAAGTAGCAAGTCAATTTATTGTGAGTGACAACCATACCCTAAGGACAACTCCTAAAGCACATCTTTTAAGATCTCATCATTGCATCTCTGAAACAAAGAAATCCTTAACTACACAATTAGCATCCGTTATTATGCCTACGAATCAACAAATTAGTCTTTTAGGATTAAAAGCGGAAGGTATACAAAATATTAGGTATACAAAAAAAAGATATTATAAATTTTATGCGTGATCAAAAAAAATGATAGGACATGATGATGAATTATGAATCGAATACTTCTTGACGGAACAAGAAAAAAAGACTACTTTGCTTTCTTTTAGATACGAGACATGATGAAAATAAGTTGACTCGTTTTTGTGGGATGATGCCAGTGATAATATATCAAAGATCTGCAATTAAATGAAAAGAGAGAAAAAGAGGGGCTAGGATTTCATATTGCCATATAGTAGAATGTCTTACAATAAAAAGAAGAAGAGAGAATATATATAACCTACTACAACCACCTAATAATAATAGGAGAAGGGAAAATACTAAAATACCCTCAATGCTAAATAAAACTCTAATACCCCCCTCAAGGAATGGCATGTCTTAAAAAATTTACTTTGATATTGTATTTGATACTACTTAGAACACGAACAAATACAAATCCAGTTAGGCACTGAAAAAGGATGTGGGTTGATTAAATTATATTGTCACTTCATTGTTGTAATATTTTTTATTTGTAGATCATACGAATCCAACAACAAAGACAATGGTATTTATGAACTATAGTTTCACAACAGGTAATGTGAATTTGGAGTTGGGAGTGTACATAGTTTGCAACTCCCATTAGTTCACAATTTTTAATAAACTAATTATTAAAGTACATAATTAGCTCACTGATGCACTTAAATTACTAGAATTTGTGATAAACTAATTATTAAAGTACATAATTGCTAAAATTTGAAGAAAAAGTGGTGATGAACCCGTCGACTATCACTCAATAACAGTATAACAAATTAATGCCTGCCTTTACTGTCTTCAGGTAGAATTGATTCTAGTTCCCATTTAGCAAGTACTGCCATTAAAGTTCCCTCTAGTTCAGTTTGGATTATTGATACAGATGCAACAAATCACATATGCTACATCTTATCCTTGTTTTCCGACACATCCTGTTCAACTATTAAACTTGAGAATGTATTCAATATACAATCATTCAAGTTTAATCTCCTGTCTGTAAGTTATATTATCCTTTATACCATGGTTTAGGAATGTTTGACCAAATAGATTTACAACCACATAGACTAACAAAATAATATAATAAAAACACTTACAAGTCTATTGTGACTTAAGTTCGTTGGTGCTTTTACAGATATAGACTATAAACTAAATTGAGGGAACGAGTTGATAAATTGATATGTTCTTTAATAAGCATTGATTATGAATTTTAACAAGTTATCATTACTTTAATGGTGGTAGGGCTTGTGAAATGAACCATGAATGTGTTTCCAGTAACAAATGCTTTGGGTTCATCCCAAATACGACTCCAATTTAAACATAGGCACAATAAATCAATGAGTTTTAGGGCTTACAATGATTTATGAAGACCACATTATATAATATCTATTAGAATGCTTTTAAACCCACATAAAACATGCCGAATCAAAGTCATCTTAAAGCAGTTATACAAAACATATAGCAACAATAAACCCGAGAAATCCAAAACAGTTTCACAAAACCATAGAAAGTGCATATTAAAATAGTGCCTGCCCAAACGAAGGTTATAATCCTAGTAGTCTGGAATGTTTCTCATTATGGTCTCTAGTGGATCCCTTTTATAATGAGCCTTCCAATTAAATTTTTTACCTAAAACATAGAATGAAAAAAAAATCATAATCACAAAATATAAATGCGGCTCAATCCCATTTCTTTCCTCAAATACTTGGGTTTGTATGTATAAATAAATAAATGATTATTTGAAGTCATTCCCGCACCTTTGAAGCTGCGTTGAGCGTTTTTGGAGCCGCGTGCTTTTTCTTTTGCTTTTGCGTTTTCTTTTTCTTTTTCGAATCTCTCATCGTCCTTTTTATCCATGATCTTGAATTCTTCAAGAAATTGCTTCGCTTCTGGGCCTTTCATGACTGGAAGCACTGTCATGAGCGGGTCGTGCACCTGTATAACAATCTAATAATATGAGAGTTAGGGAATGCATGTTCTATACAGTAACCAGTGAGTTGAAAACAATTCAAAACTCAAACCAAATATGCATAAGCAGACTAGAAAACAATTCAAAACTCAAACCAAATATGCATAAGCAGACTAACATTACCCTCTCTTTACCTCTCTCAGCTCACTCAGATCTAGCTTTACATCTTACGCTCAGCCAAAACACATTGTAACACCGATAGGACTCAGATCAGTTCCGTTTCGATAAGCAATTTTCGGATTCGAATATGATCCGATAATCTGACAGATCATTTATTTGCACTACCGAATACGAATCTGTTAATCCCATCCAATATCTCACTAGCTAGCTATTTCATTTGCAATAAATGCTTTAGCCCATTAACTGAGCCCCATTTCACATAACCATAAGAAGAAATGCTCGCCAAGTCGGTAGGAAAAAAAACTAAAGATTCAGGTTATATCATATATTTTCTTTTTTAAAAAAAGGGCTTGAGTTGGTTTACAACCCACAGCAAATGATACAGTATCTTTAGAGCTCGCATAAACTGATGGTTAAGACCGGATGATTTTGAAATCACAACAAATGATTCGCATATACAGATCTATGTCTCTCGCGTATAGAAACAAATGTATCAAAAAGTGCACCAAATAGATCACAAATATATGTATTAAATTATTGATTTTTAGAAAAAAAAAATTACAAACAATACACACACACAAGTCGAAATAGATTGGGAGATGGAATGGAGCAGAATATTCGGAGATCAGAGATGAAATGGAATTGAGCGTTTTTTAAACACAGTAAAGGGCAGAAATTATATGGGAATGGTAAACATCAAATTAGAATAGAAGTTCAATAAACGGTTAGGATGTAAACATATATTAATATTTATATAAATATAAAATATATGTATAGTTAAAACGGATGGGATTATTGACCTAGGCATGTAAACATATCCGTTTCGTTCACCTAAGCATCTTCCGATCAAATCCGATAATCCGATGGATAACCAGTATGAACTACTGAATGTTTTGTACATTTTCTATTATTTATGAGCAAATTGCTAGAATGTTTGTGTGAGAATTTGAATGATTTCTACCAAAATGTGCGAGAACACTTTCAAGAACAAGTACCAAAAATTGTTCAAATACTTTCTAGTAACATATGACACTAAACACCCAAGTGATTTTTCAATACTGTACTCTTAGCATAATGGGGATATAGACACACACAGACAGATTAGATTAGAAAGACATACAGTGTTCAGACATTTATTATAGATGTCCCATGAGAAGTGTATCAGATCCTCAGTATCACTCAGAAGCCCCTCTAGCCGGTCAGGTGCGTATATTGACACAATATACACGTTATACCTGAAAACCATGAAACGCAGGTTCTTCTGACCCTCATTATCAAACGATACCTCATATTCGAGTAGCCAACTGTCGTACAAATCCTTTAGTCGCTCATCATCGAATACAATATCATGCAAATTTTCTTGACACTGCAAAAAGAGAATCAAAACAAACGACACTCAAAATAAAATAAAAACAATTATTATGTTATTTTTTTAACCTACCCACTCATGTATTGGAGCTGTCTATGTTTTCGTGACTGCAGATGACTTTTCATCCTCATCCCCCTGGTGTAAGTTTTCGATGCCTTTTTCTATTTTCTGCACAAGAGCAAGAAAATATGACCATTACAAAGCAAGCAATACAACTCATCATCATAAAAAGAAAGGATATATTGGAGTACGAAAAATGGAATTTAGTACTATATGTCACTTGTCTTAAAATTTTATAATGCCAAGTTATTTTTCCCAAAATTGTGGAGCAAGTAAAATGAAAAGATAGCAACCCCAAATTGAGCTTCAGAACCTAGACTAATTCCAACATTCAGAAGATCTTCAAAGTATGTGCATATATTCGTGTGTGCACATTTCCTAATTCAAGTTTTTGCAATTATGTGTATATATGTCTAAATACGTGTGCCATAGTATTGAAGATGCTTGGAGGTCGCTTACAATGTCATGAAAGTGACAAAACCATTCCCCATTTGGGGTTCTCTTAGAGTGGTATTATTCATTTTTATCTATTTATGATATATCTGGAGGACTTCTTTTGGTAATCCATGGGATCAATGGTTGACTTCCAAATTTATTAAAGAAAAGCAGACTTTCATCTATGTGATTAATGGTTGATATCGAGTCTCATTCAAACATCATGAGGTTTAATTAAGAATCACCATTTGACTTTTTGTGAAACACTCCGACTCTTAATTTGAGACAGAGGGAGTAATTTAATTACAGATGATATTGGAGAAATATAAGTACTAACAGGAGAGAAGAGAAGGAGGGGGTAGGGGGGGCAATTCAACACACCTAAATTGAAATCTCTCAAGTAACATACATATGAAAAGGAAATGATGTGAACACAGACGGATTCATATATTATTAGAGTAATGGATATTAGAGAAGTAATTATATTTGGAGTTTTTGTTTAATAATTTTCTATTAGATTAGGTTTCCTTATTTTTAGTTTCCCCTTGTCTAACAAGGAATAGGTTCAGTATTGTTTCAATCATCGGTTTTGTGTTTCAAACAATAGGGTTTTCAGATTTTGTTTTAATAATACATTTACTATTTATTGAAAAAAAACACCCCTAAATTGATGTGAATCGAGGGCATACTTGCCATTTTTGGAACATTTTTGGGCATAATAGTATTTCTACTTTCTTTTGTTATTTTTCTTTGAGGCATATACCAAATAGTTACTTGAACATTTTTTAATACACGTTTAGTCCAAGTCTTTTTATTTGTTCCAAAAAGTCCCTCAACATGTCGTTAGCGCGAACTTTAAAAATAAGAGAATATTGCTTAAATGAGTGTTTGAGGGACTTTTTGGAACAAAATAAAAATGCTTGGACTAAATGTGTATTAAAAAATGTTTGAGGGATTTTTTGGTATTTGATCCTCTTTCTTTTATTGTATTTTTCTTTCTTTTGCTTTAGATATAAAGGTAAGGAGTCGTAATGGGATTTTTGTAATTAGGGCCTTATCTTAGATCCTAAGCTACTGCTTCCCTTTAAATACCCTCGTCCCCATGTAAACCTCATTTAAGGTAGACTTGAATTTTGAAATAAAAAAGAGTATTTTTCTCTCTAAAAATATGTGTTATATATTTTTAGGAGCTTTTTGACGTGTAGTTCACGTCAAAAACATAATGGAAATGTCAACTGCAAAATTGAAAATCCATGTGACAGCTACCTAAAAGACAAAAATTGTATAATTAAGCTTTTTTCACGCAGTAGGTATTTTATCAAGCAGACCTCACATTCCATGACAATAGAAGTAAAATATAAATCAACAAACAAAAACATAAAACTAGTAACCACAAGAGTATATTCACTAAAATTGGGAGCTACCGAGTATCATAACCAATTCGATAACAAAATTGTAACATAAATTTAAATATTTCAAATGATGAGAGTCGATCGTATGCGGACCGACTTACAATCACCTTACGGACCATAAGTCAGACGGCACCGTTTCTTTGCGTCTTTCACCAATCAAAGAAAAAGAGGTGAAAAGAGAAATAAACAAATAAATAAATAATAAACGCTCTCACTTTTCTCCCAAACCCAGCCGTATAATACAAACCCTAGTGTTTTTATGTGGTGAGGGATTTTTTGAAACAAAATAAAAAGGCTTGGATTAAACGCGTATTAAAAAATGCTCGAGATACTATTTGGTATATGCCCCTTTAAAATATAGTCCCAAATACTAACATACCTCTCTCTGTATAAATTACATAAATTACAGTAGCAAATTTTTTTCACTTAATAGCATACTTGTGTTTGCAATTTTCACTTAATAATTTAAAATATAGTCACAAATAATAACATATATGTGTAGAAATCACTGTGGCTAATTTTTTTTCCACTTAATAGCATACCTGAGTAGGCATATTTCACTTAACAATTTCAAATATAGCATACCTGGGTTGGGTAGGTAATCTCAGACCAAGCCCGGGTCAGGTCATCCCCGGGTCGGTCGGGTCGGGTCAACCTGTTTTCTCCCTTTTTGCCTCTTTACTTGTTTGTTTTCAGCATTATATTTATATATTTTTTAATAAAATGGGTGCAAATATTAAGAACTCTTTTGATTTTCATAATATGCCAATCTTGAAATTATATTTTCAGCAGCAAGAATCAATAAATTATAATTTTTTTCCAAACAAATGAACTCATAAATTCTAACAAATAACGCTATATTTTGAGCACTAAATTGTTAAATATAAAGAAGAGAAAAATCTCAATGACGGAAGCAGAGTTGATCAGCATAAATTGGTCCACTATTCAAAAAAAAAATCTGAAAAGCGGAGAGAGATACCTGGTTTTGATCGGGTTTGAGATGGTTCCAGCGTTGAGAGATGGATGTGTTTGATCGGCTCCGGCGACCTCTGAGTCTGAAGACGCGTTTTCCGTCCACGGCTTTAAATGGGTACTGGAAAAAAAAACGAAGTGTGTGAGTGAATCCAAGCAAAAACTATAAATTGAAATGAAAGAACAATAATTTTTTACCCATCTTCATCACTCTACATATTGTTGTGTATGCCGCTGCCACTCTAGGATTAGGGCTTTTGTTTGAATTTGAATAGTGAGTTTAATAAACAAATTATTTGGTTTAATCCTATTTAGGCAGTTTTTTGCTTTTTATAACTCACAAATATCGTTTTGTCATTGATCCTTATAATATAAGGGTTTAAAAAGAAGGCATTATCATGAAATAAGCTACAAATAAAAATATAAGGAATTTGATGTAATCGACCAAACTACTTCATTTGACATATATAGTTGTAATTTCAAATATAAAATATATATATAAGTATTTATCAAAAAACATATGGGAACGCAAACAATAACATGGTTTCTTTTTATTTAGGTTTAATGTGAAAAATGTTGTTATTAATATGACAAGACAATGCAATCCTCCTCCCACTCCCACTATTGAGGGAAGAAGCAACCTAGAAATATTAGTAGAGACAAAGAATGATCAAAAAAATAAAAGGATTTTGTAGTAAAAACCCATAATCACGACCGGAGGAGGATGATCAATCCTGTAATAAAAACTCTTAATCATCAAGATCACTGAGTTTAAACATGTTTCAATTGACGGAGCCGTCGGATTCAGTTGATGGAGGTCGGTTGTCTGCTCAGACAACTTTGTCAGAGGAGGTCAAATGTCGGCGGTCGATTTGAGCGTGTGTGTTGATTCAGCTGGGCGTTTATTGAAATCAAAAGAAAACGTGATTTGGAGATTTTTTTAAATTAAAGTCCAGTTATTAGGAGAAAGGTCATGGTAACTTTTCTTTTTCACAAATAGGGCATCCAACATTTGTCTTATAAATATTGTCCTTGAAATTTTTTCACAACCCAAAGCACCTTTTTCTTACTTCTTAACCTCCGCTTATATCCCCGATGCACCTCTCTTCTCTGTGTGTCCCTATTGTGCCAGGTTCCTACCCTGACTAATTTACAATATGGTTTAGGTTATGAAAGTATATAAGACTGATGAGAAGAAAGAAAAATAAACAAAGAGAATTGAGAAAGAAAAGATATAATTTGATTCATTTTATGATATGATTACAATCAGATTCATCAACTTACTTTATACACAACTGAATTAACTTCTAGCTAACTCTTTACTGATGTGGCTAACTAACTAATCCAACTACAATTCGTTTTACAACTCACTCTCCTAACTAATTAATCTATTTTACAACTCACTGCATTTTAAAAGTAACTAATATAACTTTCATCTAAAACGACTTCGTATCATTCTAAGTTGTATTCCAATGATAAATATATCTCAATTAGGGGTTTGATGTTCCCTTTTTTTTGTATCCTTATCCGCAATGATCGAAATGAGGAAATTGATGAATGATCTTTTCATAATTTTCCCAAGTTGCATAGATAGTTGAGTGTTGGCCCACTAAACGACAACCATATTGTAGCACTTTGACCCTTATAAACTAGTTGTTAGTCTATGATAGTGATTTGTTCAAAGATAAAATGTCCATCCTCTTGTACAATGGGTAGGTGAATCCCATGTATGATATTGACTCCCAGCTTCTTTTTAAGCTTTGAAACATGGAAGATGGGGTAGATAGTTGATGTGAGGGTTAAGGCTAGCTTGTAGGTGTAGACACCCCCATCTTAGTACCCCCCCCCCCCCCCCAAAGTACCTTCTCAGGTCCCAAACACACCTCCCCCATAAACCCTAGGTCATCCTCCGAGAACTGATCTAGAGGCCACCGGACACTTCTGGGCCCCGTTTGACTTCGATCAACTCTTTATCCTGAGCGAAGCTCAATGAAACCTCTTGGGGGTTTGAATCCCCTTTCAAACGGTCCATACTGTGTGCGAATCGGTCTCATGTTTCGCACGAATGATCCTTTTCACTCTAAGAAGTGATCTTAAGGTTATCAGGCGTTTACGGGCCCCATTTGACTCTAGTCAACTCTAACTTGGGCGAAGCTCGATGAAATCTTTAAGGACTCTGAATCTAATTTCCAACGGTCCAGAACGTGCGCGAATTGGACTCATGATTTGCATGAATAACCCGTTTTACTCTGAAAGGCCACCGAGCACTCCCGGACCCCGTTTGACCTTGGTCAACTATTCAAACCGAGCAAAACTCAATGAAATCTCATAGGACTCTCAGTTCCCTTTCTAATCGCGGTCTCTCTCATCCATGTACCCACCCTAAGTACATTCTCAAGTCCCTAACACTCCTCCTCCGCCCGTAAACCCAGGTCATACTCCAATAACTGATTTGAAGGCCATTGGGCACTTTCGGGCCTTATTTTACTCCGATAAACTTTCCAACCTGAGCGAAGATTAATGAAACCTCGTGGGGCTCTGAATCCCCTTTCTAACAATCCATATCGTGCGAGAATTGGCCTGACATTTCACACGAATAATCCTTTTTACTTCGAGAACTAATTTTGAAGCCACTAGGCACTTTCGGGCCAATTTTAACTTTGTTCAACTCTCTAACATGAGATAAACTCGATGAAATCTTAAAGGTCTCTGAATTCCCTTTCCAACGGTCCATACCGTGCACGAATCAGCCTCACGGTTCGCAAGAACGACCCTTTTTACTCTGAAAGAACACTGGGTACTCTTGAGACTCGTTAAACCTTGATCAACTATCCAAACCAAGAGAATCTCAGTGAAATATTATAGGCCTCTAATTTCCCTTTCTAATGGTCCATGTCGTGCATGAATCAGCCTCGCGGTTAGCACGAACGACCCTTTTTACTCCTAAAACCCCCGTCTAGAGACCATCGGGTGCTTTCGATCCATGTTTGACTTTGGTCAACTTCTGAACCCGAGAGTGTCTCAATGGATTCTTGAAAGTCTATGAATCCCCTTTCTAACAGTCCCAGCCATGCACAATTCGAACTTACGGTTTGTATTTTATGCCTATTTTTCTGAAAAAGTCTCTTCCAGATTTCCTATAGTCACCCCAGTCCCCCGCCTATTGGCAAGGTGTACTTTCCTTGCCCGATAATTCAGGCACTGTGTCGATAGGCAGACTAAGGGCCATGACGATCGGCACCCCCTAAAATTGAGGCTTAAAACTGAGGCTTTGATCTTGGTTTTTACCTAAAATTGGATGCATATGGCCCTCGTTTATGGTCGTTGGCACAATATTATGGGTTTTCTATTTTTGGCCAAATAGGTCTTGCTATTTGGAAGAATTCGTGGGTTTTGGTACTTAGAATAACATGTCTTGCATTGTGAGAATTATTGGGGTTATGAGCTGCTGCGTTGAGAAGAATCAGAAAGTTACAATTTTGTGGGTGAATTGATTCGCCCTAATGCGAATCGATTCGCATTGAGGCAGTGTAGTAGGTCACCATTTTCGAATCGATTCGCTCATTTGCGAATCGATTCACCCCTGTTTTTGGCCGACTTTTACTGGTATCCCATTTTCTTTTTCCTTTTTTTACTTCTTTTATTTGTAACTTAGTATATAAGACTTCCTTTGTTTATTTTGGAAAGGACTCTCATTATATCTCATTTTTTTCTCTCTCTTAATTAGTTTAGACCTGGGTTTTGCTATTTGGGGGTTTTCATTGTTGGAGCTCACCCTTCTCCTTCCACTTTGGATAATTCCTCCATTAATGTAAGTTTACAATTCACTGTCCTTTTTGCCTACTTTTCTTATCTTTGTTCATTTTTATTCCGTGCTTTATTAATTATTTCTTGCCTAGATTAATTGTGTAGTTAATTTAATTAGTCTTAATATGATTAGTGTGCTTTAACTAATTAGTTGATTTTATTTATGTTAATTATGTGTAGCGACTAATTTAAATTAGGTTGTGTTGGATTGAACTCAGGGTTGAATGGTTAATTTGCTTTGGTGATGGAATTTTTACTCGTTTATTTTGATTGGGTTGTCCTAGTCAGTATGCCTCGGAGATTTAACGGGGTATATCATATATTCTCCGTATTTAAGACCTTGCGTGCGTAATTTTCGAGGTGTTTGTTGACGCCAAAACCATATTAGTCTTTTATGCAAATTTGGGGGTGTGACAACTCTTGATTTAATTAATTGACGAAACGAGATTCAATCTTAATAATTCGCGAACCCATGTAACCATTTTATACTAATTAACTCGAGGTGAGGGATATCCGACGCATCCTATAGTTTTTATTCTTTTGTTAACATAGATTAAATACACTCATGCCTAGTTTATCTTCTCTTTATTATTATTTTGCAAATTACCTTTTACACTTTTATTCTAGAAATATTAAACCTGGTAAATTCTAGCTCTAGTCTTTGTGGATTTTTTCGATACCCGAACTTGACCGATATACTCCCTTAAAAGAGTGTAGTCAATAGTTTAGGTTTTTGTATTAAGGTAGTGAACAGAAAATAACGATCGGCGTGCTGACTACGCGCTACTTTTCACCCTTAGTCGGACTCCTCCTTCTCCTCATTTAATCCCAAAGTGAAAGAATCTTGAGGACACTCTTTCCCAATTTATGGAAACTCGGTCAGTGATCAATGCCCAAACTTTTACCGACTTAAAGGCATCGCTTTCTAAGTTGTAATCTTCCTCAAGTGTCCAAGAGAAAGGAAAGTTTACCGTCCAAGGTCAACTACCTCCCTAGGGTTAACACTTTGTTATCTCTAATCCAGATAAAAATCAAGAGCAATATTTCGCGGTTACCACTCTACGCAGTGGTAGAGTTCTTGACTCGTCATCTCGTCCACATGATATGCAAAAATACAAGGAGGTTTCTCTCAGCACGAAAGAGGGAGAAGATGCCCCTTGGAAGAGAGTGAAAAAAAGACTCAGTTAGGCCCGAAGTGGTAGTGGAACCCCCAATAGACGCATTATACCCTCAATGGTTGGTTCTTCCGCCTAAAGAGACCGATCGTGATGGCATTATAGGTGTACGCGTAAGCGAGTGAAGCTTAAATAATCGTGTATGCAAAGTTTATCAAGGAATTCCTTACAGTGAAATGTAAATTAAAGGTAAAGAAAAAGGTGTTCTTAGCACAAAATGTGATTTCGGTACTTTTGAACGAACTCCCACCCAAGTATAAAGATCCATGTGCGCCCACCATTTCGTGCATTATTGGAAATAATGGAATCGAGAGAGCTTTAGTAGATTTAGGCGCGGAGGTCAAAATTCTACCCTATTCCATATATAAAAAGATTTATTAGGGAGAGCTTAAGCCTACCAAAATTTATCTCCAACTTGTGGATCGTTTCGTGAAGATACCCCAAGGGGTAGTTCAGGACATGATCGTTTAAGTCGACACTTTATACTTCCTGGTAGATTTTATCATGTGTTACACGGAGCCCTCCTCCCCATTAAGTCATAATGTTCCCATTATTCTTAGTTGTCATCTTTTAGCCATGAATAACGCGTTGATTAACACATATAATGGGCAAATGCAACTCACGTTCAGGAGCATAACACTCAAGATGAATATCTTTAACATCAATAAGCAAGTTGGTGATGAAGATGATTCACACGACACGGGTCTTGATGAGGAGTCAGTACACGAATAATTTTAAGGGTAGTAAATTTGGGGATCCACATGAGGCATGTTTAGTGATGGTTATCGAGAGCAATAGAGAGTTAGGAGAGATGAGCTTAGAAAATTATGAGAAAGAATTTGGTCCGGTGGATGAGAACCTCAATGTTGAAGTCCAATCACTATTGGACTCTTTTTGTCACTTATAAAAAGCAAATAGAGAGATAAGATAAATCAAATCCTTCTTTGTAAACGTCCACAAATGCTTTTTGAGTTCTCGGATGAGATCGGTGACATGGCTAGAGTTTCGTCCGATTTAGAGGTCGATCCATGCATTATCGTCTTTAAGGGAAATCTAGGCTAAATGCGTCACTCGATATTTAAAGATGATAGTCTCTCCAACTCTGGACAATTACGCTATAAGGTGATTGGGCACCTCTATGATTTCACTCACCTCGTTCATCATGTCCCTCGATGTGTCCAAGTTTTCTATTGGGTCGATTCTCAATTGTTTCGACTTTTGATTCATTATGTGGGGGAGATAGAAACGAGTTTATCGGACCCCGTACACGGGGTTAAGTAGGCTTAGGAGAAAGAGAAGGTTGTCATACCCCTAGGCATATGGGGTGATTGTTTTGTATTTTGAGTCATGTGTTGGTGTTATATAGTGTCTTATTGCATTTTAAATTTTGCTTTTTCTATTTTGTACGATTCTTTTCTTATTTACATTTTAGTCCTTTTGCTTGAGGACAATGCAAAAGTGTAAGTTGGGGGGTATACGTGCGTATTTAAACTCTACAAAATTTTAAAATGCCCCCACAGCCTAAAAAATGAAAATTTTCAAAATCAAAAAAGAAATTGAAAATTTTCAAAAAAGCCCAAAATAAATCAAAATAAATAAAAATTGGAATTTAAAATCTTAAAAAATACCGCTAAAATTTTATTTGAAGTGTAAATTTGTAAAAATCAAATGTATTAAGACGAAATTGACCAAAAATGGAATTTGACCTAAAATTGATGACTTGACGAATAAGTGTGGAGATTTTTAACCCAATGAGATTTCGAGCCTATAATTTTTTTAGTAATAAAATCAATTTGAGTTCAGTTCTTTTTAGAGTTAAAAAGTCATTGATAATTTCTAAATCACTGTTTGATCGGCTACGGAAAATAAGTAAGATATTGTTTTGAAAACGTGCAAAAAATGTCTCATAACTAAAATTAATCTCAACCCGCATATGGTAACATAATTAGTAATTCAGATAAATGAAGTTAGGTTATCATTTGTTTACCCACAAATATTATGTCCATAAAAAAATTGTCTTTTTTGTAAGCCTATTTGAGCCAAAAAAATGTTATGCCCTTTTCGTTTGGTAGCCTGAAAAACACAATTGGCTCGGAATTGCGAAGTTGAAAATTTATCAATTTAGTTAGTCCGGTATATAAAAAGGGGCAAGAAAAATAAGAAAAAATGCTCACACAAAAAGAAAAAGTATAAAATATAAAAAAAATATATGAAAAAATAAAAGGAGAAAGAGGAGAAAAGGAGAAAAATTAGCAAAAGCCCAAAAAATTGCGTACAGACATCGCAAGTAAAATTTCCAACTGTGAAATTCTAAAAGAATTCCATTATTACCCAAAACACCTTAACCTGAAAAAGTCCTAATTGAGTTCGATAAACAAAATCAATTATCGCGTGGAGAGCTGAAACACAAAAAGATAATAAAGATATAAAGCGGTGTGAATAAAGAATTGTGTTTTTCCTTTTTTCAATGACCGTAGCCCGTTCATGAGATCTTTTCACCCATAAAATTTATGTCTTTCAATTTGTGTGCGTGAACTCGTGTTCCATTACATTTACTCTTAATATTATGCACACTGAGAGAAAATAGTCACAATTTGAGTGATTCGTTTGTGAGAGCATTCCATGAAAAATTAAATTAAAGCGAATTTTTAGAAAGTAATGTAATGATCAATCGGTGGAAGTTAGTTGTTTAATTTTTGGCTTCGCACACATGCACTATGAATTGAGAGTGTCAGATAAACATTTGAAGTAATTATTTTGAAGGATATTAAATTGTACAATTTTTAGTTATTTCGATATTTTTTTTGAGTCGTGTGAACGACGAATTTTGTGGGTATATTCACTGCAAACCCTCACGAGACACCACTAGTTCTACTAGCATAACCTGGGGGTTTAACGACTTGTTACATATGTTGATGCAATCACTTGCCCGCAAAAGAGGTATTCTATCCTTAGTCATTTAGACACCCATTTAAACTCAGACTCTTATTCTTTTACATTGCTCGGGACGAGTAATGTTTTAAATTAAGTGGGATTGATTTAGCATAAATATTTCATATTATCCCCTTAATTTAGATACTTTTACGGTCCTATGCATTGTATTTACCGCGAATTTATATTATTGTTGTGATACTACCCTTTTTCGATGAGTATTTCATTTTTTATGTATTTCTCTCATGTTTTTACAGGTAATTTATGCAAGTGGATGCGAAAGAGAAGTCAAAAACGGTGAAAGAAACCCGAGAAAAGGAAAGTCAAGAGTGAATTCATAATTTATCAGTCAGAATTCGAAAGAGCATCTGAATGAAAAACCAAAGAATTTAAAGTCATGAGCACTCTGGAAGAAACAACACCTCAATCCGAGCTATGGTGAAGAAGTTATGTGCATTCAAAGTTGGGACAAGAATCGAGAGGTGAAAAGTGCAAATAGGAGAAAAAGATCAAAAAACGTGCACTTGTGCAGCGAATGTACATGAACTGGTTCAGATTAAAGGTGATCCTGTTCGGCTTGTGAACCGGTTCGGATCCCCTGGGGAGAATGGGTTTGGGGTCCTTGTTTGATTGATGTGGGAATTTTAATTTTCTCCTTATCTTTAGCTAAAGACTTGAGTCAATTTAGGACTCTCAAAATTGACTTCCATCACTTGTAAATAGTTATTAGGATTATTATTATCAGATATGTATTTATAGAAAGTAGAGAAAAACCCTATAAACTAGTGGATCAAAGTTTATGATTTATTTCCACGCAAAATTCATTAAGGAGTTGATTCCGTTCCAGAAAATTATTAAAGCTTATTCCTCGCATGTTCTTCACTCTACATTTTGGTAACGTTGTTTTAATGATTTATTCTTGTTATTCATTCACCGTGTCTTCCTGCAATCTTGATAGTTCATGCGTAGTGACTAACAACATCATGTCCGACTAAGATTTAGAGGGTTGGGTTCATGAAACCAACCCAGGTGTTAGAGTTGGAGTCTAATTGGGGTTTCATAAGTTGTCAAAACTAATATTATAGGTCTCTTAACTTCGTTTGTCATAGGCAACCAGAGTGTTTGTGAATACAATATATGTATTGATAACTTTGTCATTTAGGTTAGTTTATATACTAACTAAATATTACGCGGAGAAAAATCCCTATACATGTAATGCTTTAAGGAAATTTTCCTCTAATTAAATTAATAATTATTGAACATTTTGTAGCTAGCGACAATATCTACGGTTTAAGGGATTGGATCCTGATCCCACTTTTCTCAATAGTTTCAAAAACTAAAAAAAATTCAGTTTTATATCTTTTAGTTAAATTGCATTTGTTAGTTCGTTTACTTTAGTTACGTAGAAGATTGCATAAAAAATCATCACCTTTTCCTTTTTTCGTGAGTCGATAATTAGGTTTTATATGCCTTCCCCTAGTAGTCGTTACGATTTCATCACATTCCCTAAGGATTGACCCTAACTTACCAGGATCATTAATTGAGCTACTGGCTTGCCCTTGAGCCGTAGGTAAACTCACTGCACACACGTTGTGTGTCACTTCAGGTGGAAATATAGAAAATGGAGTTGCTAACCTATTTTGCTCAAAATAGGCAAAATATGTAACGGTCCTTGAAGAAATGACATCAAAGGCAAACTGATCCATATAAAACCAACTAAACCACGTGTCTAGGGACTAAGTTATAGTATGGAAAGGTATTAGGCACTCACTCCACCCTTTCGGTCTCTTATGGGCTATGATAATATTCTCATTTTTCTCCAAAATAAAATTTGTGTGTATAATGTGTGCGGAATGAAATAGGTGAGAAAATAAATCGTCATACCCACGCCATGGAAGAAATAGGGATGCTTAATTACGAGGAGTATATATAAAATAAAATAATATAAAAGGTAGTCAAAATGTGAGCAGCACACTCGATCACAATCCATCGCAAAGAATGGAATACGCATGTCTGATACGACCACTACAAATACAATAAAAAGAAAAGGCTATGTTATATGAAATATGTCGGATCATAATCCACTATGAGGAAATGGATATGCATGTCTGACGGGATTGTGAAAACGGAAAAAATAAAAGATATGAAAATATAATATAATTTCAGCAACAAGCTAGATCATAATTCACTATGATGAAGTGAATATGCATGACTGATTGGGTTGCTAAGAATATATAACCTAATGTATGCATTATAATTTATATATATATAAAATAAAACTTAGAATGAATAAATTGAAAAAAATAAGAAAAGATTACTCCAATCCCGAGGACAACTCGGGACTCGTACGTAGTCGGAAATGGCATCAAAGTCCACGTAGTTTAAAAATACATAAGGATGGAATTTAACCCGTGAATCCAAAGCTAGAATTTCCTTATTTTGATATCTTGGAAAGTGTGCACTAATGAAATAAATGCATGAAAAATGGGAGGAAAATTGTAATACCCCGCATTTTATATAGATATTTAATTGAGTATTTAAATTATGTGGGTGAGACAACATTTAATTTATGCGGGTGACAAGTACTTTAATTTATGAAATAATGGGAAATTAAATAAATATTAATTTAGAGTGGAATGAATTAAAATTTATATGATTATGTATTTACCAGTGAGCTACAATAAATAAAATTGAATTAAGTCGTAAGTGAGTAAAGGCGACAAAATTTAATAATATCTCAACCGGGACATGTGTGATTAAATTAAAATAGGTTGAGATGTGCGTGACTTGGGTGACGATTTTGAGTGCACGTTTGATTCGAAATAGGTAAAAATAGTTGAAGCTGAGTACACGGGGGTTGTGTTTGGGTCTCGGGGCATTTTTAGATTAATCGGGAGTAATTTAAGTGGCTTTTGGACTTCTTTAAGTATATGAATAGCCAAAAACAAGATTTGACATATAAAATGAAGGGTTTGGGTTTAAGGAAAGGTTATTTCACAAATCCAAAGATTTAAAAGAGTTATACAAAGAGTTAGAGAGAGAATGAAGAGAATTAAGAAGAAAATTCAAGAGTTCCAGTTAGGAATTAAAGAACATTTCAAGAACACTCTAGTATTGAATAAGTGGAATGATATTCAAGGAAGGCTATCAACATCTTCATCAAATCCATGCCCTACAAACCCTAAGGCAAGTAATTAATTACTACTTAATTTGTGTATTCAATTTGAGTAATATCATAGTTGGGAAATGATATTTTTGAGATGGTTTCACATATATAGATTATGGGATTTCGGGAAATGATTTATATTTTGGCACTTTATAGGTATGGAACTAGTAGGTAGATTTATTATTATTGGCACTTTCTAGTGATAAAATAAGTAACGAAAAGATTAAATAACTAATATCTTATATGCTTTTCCTATATAGAATGCTAACCTGACGATATCTTAAATTTTAAAACATGCTCTCATACCAACTTGTCACACCCTGCTTTTTGGTATGAATGTAAAAAAGAGTATATATAAAGAAATGAATTAAAGTTACGGCGAAATACATAACTTTATTCATTTTGAAACGATACACATAGTGTATTACCACCGGAGGGGTGACTTACATTTTATTGTCAACTCGAAATATAAAGTAAAAAATAGAAAAGTGTCACTCATTGCTCCCATCTAGCTTAGTCTCTACCGAAACAGTCACATATGCAAACAAGTGACTGGAGTGTGTCTCAAAAGGGGAAGAGATATTATCCTCTTTCTCGTGGGCTGTTTGGAGGAAAAAGAAATTTGCACAAATATGTTAACCAGGCTTTACTAATTTTATAACAAATATATGCATTAATGAGAGGTAGAGTGTATATAAAATTTAGATATTTGTATCTTTTCATAAGAAAGTCAAAGAATTTAAACTGATAATCCCATACTTATCAGATTACAAAGGGGTATAGAGTTGTGTAAGCCATCAGTAAAACCAAATAATAAGTAACCCAAAACATTTGGATAATAACTGCTAGGCACACAATTAAAGTGACACTCATACGTAAGTAGCTAAACTCCGGCTCTCAATCATCTAAGACCATATACCAAGCGAAAAATTCCGCGGGATAACACGACACTCTACTCCCTAATTAATATTGATGCTTTTAAAACAAATGATAATGTACAAAAGTGCAAGGTGAACTGAAACGTTAAAATGAATTGTTATGATATCGGTTATTAAATAAGAAAGGTGTAAATTCATCCAATGATCATAATTAAAACAATCAATGATATAATAACAAATGAGTATGGTAATTTCTAGACATACTTAGAATCAGTTAGGGCTATCATGGAATGATATCAATAGTAGTTAAACAAGTACGCAAAATTTACTATTAAAGGGGTAAAAAGACCTACTAGATCATGTTTTGAACCGCTTTAGAATCAAAAGAGGTTATTGGGAGGACCTGGTACTTCATTATACGTATAAAAATATTTGGGTGAATAAGTATTGTTAAAATTGGGGTTGGTTTCGGTCAATTTATAATAAAAATTACGTATTTTAAAGTTTAAGGGGTTTAATTGTAAAAAACTTGGGACTTTAAAATCTTAGGCTTAGTGTCAAATTTGGACTTTGGTGCAGAAGACTTTTTTATTTAGAATCCTTTATATTAATTATAAACAAAGTTTGGTGTTAAAATTCATAAGTTGAAGGAGTCAGAAGGGGTCAATTTGTAATTTAGAAGAAGTATTTCAAACATAGAACCTTATTTTTCATAACTTTGGCTAGGCTTGACCAAACACTGCCTTAACTTATACCACTTTGACCTAAAAAATAAATATTAGAAAAAAAAATTAAAAATTTTGATTGGCCACATGCCCTCGCACGTGTGGTCAAGATTTCTTGTCAAATAGTTCATCTTTAAGCTTTTGTAGGTTGACTTTAGGGTCTGAAATCTTTAACCTGAGATGTCTCCTTCATTTCTAAACCATTTAATATGGTTTCTAAACAAACTCAACATTATTTTTCACAAGGAATCAAAATATATGAGTTTTATGGATGGAGGTGCAGTATATATTGAGTTCCATATTTGTGTGTTTTTCAAGAATTTTGACTTAACTTTCGAAGATTTTATGAGTATGGAGAGGACTCTTGAACATGGTTAGGTTTCTGCTACGTTAAGAAAGAGTTTAGTTTTGATTTCAAGGCTTCAGGTGGTCTGTGTGAGGAGAATTCAAAGTTTTGAGTTTTTTGAATTAGAAAACACCTACGAACAATCGAAGCCAATTGTTTAAATTCATGGGTTTTGATCATTGCACTCGAGTTACTAAAGTCCAAATGAATCAAAGCCTATATTCAAACCCAAGTTATAATCAATATATCAAAGTTGACCATTAAATCTTTCTTCATATTTCTTCACCCAGAGGTTGTTTTATATATAAGTTTATACTATTCTGATTGATAGAAGCATAATATCAACACATAAATCAATTGGAAATGAAAGAATAAAAATATATACATGAAATGATAGGTTACATGATTTTAGACAAAATTTCAAGATTTGAATACACCGAAGATGTGAGTTTTGAATTTTAGTTCGTGCGCTTTTTATAGTGTAGGACCAAAAGGTTTTATTGGTTTGCATGGGAGGTTAATTTGTCCACGTTTTGAAAAGTTTAAGTCATGGTTACTTAAACCTCACATGTTTGCATGGTTCAGATATGTGACTTTTGGCATTATTAGTGCATGTGGAGGTTGAGGTGGACAATGAGGTTTGTGTAAATGTTAAGTAATTAGGCTTTAATCCTAAGTTGATAAGGAATGTACTTATATGTCCTTAAAGGTGTAATTTTTGTGAAGTTTAGGGGCATTTTTGTAATTTTAGAAAGTTATAGGGAATAAAGTTATAATTTATAGTTAGTTGAAGTTCAGAGGGTAAATTTGATATAAAGTTGGGGTCTAGGGGTTAAGTATAAGTTAAGTTATCATGGTTTGAAATATTTAGGGTCTATTTTCCAATTGCTGAAACTTCAAGCATACTTGGTTAATTTAGCAATCTTGTAGGTTTTGTAGAGTAGTTTAATCCTTCTTTTGGATGTGTTTGAGTTTATATATTTTAGGAAAAGGGTTTCTTAATTCAAGTGCGAATATTATAATCTACCTACATAAAAATAATTCGTCATCGAATTTTCCTTGGAAGAGATCTGGATATTGGTCTTTCATAGCCTGTTCTGGTTCCCATGTGGCCTGTTTCTGATTTTGATTTTTCCAAAGTTCTTTGACTAATGGGATTTCCTCAATTCTGAAACATTTCACTTGGCGATCCACAATTTTAATAGGACGTAGTTCAAATTCATGATTTGATTGGATAGGAATTTCTTACCGTGTGATAGTATGGGAGGGATCAGAAATATACTAGCGTAACTGGGACACGTGAAATACATTATGAATATTGGATAATTCCATAGGTAATTCTAATTGGTAGGCTACAGGGCCATTATAATTATAAATAGTTAAAGTTCTAATATATCTGGGGACTAATTTTCCTTTCCTTTCAAAGCATAAAATTCCTTTCCGAGGAGAAAGTTTAAAAAATCCTCGGTCCTTAACTCGAAATTCTAAGGACTTTCGGCGCTGGTATGCATAATTTTTCTGACAATCTTGGACTGTCTTCATTCTTTCTCGAACTTGTTTTTTTTTCCAGAGGTGTCTTAGATTATTTTGGGACCAATTTGTTTACTACTTCCTCATTCTATCCAACATGCATGTGAACGACAAAGCCTTCCATATAAAGCTTCAAATGAGGCAGCTTTGATACTTGCTTAATAATTGTTGTGATAAGAAAACTCGATGAGGGGTTCCAACTGTCGGACATGTCTAACGTATAAGCTCGTAACATATCTTCAAATGTTTGAATTGTACGTGTAGATATCCCATCCGTTTATGGGTGAAATGTCGTACTTAAATGAAGTTTTGTGCCCATTACGGTTTGAAGTTCTTGCCAAAACTTTCCTACAAATTGAGAATCTTTATCTGGCACGATGGATAAAGGAATTCCATGTAATCGAAAAATTTCTTGAATGTGGAGTTTACTGAGATTTTTAAATGAAATCAGTGGTTCTTACTTGCAGAAAATGAGCAAATTTGGTAAGTCGGTCTACTGTTACCCAAATGGAATTATATCCCTGAGAGGTACAAGATAGTCCACTAATAAAATCCATGGTAATATGATCTCATTTCCACTCGGGAAATGGTAAGGAATGAAGGAGTCCACGAGGACGCTGGTGTTAAATCTCTACTTGTTGACAGGTAAGACATTTCTTTATAAAACTCTTTATGTCATTTCTCATATGTTGCCACCAATATTGCTTATTTAGGGCGTGTACATTTTGAGCTTCCGAGATGAATCATAAACTTAGAATGATGGGATTCTTACAATACTTCTTCTCGAAGAGATAAATCATCAAGTACAGACAATTTATTTCTAAATCGCAAGCTTGTTTCCTTATCATATGAGAAGTCGTAATTTTTATACTGAAGATGTTGGACAAAAGGGTATTGGGACTGTTGGACCAAGATTTTATCTCTCAATTCTGGATATGCAGTTACGTCGGAAATTTTTGAGAAAATGGGTATCAATCGTAGGGTATATTGCTCCGTGGTAGCAACAATATTGTAAGTAATCAAAGTATGGAGTCTTCCTACTGGATTACGACTTAAAGCATTTGGCTACCACATTTACTTTTCCCGGATGGTAGTTTAATTTAAATCGGTAATCTTCCAAAATTTTCATCCAACGTCGTTGTCTTAAATTTAATTCTTTTTAAGTGATGATGTACTTTAAACTCTTATGATAAAAAAAACTTAAAAATTTTCACCATAAAGGTAACAACGCTAGATTTTTAAAGCAAAAACTACAGACGCTAACTCGAGATCGCGGAAAAGGTAATTACATTCATGGGTTTTTAGTTGTCATGACCCATACTCTACAACTGTCTCATCTTTCATTAAAACTAGGGTTGTGTTTCGGTCGGATCGGATCGAAAATGACCCTTTCGGAAAAATTCGACAAAACAAATATATTTCCAAACTCAATTATGATTTTTTTCGGAATTAATTTTTTATGCCGTTTTCGAAAAAATCAACAAAATCGGAAAATTTTGGAATTTCATAAAAATAAAAAAAAAATCCGAAAAAAAATTAATTTTCTAAATTCAGATTTTAAAAAAAAAATTACAGTTTTTAAAAATTTAGAAACTGTCATTTAGTGTAAAATTCAAATTGTTATTATAAGTTATAACAGTTATAATCGGGTTAAGAAATCAAATGTTTCAAACCTACAGGTGCAAATAATCAAATCATTAAAAGTTTGGAGTTGTCAAGGGTCCAAAATTGAGTTGTGTTATAACTGTTACTCTTGGCAAGTTGACCTGTTTAGAGTGCTCAAGGTCTTTAATATCATGACAAAGAAATGCAAATGTCCAACAATATTTATAATAACAGTTTATAACTGTTCTATAATAACAGTTATAATAAGTATTGGAAGTTGACCTATTTATAAGAAATGCAACAAGTTGCTTGGGCTAAAGCATAATTCAAAATGTCCTAATGTCCAACAACAACTAAATATAATGTCTAAATGTCCAACAACATAATTCAAAATGTCCAACAACAACCAAATATAATCCAACATTGTTCAAAATTTCGATTAATTGAGCATCCAAGATGCTTGGACCAAGCATGACCATCCACCAAGCATCCAAATTTTATTTAATTGATATTCATCCCAATGACAATTATTTCATATCCTCGTTCACAACTACAATAAAAACAATAGAAAATAGTGAGAATGAATACATAATAAGAAATTGAAAAAAATTAATCTAAAAAAATTAATATTGTAATACAAAATTACAATAAGATATACCTTCTTCAATAGATATCTTCAATACTAGTAGGAAGCATAGGATTTCTAAGGCAATCTTGTGTGCATAACAAAGCTTCCACAATAGTAGGTGTCAAAGAACTTCAAAATTGATCAAGGACTCTACCGGTCGTACTAAAAGTGGACTCGGATGTAACCGATGTCACCAGAATAGGTAAAATATCACAGGCCATTATGGAAAGTGCACGGTATGTTGGAAGCTTTCCTTTCCACCAAGCAATGACGTCAAAATGATAATCATCAATCTCTATAACACTATCTGCCAAATATCTATCCAAGTCATTGGAAACTTCACTACACTCCTTACTCTTCAAAACTCCTCTAAACAAGTCTTTTGACTTCGATTTTTTTGATAATTTTTTGTACAACATTAGAATCATTGACTTGATCCCGTGGGCTGGAAGACCATTTACCAAATAAGGACTCTCTCCCGCTTTGTAGTAACTATAAAGTCTATGCATTAAATCTTTCAACTTTTCAATGAGGACTTCCATTTTGTAAGCTTTTTCAACATCAGAAAGATTGGGACATTTCTCCAAATATAAGGAATATCAAAACTCGACAAATTGAAATTTTCAACGAGGATCCAACACTATTGCAACAACTAATATCGGATTAAGAGAATTAAAATTGCAAAACTTGTCAAACTGGACATCCATTTTGATGCCATGGAACGAAAAAATAAATCATCACTACGTAAATGCTCAATGAGATGGTCCTTAACTTTGGCGAGTTCATCAAAATAAGCATTGGAAGTGATATATTGAGAACCTGACACACGCTTTGTTAGTTCAAAGAATTTCTCTAAAAACGCGTGCAAAGATTTTAATTTTTTCCAATCATCCTCATCTAATAAATCATCCCCTTTCACGTTACACTCGATTTTATAATTGGGATTGACCTCGTCTAAACGATCAAATACCCTCTCAAACTCCAATGTCGCATTTATCATTAGGTAAGTTGAGTTCCAACGCATCTTTACATCCAAGCACACCGCCCTCTTTGTTTCCAATGTTTCATCCACCACACATTTTTTGAACAATTGCATGCGCGATGGGCCACTTCGCACATATTTGCCAGTACGCCTAAGGCGCTTGATTGTGTCTTTAACCTCCACGATTCCATCTCTCACAACAAGATTTATTATATGTGCAAAGCATCTAATATGAAAGAACTCACCTCCTAACAACAACCCATTTCTTTTATTTAACCTTTTTCTCAAATCCGCAACACATGTATCATTATTTTTAGCATTGTCAAGTGTTATAGTTGTGACCTTTTTTAATCCCACTCCATCAAACCACCCTCCACGGCCTTGGAAATTGCCTTACCCTTATGTGGATAAGGAACGACTCTAATATTTATTATTTTCTTATGTAGGACCCAATCTCTATCAATAAAGTGCGCGGTCAAGGCCATATACCCAAGGTTTTGTAATGAAGTCCACATGTCAGTTGTGAGGCATACCCTCGTATTAAAACATTTGAAGTAATTTTCAAATTTATCCTTTCCTCTTGGTACATCTTTAAACAATCCTTAGTGAGTGTGGTTCTACACATCACATGAAATTTAGGTTGCAAATCAGCACAAAATATTTTTAAAACCTTCTTTTTCCACATGATTAAAAAGGAGTTGATCAATAATAGTATATTTAGTTAAAGACCTTTGATACCTCTCTTTATCAAATTGCCAATTAGAATGTTGAGATCATACCATAGAAATAATGGTTTGCATGGTGTTATCACCTCCATAACTGGGAAACTCTTTATACTTATTAAGGTGATTCCATAATTTGTTTCTTCCCCCGGTAGAAGGTGCTAAAATTTGTACATTACAATAATTGCAATTACAAGTACCCGAATTTTTTTTTATCCCCTCAACCATAATTTTTTCAAAATCCTCCCACACTCCATGATGACCAACTAAAACTGATTTTGGTGTTACTTTGCTTTTTTTAGGATTGAGTGTACTAGTGACTCCGGTGTTTTCATCCATTGCCGACGACATACAATTAATAGTGGAGTGGACAAAATATACCTCACGTTGTAGAGCTAAATTTATTGTGTGAGGATTCTGACTCTCACAATATATTAAATATGCATAAAACAATAAACATATGTTAAATAAACTTTTGCATAAAACATCTTCATATATATATATATATATATATATATATATATATATATATATATATATGTATTATTCAAAAGCATCTGCTATATTATATGAGAGAGAGGTGATCTTACAGATCTCAAAACAGAGATGAGAGAGAGATGATCTTACTCAGTTATTTTCATATATATATAAACATCTCACTTAGCTTTTAACATCTTCATATCTATAAACATCTTCATAAATCAATAGCAACTGATATACAAACATCTCAAAACAGAGGTGATGTTACTCAAAACGGATATACAAACAAATATATATATATATATATATATATATATATATAGGGTATACAAACAGATAACAGATCTCAAAACGTATATATATTGGGTATACAAATAGATAACAGATCAAGAAATAAACATATATACAAACAGATAATAGATCAAGAACATCTCACTTAGCTTTTAACATGAAATGGATCTGTTAACAGATCAAGAAATAAAAATGGGTATACCGTATACCTTTTTTAACATAGTGATAAGCACCCAAAACTGTACATTTTATACCCCGAATAGATGTACTTTAGTTGCTATTTCTCGACAATATAGGTCTTATGCGCTTAAATGTTTAATATGCAGGTTTAATGTACGTTGCGGTGTTCAAACGCGTATTTCAAAGCAATTGTGCATTTTAATGGAGCTAAATACCCTTATCTTGTACCCCAATTACCTCTCCCGTACCCTAACCCGAGCCTAAACCTAGCCAAACTTACCCTAAGCCCGTGTGTGTTTTATTTATGTCATTTTATTATTTTTTTAGATTTTTAGTTTGAGTCATTTTTTTTTTAGGATTTATTTTGTATTTTATAGGTTTCATTTTCTATTTTTTTTTATTAATATAGTTTTATTTTATTTTGATTTTTATTAGTTTCTAGTTTTATTTTATTAAGATTTTAATTTTTAGGATTACATTTATTTTTAGATTTATTAGATTTTATTTAGGCTTTTAGTTTTTAGTCTTATAGATTTCTATTTTTATTTTTTAGATTTATCTTTTTATTTTTGTGTCCTTTGTTTTATAGGATTTTATATTTTTAGTAGTTATTAATTAATTTTATAGTTATTAGTTTTTATTCTTAGTTTTTATTTTAGTTGTGTTTAATTTTTTTTAGAGTTTGTTTAGTGTGTCATGTCGTGTCTATTTTATTTTACTTTTTATTTTTAGTTTAGTTTAATTTTTAATTTAGATTGATTTTAATTTTTGTTTTATTTTAATTTTTAGGGTCCAATTAAACACACACACACACCACACATAACCCACTACCAAACAACCCACTCATCCTCACCCTCACCCTCACCCTCACCCCTACTCCCTACACCCTCACCACACTCTAATCCCCTCTCTCCTTCTTCTCCCATCCACCAACGATTCTCTCTCCTCCTCCATTAACAAAACCCAAAACCTCCATTTTCAACAAACCACCATTATCATCTCTCACTCTCTCTCTTCGCATCTCTCTGCCACCAGCCCCGACCTCCCATTCCGGCGACACTCGACCCAAACGCCGGCAGCCTCTCTCTCTCTCCTCCCTGCGAACTCGCGACGCGCAGCCGGCGATTCAACCCAGCCGACCACCTGCCCGACCCCGGCGCTCCTCTAATCCGGCGACCGCCCTCCTTAACCCGGCGGTGCCCACGACCCTCTTCCGATTCCATCTCTCTCTCCTCAACCCATTACCAACAAACATACCCAACCAAACAAAAACCCATAAACCCAAATCCATTTTTTAAACCCAAAACCCAAATACCCATTTCCAATGTCATCCACTTCTCCAAGCCACGATCTGCTTGCCAACAAAACCAAAAACTAACTAAAACCCAAAAACCCACATGTGCCTAAAACTAACTTAATTCCCTTTACCCATAATACCCCCTAACTAACCACTCAAAACCAATTTCCAAAATTACCCCCTCACCCAATCTGATTTTATCCTAACCTCACACCCCCATGCACATGTGACCTCACCCAAAACCCATGCACTCCCTACCTTTTTACCAATTTAACCCCATAGCTCCATTGCATATAAAAGAAGACTTCAAGACCATTTGAGGAATGATATCAAGTAGAGAGGAAATTGTAGAGAGAAATTTTAGGGTTAGAAATAAATAGTAGATTAGAATTAGTTTTTTTTATTTTCTTCTTTTCAATTTAAATTGAGTGAAAGTAATTCTAGTGAGAATCAATTTGTGTGTTAGTGCTTCATGTGTATTTGTTGATCATTCAAATTGAGAGGTGTATGCTTCAAATTGGAAGACTAGAGTTCAACTTTCTCAAAGAGATTTGGTTTGCTTGTTCTCTTCCCTTCTTTTATTATTTTATGCCTTTGAATATTAATTTGTCATATTTTATACCATGTTAGGCTAAATCCCCTTTCAAGGGGTGGGGTGAAACCCTTATTTGATATTATTTTAGTTTAATTAGTTTGTTTACTTGAATTATCCATTTGAATGTTAATTTTGATCCCTCACCCTTAGATTTACGCCTCGAGAGAGGGTAAATGATTTTCGAGAGAAAATCGAAATTCTAGTGATAATACCCATTTTAGATTCGAACTAGAGATAGGGGTTTCTTAAGTGGGGTATTATCATTTGAATTTCAACTCTAAATTTAATTTCTAAGATTGACATAAATTCTAATTGATCGATCCTAGCGGGTGATTAATTAAAAGGAGTGTTGATCTAATTTTCTAGAGTTGTGAGGTGTTAATTTTAATTTTCTAAAAGATTACTATTCTAATTACACTTGCAACGAGAGTTGATTTGTAATTTTGATATTAATTTGGGAGAATTCAAATAATTAAATTAATTAATTAGAATAACTAAAATTTGTGGTGTAATCTCACTCTTTGATTGTTCTCACAATTATTTTCCTCACTTTATCTCTTATTTTTAGTGTTAGACTTAATTTTTCATTTTAGTAAATTTCTAGTTAGTTATTTTCATTTAGTTTAGTTTAGTTTAGATCTCACCTCACCCTTTTGTTTTAATATTGAAAAAGCTAAAAAAAAATAGAAAAGTGAAAAAGCACAAAAAGAAAATAAAAGGTGAATTACAATTGAATTTGTTCCATGTGCTTTACTCCCTAGAAAGTGGATTGATACCCTTACTTACCTCTACACTTTAGATTGTTATTATTTGTAGGTATTTGAGGTTTTGACTAACTTGGCTTCAACAACAACGACGATCACACGCAAAAAGCAAAGTTATCAAATGGCGCCGTTGCCATTCTTGGGATTGTGAAGCTCGGAGCGGATTCCATTTTGTGATTCACTTGTATTGTACGTTTTTTTCATTTTAGTACCATTTTTGCATTTTATTAGAAGGCTTGTATTTAGGATTATTCTATCATTGCTTGTATTGCGGTGCTTAGAGACACCATTTATTTTCCATTTAAATTTGTAATAATTAAAGACAAGCGTGATAGGGAAACCGGACAAGGTAGAGAGAGGGCGTCCATTGGCGAGGATTTAGAAGCCTCTCTACCTTGGGTCGGTAGGACTCCCGGGGACGACTGAGATAGGCGTGATCTCCCTCCGGTCGACTCAAAATTTTTCGGCACCCCACGCCCTAAAAACCGTGGGAGGTACATTTCTTACACTCTCGCGCCTCTCCTGTTAGCGAGTCAATTCTTTTGTGTGCTCTTGTGTGCTCTTATTTGATTTTATTCTCGCATTTACTTTTGAATGGTGTGATGAATTAATTAATTAAGACCTACACCCGGTCACTAACGAGAAGGGATTTCATCACCCAACTCACTCGCTTATCATTGTGTGCTACCCTAGCCATCACTAAATTTAAAATCAATCAACTAGGTAGCCCACTAGGAGAACATTTTGCAAAGGCGATCACTAAAATATTTCCGTGACTTTTATCGCCCACGGACTTAATTAAAATTTGACTACCCCTTCACTAAATTTAAAGATAAAAATTGGCTATGTGCTAGTTAGGAATTTTCTTGACTTGTGTGTGTCCAATTCATTTTTCGGTAGTCGATTTTAGTTAGTTCGTTCAATTCAAGAGTCCATATTTTCCCCACCTTTTCTTCCAAAAAAAAAAAAAAATCCAAAAATATTTTCTTTCTTTCATTTTAGAAAAATCCAAAAATATTTTCTTTAGAAAAACCCAAAAATATTTTCTTTCCTTTTGAAAAAATTCCAAAAAATAAAAAAAAATATATTTCTCTCCACATGGCCGAAGAACGTCCTTTAAGGGACTACTTTGGTCATTTTCCATTGACACGTGACACGTGTGAGAGTGGTCCCGAGCGGTCTCTTTATGATATTCTTCACGATTTCACCTCTCTCACGAGTACCGTTGGTACTCTTGACCCATCTATGCACGCACCACCTATTCCATCACCCTCGGTGTCAAGTGTCACTGTGCCTCCTCCCTTGTTGTGCACCCACTGTTCTTATGCCGATCACATGTCCCATGAGTGCCCTTACATGTCATATCCATCCGAACCCACCACGGACCATGTGTATCCATATGACACTGTTTCGGAACCCACCTCGGCCTACTACCCTGCTATACCTAATCCCGAGTTGTGTGAGTACCCCAGCTATTCGTGGAGGCCTAATCACCCTTCCACGCAATACGTATCCCAACCTGATGTTGTGGATCCTCACACGTTCCAACAATCGTCATGGCAACCTTGTGCACCTAGTCATGATCAGTTTCCTCACTACGCACCCCATGCGCATCAACCATTTGTCCATCACGAAAGCGATCCTTTCGTGTATGATGTACTTGACCCCACCCCACACACTTCATTTGAGTATTCTCCATATAGTCCTGATTATAGCGCGTTGTGTCCACCTCACTCACCGCCACCACCCATCATTCCACCAACACCTTCATCCACATCCACTCTCGAAACCCTCTTGCAAAAGTTCATACTTGAGCAAGAGCAAGCAATTCACACTCAAGCTCTCCAAAGGCTTGAACAAAGGTTAAATGAATTGGTGTGTGCGCGAGAGTCGGATATTCCCATAACCCCACCCATCGTTGCCACCGAGTGTGACGATGATGTGTCCCCTTGTGACACAGAATTTGAGTGTGACCAACCCTACCACTCCGAGAATCTTGAAGTTGAGACCGTTCCATGGTCCGGGTCCCAAGTCGACAATTGTGTTGACATACCTTTCATTAGTGAGCCTGATCCAACCCTACCATGTCCATATGAACCCCACCTTGAGGTTCCTATTTCCTCTCCCGTCATATCCAAAAAAATGCCCGAGTCTACACCTATCGAGCTTCACCATTGTGTTCCCGAGGAACCAATTTATCCTAGGTTAGCTCCGGCTACGAGTGCTCACCATTTTCCCGAGATAGAATCCTTGATAGTTCCTAACTATCCGGATATGGATGATAACCCACCATGCATGGCTCATTCTGAGCCTCATATTTCTAGTGATTCCTCTATCTCTGAGATTGGTGCCTCGTCTTACCCACCCATCCTATTTACCGATGCTACCTTTTTGGAGAAGTTGATCACTCCATCTTTAGAAACCACACTCCCTTGTGAGTATTCCTTTACTCCTCCCAATGAGTGTGTGTCTCCCACTCTTGAGTTGGATCATCTTCCTCCACCATTTGTCCCACCCGACCCACCCATTGTTCCTTCCACCCCACCACCTGGTTTGGATCTTGATTTTACACATTTAATATTTCCATCTACATTTTTAGATCCTCACCTAAAGCCATCCACCATCTACGAGAGTATATTTTATTCTACTCTCCACCGTGACACCGAGCTTGTTCCTCCATGCACACCACTTCCTAGTGGTGTTGATTTTTCTCAACAGCTCCCTGGTGTGTCACGACGCGACCATTATCATCGCCCATTCATAGAATGGTAGTGTGATTTTTATGAGGCCCACCCCATCACTATTGCCAAACCATTTTGCCTCCCTCACCAATTGGAGCACTATGCTTATAGGGCCCTTGTTGCCCTCACCTTTCGGCTCAACAAGGCCCGTGATCGATACCTCTTCACCCTCACCTTTACCCTTTTTCCCACCCGCCCTTGGTCCACCGATGCTTTGCATCGTGTGATGCACTTTGCCATACAGGTGCATTGACCGCTTTAGCCTCTATCCAGCAAGGCTGACGTTTCAGTCTTGTTTGGGGGTGATTTTCATCACCCATTTTTCTGCCACCCCGCACTTTCATAGATCTTATCTTTAGGGTGCGATTTCATCGGTCTGGCTGAAGACATTAAACTTAGCGCTACCGGGAGGCAGCCCGCGTTTCTTGTACTAGTCTCATCCTGTTTGGGGGTGGTGTTTCACATCACCCTATGCTTTATCATGCTTATAGACTTGTACATCTTTTACTCAGGTTTAATCTTGGCTTTATATGTCCACTTCATGATCGGTTCATTCTGGTAATCTCTTTCCTACCTCATGCTCTCAATTTAAAAAAAAAAATCATTTTACTTAACATCGAGGACGATGTTCCTTTTTGTTTGGGGGTGGGGAATTTTATCAAAATCGTACCTCTTTTGAAAATTTTTGATTGTTGAACCTGATTTTTAAACTTTCGTGCAGTTTCTTTCATCTCACTCATTGATGTGAATTTTCAATCATCCATCTTTCAAAAGTCTAGGAATCAAGCTAGAGAATATTTTTTCTAAATAGCTTATGTAATACATAACAAGGCATTTTGCACCATGAATTTCTAGACTCAACAAAAATTTGCGCACATATCACGTCACTACGGTTAGAGTTGAGGAGTACTACAATTCTCAAGAGAACCTTAAGGATCACTAGTAGAGACTTTAGCTTGTGAGATTTGTGCCTTTCACCCTTTTTGAGTGTTTTACGCAATCTCCGAGTCACAAGTTGATTCAACTTTCTTTGGGTCCGCACTTAAATTGTTGTATGATCTCATTTTCTTTCATAAAAATTTAGCTTGATCACTGAGAATGACATCTTTTTCGAGTTGTAAGAAACACGTGTCTTGAAATTTGTCCCGAATACTAGATTTTCATCCATACACCTACCACTTTTCCCCCATATCACATTTCCATTCATCTCACCCATTATATTCCCATTCACTTCACCAATCACATTACCATATCCTACCCTTCCTACATATTTTCCCACATCATACACACCCACCACCCTCCATTTATATCATCCATCATCATTTTTAAATAAAAGAGTGTGATTTCAAATGTAAATGTCTTAAGTGTTAGTTTGAAAAGTGAGAAAAAAAAAAAAAAAAAAAAAGAAAAATAGCAAAAATAGAGAAAAAAAGAGAAAAGAAAAGAAAAAGAAAAAAAAAGAAAAAGAAAAGAAAGAGAGTTAGTAGTTAGTAGTTAGTTTTGAAATAAAGACATTTGTGCCTAAAGTGTATACACTCTTCTTTCGCATCCATTTCGCATCCATCTTTTACCCATCACATATCCACCATCCATCATATCATCACCCCATTCTACATCACTATCCTACCTAACTCATCCCATCCATCCCTACCTTATCGCATCCCACATATCCCATTTCATTTACCCCCCTCACCCATATACATACATATTTCCCCCTAGGTGTTCGGGCAATGAAAGTCAACGTGGTGAATAACTCGACGTTCTCACTATAGTGATTAGCATTCTTTCATGAGATCAAATTTTCTTTCATATTGTTCGTTCTTTCTTATACGCGTGTGAGACGTTTGAACTTGCTTACATTTACTCACCTCCTCACACACAAGAGCGATACACTTACCCAAATCTCGAGAGTTTGTTTGAGAGTGATATATCAGTGAGATTTGAAGTTGAAGCGTTGATTCCGATAAGGCAATCTAGGAATTACTTTGATGATACTCGACCCGTTTTGACTGATTCACACTACACACGTTGAGTTCTAGGAAGGATGTGCCTTGAGTATTTACTTAGCTTAAACTTTTTACAAATTCTAGCTTGTATTTCTGAAATCATTTTCTCTTGTGATGGATTTTGCGATTATTCTACGTCTAATAAGAGATTGACTGCCTTTCAATAAATTTTGCAAATAAGAATTTTGTGGGTATATTCCCTGCAAACCCTCACGAGACACAACTCGTCCTGTAGGGCAACCTATAGGTTTAAAGGCTTGTTGCACATGCTAAGTGCAATCGCAAGTGCCCGCGAAAGTGGTACATTTTTTGTTTCTTATCTTTCTCTTTCTCTCTATCTTATTGCTCGAGGACTAGCAACGCTCTGTTTGGGGGTGGTGTGATAAGCACCCAAAACTGTACATTTTATACCCCGAATAGATGTACTTTAGTTGCTATTTCTCGACAATATAGGTCTTATGCGCTTAAATGTTTAATATGCAGGTTTAATGTACGTTGCGGTGTTCAAACGCGTATTTCAAAGCAATTGTGCATTTTAATGGAGCTAAATACCCTTATCTTGTACCCCAATTACCTCTCCCGTACCCTAACCCGAGCCTAAACCTAGCCAAACTTACCCTAAGCCCGTGTGTGTTTTATTTATGTCATTTTATTATTTTTTTAGATTTTTAGTTTGAGTCATTTTTATTTTTTTTTAGGGTTTATTTTGTATTTTATAGGTTTCATTTTCTATTTTTTTTATTAATATAGTTTTATTTTATTTTGATTTTTATTAGTTTCTAGTTTTATTTTATTAAGATTTTAATTTTTAGGATTACATTTATTTTTAGATTTATTAGATTTTATTTAGGCTTTTAGTTTTTAGTCTTATAGATTTCTATTTTTATTTTTTAGATTTATCTTTTTATTTTTGTGTCCTTTGTTTTATAGGATTTTATATTTTTAGTAGTTATTAATTAATTTTATAGTTATTAGTTTTTATTCTTAGTTTTTATTTTAGTTGTGTTTAGTTTTTTTTAGAGTTTGTTTAGTGTGTCATGTCGTGTCTATTTTATTTTACTTTTTATTTTTAGTTTAGTTTAATTTTTAATTTAGATTGATTTTAATTTTTGTTTTATTTTAATTTTTAGGGTCCAATTAAACACACACACACACCACACATAACCCACTACCAAACAACCCACTCATCCTCACCCTCACCCTCACCCCTACTCCCTACACCCTCACCACACTCTAATCCCCTCTCTCCTTCTTCTCCCATCCACCAACGATTCTCTCTCCTCCTCCATTAACAAAACCCAAAACCTCCATTTTCAACAAACCACCATTATCATCTCTCACTCTCTCTCTTCGCATCTCTCTGCCACCAGCCCCGACCTCCCTCTCTCGCCGACCTCCCATTCCGGCGACACTCGACCCAAACGCCGGCAGCCTCTCTCTCTCTCCTCCCTGCGAACTCGCGACGCGCAGCCGGCGATTCAACCCAGCCGACCACCTGCCCGACCCCGGCGCTCCTCTAATCCGGCGACCGCCCTCCTTAACCCGGCGGTGCCCACGACCCTCTTCCGATTCCATCTCTCTCTCCTCAACCCATTACCAACAAACATACCCAACCAAACAAAAACCCATAAACCCAAATCCATTTTTTAAACCCAAAACCCAAATACCCATTTCCAATGTCATCCACTTCTCCAAGCCACGATCTGCTTGCCAACAAAACCAAAAACTAACTAAAACCCAAAAACCCACATGTGCCTAAAACTAACTTAATTCCCTTTACCCATAATACCCCCTAACTAACCACTCAAAACCAATTTCCAAAATTACCCCCTCACCCAATCTGATTTTATCCTAACCTCACACCCCCATGCACATGTGACCTCACCCAAAACCCATGCACTCCCTACCTTTTTACCAATTTAACCCCATAGCTCCATTGCATATAAAAGAAGACTTCAAGACCATTTGAGGAATGATATCAAGTAGAGAGGAAATTGTAGAGAGAAATTTTAGGGTTAGAAATAAATAGTAGATTAGAATTAGTTTTTTTTATTTTCTTCTTTTCAATTTAAATTGAGTGAAAGTAATTCTAGTGAGAATCAATTTGTGTGTTAGTGCTTCATGTGTATTTGTTGATCATTCAAATTGAGAGGTGTATGCTTCAAATTGGAAGACTAGAGTTCAACTTTCTCAAAGAGATTTGGTTTGCTTGTTCTCTTCCCTTCTTTTATTATTTTATGCCTTTGAATATTAATTTGTCATATTTTATACCATGTTAGGCTAAATCCCCTTTCAAGGGGTGGGGTGAAACCCTTATTTGATATTATTTTAGTTTAATTAGTTTGTTTACTTGAATTATCCCTTTGAATGTTAATTTTGATCCCTCACCCTTAGATTTACGCCTCGAGAGAGGGTAAATGATTTTCGAGAGAAAATCGAAATTCTAGTGATAATACCCATTTTAGATTCGAACTAGAGATAGGGGTTTCTTAAGTGGGGTATTATCATTTGAATTTCAACTCTAAATTTAATTTCTAAGATTGACATAAATTCTAATTGATCGATCCTAGCGGGTGATTAATTAAAAGGAGTGTTGATCTAATTTTCTAGAGTTGTGAGGTGTTAATTTTAATTTTCTAAAAGATTACTATTCTAATTACACTTGCAACGAGAGTTGATTTGTAATTTTGATATTAATTTGGGAGAATTCAAATAATTAAATTAATTAATTAGAATAACTAAAATTTGTGGTGTAATCTCACTCTTTGATTGTTCTCACAATTATTTTCCTCTCTTTATCTCTTATTTTTAGTGTTAGACTTAATTTTTCATTTTAGTAAATTTTTAGTTAGTTATTTTCATTTAGTTTAGTTTAGTTTAGATCTCACCTCACCCTTTTGTTTTAATATTGAAAAAGCTAAAAAAAAATAGAAAAGTGAAAAAGCACAAAAAGAAAATAAAAGGTGAATTACAATTGAATTTGTTCCATGTGCTTTACTCCCTAGAAAGTGGATTGATACCCTTACTTACCTCTACACTTTAGATTGTTATTATTTGTAGGTATTTGAGGTTTTGACTAACTTGGCTTCAACAACAACGACGATCACACGCAAAAAGCAAAGTTATCACATAGCAGAGGTGAATCGTCGAATGACAGAGGTGTTACCTTTGTTCGAATAGAGATGAGTGAGAGGTGAATCGCCAAGAGTGTAGAGAGAGGTGAATTGCCGAGAGTATAGAGAGAGGTAAGGTAGAATATGTTAAAAGGTTTGGTAACCCTGGATGCTCAATAATACCAAGTATATATATAAGGTAAATGGAGGGCTGAAATTTAATCGCCGAGAGTATATACCCTAGCTGCTCACACTATCATTAGATAATAAAATGTAAGGTAAAAAAATATAAAAATATTAATCGAAAATTATTTCGGAAAATCGGATCGACAAAAAATTCAGAAAATCAGATTGGAAAAATCAAAAAATCAGAATTTAAAACATAGTTCCAATTTCCTATCAAATTTAATTCGAAAAAATTGGAAATCAGAAATCGAAAAATCAAAAATTGAAAAACCCAATATACGTTCCAAATTCAAAAAATTATCGGATCGGATATCGAAAAAATCAGAATGTTAAAAAAAAACTAATTAAAATACATTATAACCCTTGCATTGAGGTATCAATATATATATTATAGCTTACATTACTAGAAAGGCTGGTGATGACAGGAGCAGTAGTTAACTTGTCCTTCAAAATTTTGAATGCTTGAGTACATTCGTCAGTTCATATAAATGGCACATTCTTCTTAGTTAGTTTTAAGAGGGAAAGAGCTATCCGAGAAAATACTTCCACAAAACGACAATAATATCCAGCTAATCCCATAAAACTCTTTATCTCAGGAATATTAGTAGGATTTCTCCATTCCAAAATGGCTAAACTTTTGGCAGGATCGACTTATATTCCATTTTCAAAAATCACATGTACTAGAAATTTTATTCCGTTCATCGAATAATCGCATTGGCTCTTCTTAGCATATAACCGATGGTTTCTTAGATTTCCCAGTGTTGTTTTTAAATGTTGGGCATGCTCTATTAGGTTTTGAGAACAAACAAGAATATCATCAATGAAAATTATAACAAATTGATCAAGAAAAGGTCTAAAGATTTTATGCATAAGATCCATAAATGGCGTGGGTGCATTCGTTAATCCAAAACACATTACGGTAAACTCAAAATGCTTATAACGAGTTCGAAAGGTAGTTTTTAGAATATCTTCCTCTCTTACTCGCAATTGATGGTAACCAGATTGTAAGTTTATTTTAAAAAAGACCCTTGCACCTCGAAATTGATCAAATAGATCTCCAATTAGGGGTAAAGGATACTTATTCTTAATAGTTACTTAGTTTAGCTTATGATAATTTATGCATAATCTAAATCTTCCATCATGTTTCTTGACAAATAACACAGGAGCTCCCCAAGAAGATTAGCTTATAAGAATTTAATCCTTTTCAATAAGATCACCGAGTTGAGTACGGAGTTCTCGAAGTTCTAAAAGAGCCATTTGATATGGAGGTATCAAAATAGAAAGAGTATTCAGACAAAGATTTATGCCAAATTTTATTTCGCAGGAAGGGGGTAATCCTGGTCATTTTTTGGGGAAAACATCTTTAAATTGTTCCAAAATTCTTGTAATTAAAGAAGAATTTTGAATTTGGAAATTTGATGGTTCAAACGGACCTGATCCTTGAAATATAAAGGAACAATTTTATTTGTTTCGAAAATAAATTTTCTTTTCATGACAATCGATATAAGCATGATGTCTTGACAGAAGATCCATCCCGATAATAATATCAAAGTAGCAAATATCTAAGATTATCATGTTAACAAAGAGTGTACTTAAACCAAGATGAAATTTACAAATTCTATAACCTAGTGTAGGTATATTGATTTCACACGTTGGTAATTCAATATCTAATAGAACAATTAAAGATGTAGGTAATAATTGTAACAATTTTGCTAGTTTAAGACTGATAAATGAATGCGTTGAACCTGAATCAAATAAAATACGTGCAAGAAGATGATGAAAAAGTATTGTACCTTCTATAATTTCATAGGAGTTTCGTGTAGGCAATATAGCACAATTCTTTCCACGACTAGGAACTGGCACAATTTTCTTAGCAAGATTTGGCTTAAGTTGGATTTGGATAGGACGAGAATTTGGATTTCTTGAGGGATTATCTAACTGACAAAGGATTGGAAGAGATCTTAATATAGGACAATGTGACTGAATATGTCCTAGTTCTTGACATTCATGACTACGAATCAGTTAACGGGTAGTGTTATGGCGAATATGGGAATAAGCTTGTCCACTTGGTTTTGGATAGGGTTGGGGTAGATATTGAAGTCAGGTCCTAATAACATGCTTGTTTCTAGTAACGGGGGGAAACTATCGTACCACGATGGAAGAGTTTCGTTCTGTAATTATCGTAACATCGATAAGTTGAGCATACACGTAGATTTGTAAAGGAGTGATATAATTATTAATCCTTGAATGTAGTCCTCTTTCAAATTGCTTGCATTTTTTTTATTTCAGTATCCACATTCTCATTGTCGTAACAGAATAACTCGATAAATTTGACTTCATACTAGGCCATAAACATGTTTACTTGTTGTAATTTTAAGAAATCTACAATTCGTCGATGTCCTTCAGCGTCGAGAAAATACTTTTTAAAGAATAATTCTTCAAATTGGGCCCAAGTAAAAATAGCAACGTTATAATTACATGACGCTATTTGCCACTAGAAATCAACTTCACATTCGAACATATAAGCCGCTGGAATTACTCGAAGATTGACAGTTATACCTTCTCCATTCAGAATTTTCACAATCTAACGCATCCATTTCTCAGCTTCACTCGCATTTGGCATTTCGAGGAATGACGGAGGTCGTTATCCTAAAAATCTCTTAAGGGCATTCATCCTACGGATTTTTTTCTGAGATTTCCTCTAGAGCAAAGCAAGGAATTTGTTATTGCCGGGCTAAAGATGTTAATTCCTGAAGACATCGCATGATTTATTCACTGTGAGTTTGTTCAGTTTGAGTTCCAGTGGAGGGAATTCGAGTACTAACCATCCTAAAATATAATAGAACAGTCACAATAATAAATAAGAACATAAAATGGGAATATATCACATGCCTACTATGTTTATACAATGATATTGTTCTTGTAATACCCCGTATTTTTATGGGATTTTATTTTAATCATGGAATTGGGATTAATTAACTTAATTGGTGAAATTTATTTTATAATTAATCCAGATTTTATTGTAATAATTACTAGCGTGATGAGAGTTAGTATTTATTAGCGACAATTATGTTGAAAATTGCCTAGCGAGTAAAGTAATATACGGATACAAAAATATTATTATGATCGGGAGTGAAACATACGGCAGTTGTAATACACTTAGTTGGGACGCGCGTGTGGTCGTGTCGGTATTACTTTATTGGGTTCGAACGAACTGCCTTCTAACGAGATCTCGTTCGAACGAAGGTATCGAACGAAATCCCCTCTCGTTAGAAGCGACTGGTCAACTCGTTAGAAGCTCGTTCGAACGAGCTCGTTCGAACGACCTGGGGAGGTCTTCTAACGAACGACCAGTTTCGAGCCCATATTTTTACTTTCGTTTTTCACCATTTTTATCTTCCTCAAAACTCATCTAAACATCAAACCATCGATTGTTTAAGGTCTCTAATCATCCCTAAACGTACCTAGGTCACATACTAACATATTTTAAGGAATCAATTCATCCTAAACATCATTAAATCCTCAAGTCTCTACACTTTTCCCCAAATTTACAAGAATATAAACCCTAGAATTTATAATCATTAATATACCCAATTAAATCCGTTTTAATTTCATCCAATATCTAATGTCATCAGAATAATCATCTACCTACCATTCTACATGCAATTTCTCTTCAAGATTTCAAGTTCTAAGTTCCAAAATACATGGGTTTTCATATTTCACCAAGAACAAATCAATTTTATTAAATTCCTACGCATGGAAAGAGCATTCTCTGAAATTAAACGATAATAAACCACTTGCCTTGAGTTTATCTCTGATTTTGATGTTGATTTGCTGAAGCTATCTCTCTCTCTCTGCAGAATTTCCTCTCTACAAGCTTTCTTCTCCAAAGGTGGCTATGGTGGCTAGGGTTTTCTTAGGGAAAGTTTTGGAAACCTAATCTAATAACCCCCGTAGCTTATTGGGTCATTAAGGGTTGGTTAGTGGGTTTAGTGGGTCAATTCCCAATCAGATAAAAACTCTTAATTTTCGTCACTTTTAATTCCCAAAAATACAAAATTACCAAACTACCCTTTATGTTGCCGATATGGCCTAAAATACCCCGGGACCCAAACTAAACCCCCGGCTAGTGTTTTCTGACTATCTCGACCCTTTCGGACGTGTTGGCGCACTCAAAATGACCATACGGTTAATAGAATTTAAATTCACTTTTATAATTAAAAATAATTATATCCTGACGCGACTGTTACACGCGTCCCAATAAAATGACCAAATTGCCGTATATCAATCTCACGACAAATTTCATAATTCAATATTCATATATCATCATATATGCACATATAATCAAATACCAACTCGCATCTCGCTAGTATTTTAACCCGGATTAATTTCCAATTAATACGCATTTAATTAATTAATCCCAAAAATAAGTATCGCCAAAAATACGGGGTATTACATTATGTACATGTTAGATACAACTCTCACTTGCTATTCTCACCTCTCAACTAGAGTGCACACTTAACGTTTCCTATTAACCTCCTAGTTAATGGTTCCTCTTTTTTAGTCTCCATATTATAATTCCATTCCCATATCATAATCCCCGTATGTCCCATACCATACGTCACATTATTATTTATTTACATTAATTCATTTATGAATTAAGCTTTTCAAGTCATTCATTAACCTAATTCCATTATCTTTCTCTATTCACCGTTATCTACAATTATCATCGTAGATAGATTTAACCACAATAAATATCGATTCATTCATTTAATTCATTATATATATATTCATATATAATACAGCACCCCGGGTCACAGCTGCGGTGCAATGCATTACTCTGCTATCAAGTCCCATCATCACTGGTCGTCGAATAGGGGACTAAAGGTTCGTTAAGATTCCTCGAACCACAAACAACAACAAACAAATTGGAGGCGAACATAGTTCTCGTATCCATGGGTCATGCACATACCTACGTACCCACAGTCAGCGGACTTATCAACTCCCGGATAAGTCTTTCATAGACCTATGTTCTCGAGTGACAAATCAAAGATCCCATGGATTCATCAGGATATGACTACCCTCACGCGCAAACCTCCCGTCGATAGCAAGTAAGCTAGGTATGTCATACACATAATCATAAATCAATCAAATAGGCATTATCATACCTACAATATAATATCAATAAGGTACTTACATTACCTTTAGATTATTCCCATACGTAGCATTATATCTCTTTTAAATTCCACATATTAAAATATCATATTTTTACTTCACAATTTAATTATCTTCGCACCCTATAACATCTCTCCACTCCCGACGTCGTTAAGGTTCATGCGCGGAGCGTCTCGCAAAGCGAAATCCAAACAAGGAACCCCTCCAATACACTACTACTTAACTTTGTCGATCGAGGAGGTCCGTCAACTTCAAATACGCGATAGGGATAACCTTATACTCTCTTTCAACCAAATGTGTCTGAACTTCCATCTGTAATTCAGGAGCCATACCACTAAGCGCTTGTACTACCCTCAATCCTTGCGAAATCAATAATGAGCTTAAACTCAGTCCTTGATGTTCAAATTGTAACCCTAAGGCTACCCTCACTCAATAAATAAGGTTCAAATAGGTTTTTCCTCAACATATATTCAGTACGAAGTCACTTATACCCTACTGGTCCATATCGCCATATCTCCCGAATTACTATGAATTAAATTCTCCCTTTAATTAAGGTTTAAACCGATAGTTTCAAATCTCTTATAAACACATCTTCTTTCACTTAACCTCTTGTAAACTTAAGGATACCCAGGTGTTATATTCAATCACCCCTACTGGTCCTATATTTAATCCTCATGCATACCAATTAGAATCCAACAATTGAATCTAGCAATCGAAATTCCTTTAAATTAATTATCATTATACTAATCAATTGAAATCCTAATCAAACTAATTTAAATCTTACCTAGGGCTTACTGATCTTCTTTAAATCCCATAATATCCAATTAACAATCACCAAAGATCTACCAAAGATTTGGGATAATAACCAACATTTAAAAAGAAACAACTTTACATATTCTAGGGAGGTCGATCGATCGAAGGCAGGGGGTCGATCGATCGATCCCTCAGGTTACAGCCTGATTTTTCAGCATTTCTGCAACTACGGATTTCACCATTTTTATTCATTCTAACCTTCATATTAACATCCCAAATGACTTACAATCCTTACTACATGATGTCTCAACATATACAAATGATTTCTAATGATCTAAACATCCTATAATCATCAAGAGATTGGATTAAAAAGCATGTTTATATCCTTATTTCCAGAAAATTATCTACATATCATCTTCAAGAACACATCAATGGTTTTCATAATTTCTTCAACATATTCATCACTATTTCGTGGATTATTATCAACCTACAACATGATTTTAATTCCTATATCATTTCAGGTTCCAGAAATCCATTTAATACTCCATTATTTCTTCCAAACATGAATAATCTTCTATTTTCATAACTATTCTAACATGGACAATATACAAACTTAAATTGCCATTATCAAACACTTGCCTTTACTGAAGGTCTGATCCTTTGGTGTAGTATATCTCAGGTGGTTCTCCCTTTTCCAGTCCACCTCCGGTGGTGATTGGTGGTGATGACTCTTGGTTCTTAGTTCTTCTCCTTCCCAAGTAGGCTTTTCCCTTCCCAAGCAACCTTTCACTCTCTCTAGGAAGATGACTTCTCTATTTTGTGTAGAGGAGATGAATAACCCATGTACACTTAATCTACCAATACTTATAATAGGACAAAATCCGAAATCACTATTCATCCCCCTAGAAAAATGACCAAAATGCCCTTTTGTACCGTCTATTCATTTTCAAATGACCCGAGACTCAAAATTAACATCCAAATAGACTTTTTGACTATTTCGAGCCTTCCAGACGCAACGACGCAGTCGAAATGACTATAAGGTCGATAGAAAATAAATTTCCTTTTTAATTTAATAAATTAGTCCCGACACGTCCCATACCGCGTCTGACTAAATATTTAAATTACCGAATTTATAACACACCGTCATATCAATGACATCACATTCATATATTACCTAAATATCTTCAAGTAATATTCAGAATCATCCATTTTAATATCCACAATCCGGATAAAACCCAAATGAATTAATTAATAATAAAATCCAATTAATCCATTAATTTAAAATATAACCATTTTAAAAATCATTAAAAATTACGGGGTATTACAGTCAGGACTTGGGGGGTGTGCTTCAGCAGGAGGATAAAGCGATTTCTTATGCTTCCCATAAGCTTATGCCTCACGAGAGGAATTACCCCACCCACGACTTGGAGTTAGCGACAGTCGTGTTTGCATTGCGAATATGGAGGCATTATCTATTGGGGAGAGATTTTGCTTGTTCACAAATCATAAGTCCCTGCAGTATTTGTTCACGCAGCGAGAACTGAATATACGTCAGTGAAGGTGGCTTGAATTTGTAAAAGACTACCAGTTCGATATCCAGTGCCACATGGGGAAGGCTAATATGGTAGCAGTTGCGTTGAGCCGTAGGTCAATAGGTGAGGTGGATGAAGTGTGAAAAGCAAAATGGAAAGAACTCGGACATCAAGATGCGGTTACGCGCTCATGTCGGTGATGACGGTTACACCCGAGATAGTTACCAGGGTGATACAGGCTCGAGCAATGGATTCTTTTTGTTAGGAACGGATTATCTAGCTCCTAGCCAAGGGAGCAGAGTCATTCTTATTGAGCTTAGATGGGGGCTTACACTATAATGACAGACTATTAGTTCTAGATGGGTAGGAGTTACAACATGCGGTGATGGCAGAGTCGCACGGTTCACGATTTACGGTACATCCCGAAGGGGATAGGATGTACTAGGATATGAGAAGACAGTATTGGTGGAGCGGAATAAAGAAGGATATCACTGAGTTTGTTTCGAGGATGCCACTTGTCAGTTAGTGAAGACAGACCATCAGAGACCGGGAGGACTACTACAGCCATTAGAGATTCTTATATGGAAATATGAGAGCATTTCCATGGATTTTATTATAGGGCTACCTACATCACAGAGAGGTCACGATTCTATATGGGTGATTATGGATCGATTGACTAAGGTAGCTCATTTTCTGCCAGTTCGGACAGACTACACTACAGGGCATTATTCTCAGATCTTTATTCCTAAGATAGTGAATGACACACCCCAACCCAGTTACTTATAATTATGTTTGAAAGCCAAAGTGAGTCAAACCATGATTAATTTAACCAAACCATAAACAAGAGTTTTAATTTCAGAGTCATCATTGTAAATTAATATATCTGAAAACCTTTTTATAACCTCAGAGTAGTCACACTTATACAAACCTGCTTGAAGGAAAATTCAACTTAATTACATCATTTACATTTAAACAAAATCTTTGTTTCTCCCATTCCTGGCTAACCCAACCCGACTTCCTAGATTTGGCAGTGGCATCGCGTTACCTGAAAAATGTGAACATAGGAACCATGAGCAAAATAGCCCAGTGAATGCATCACTACTATATTACTGCATAAATTTAAATGCAATAAATCATGTCCATATAATTATGTATTATCTTATCCAGCTCATTCATAATGAATGACCAACTTTTCCGAATCATGATTCACATATCCTGTCTAAATAGACAATTCTCCCCCATTCCTGGTCGAGGAGTAACCTCTGTCTTTAATAGATAAATCTCCCCCATTCCGGGTCGGGGAGTAACCTCCCATTTCGGTAAACCGAAATGAATAATTTCATATTCATTATATTTTGATCATATCAACAACACGATACAAATATCTCTTTTCAGTGAGTACACTCACCTTGGTTGACTTCTATGTATTCACGTTTCCTTCTGGTGGAGCTGAACTGGGTTGATTAGACCTTACACCTGTCAATCCAACTAAATCAGCACTGAACCTCAATCATAAATATTATCCTGACATAATTATGTAACTTTCTAGGACTATACATCAACAATATAATTCCAATTAAGTCACATTCCATAAAACATAGGTAAAGGCAAAACAATGATATACATGTTGATAAAGTTACGGACATTCAATCGTAGGAAATACCTTATGAGGAATTTATAACCAAAGTCAAGTAAACATGAAATTATACTCCTCAATGTATATACACATGAAACATGTACTCAAAGTACCCTTTGTAAGGACGAAATACAAACATTCATTCAAGGGGTACCCAGTATGGCCTGAAATTATTGTCTTACATACTTAACCATCCTATATTCCTAAATTGTACAAATACAGGGGTCCAACCTTATCAATATAAAAACATATATGAATATATTATCCCTTACAAGTGACGGTGTAATTTTTCAAGCTTCCTAGGGTAAGTTATGACCATTTCTCTACAACACAAGAAATCTGCACTACAAGCTCCTCTATTATTCCTCCGAATTCCCAGAATTTTCATAATTTTTCAACAGCATAACTTTCCATGATTTTCAACCCATTTTCAGTACACATACTTAATGGTACAAAATTAAAATTTCATAATTTTTTGACTTCATTTGCTATCTCAAAAGCTAGACTAAACTTAGGGCACACCGAAATCAAGTATACAAACAGCAACCATGTACCAACTTGAAATCATCATTACGGCCTAACCACAAGGAGATAAATTCTCATTTTCGGATATGATATGGATATATGCGTCTACTTTCATAACCAATTAGAATTTCTCAATTCCAGTAAATACATAAAGAGATATGCTAGTTTGAATGCAAGGGGTTTCAATACAAAGCAATTTTAAGGGTTTCTACATTCAAGTTAACATAAACTTGCATCTAACCATACATACATATAAAGGGCTGAAACTTTCGTAAACCTATGATGATTTATATCATATAAATCAATAATATAAGATAAATGACAAGATTTTCAATTAGAATTACCTTCGGGACTTTTACATAATTTCCACGGATTTTTCTACACCTTTTCTCCTCACATTTCCTTCCTAAACTCCCTAATTCTTTTTCCTCAAGGTGAAACCCTTTCATGGATGATTTTGGCTGAAGGATAAATATATTTCAAAGGTATAAGGTCGGACAAGGCTACCTCCCAAGCCAACCAATCAAATTAAACCATTTGGTTTAATAAAAGACAAATTACCACTTAAAGGGAATGGACAACTTTGCCCTTTGTTCGTAAATTCGGTATAACTCTTTACTTGGGCATCCATTTGATGATCCGTTTGTTGTGTTACAACTCTAACTCACATGTCTACAATCATATAGTTTTCACCTCAAGTCAACTGTAATGTTATAAGTGTCAAAACTAATCTTAAACAGGAACATTTCTATCGAAAATAACAAAATTTTGTGTTCGTACATAACTCGACATTTCATGATTTATAAAAGTAGGATTAGACTAAACCTAAGAATTTAATATTAGATATACTAATAACACATTCTTCATATCACATAAGGTTAGCATGATTTAAATATAATTTATCATAATTATATTCGGGTTGTCACAGTGAGACTCCACGGGGTGCCCCTTGATATTGTGTCCGATTGGGACAAGATTTTTTGTCCAAATTTTGGGAGAGTTTCCAACAGGTTATGGGAACGGAGTTACGGTTGAGTTCGACCTATCACCCACAGATGGACGGGAAAACAGAGCGGACGAACCAAATGTTGGAGGATATGTTGCGGATGTGTGTCCCGAATTCTGGCGGGGGATGGGAGCACTACTTTCCACTCGTGGAGTTTTCTTATAATAAATCCAACCAGTTTACTATTGGCATGGCTCCGTATGAGGCATTAAATGGTAGACCTTGTTGTTCTCTAGCATGTTGGCTTGAGGTGGGGGATAATAAGTTACTTGGGCCGAAGGTGATTTAGGACACCTCAGCTAAGATTGAGTTGATACGGAGTCGCATTTGGGTTGCTCAGGATAGGGAGAAGAGTTACGCCGATGCCAATAGGTTCTTCAGGGAATTGAGTGTGGGGGATCAGGTGCTGTTAAGAGTATATACTATGAAGGGGGAAATGCGGTTTGGGAAGAAAGGGAAGTTGACGTCGAGATATGTGGTCCATTCACTATTATTAAGCGGATTGGGCCAGTGGCTTATCGACTCGGGTTACCAGAGCACTTGTATAGGATTCATGACGTGTTCCACATCTCTTCACTGAGGAGATATCTTCGGGATAATTTGGTCCACACCCACATTTCATTAGAAGAGATTGATCTTTAGTGTGATAGTTCATACGAGGAGGGACAAGTGGCTATTCTAAATCGTAGTGAGAGGAAACTGAGGTCAAAGGTAGTGTCGTTAGTACGAGTGCGATAGCGGCATCATAATGTATAGGGGTCTACTTGGGAGCATGAGGATGACATGCGGGACAAATATCTAGAGTTATTCCTACCATGTATACCTTTATTTGTTTTTTTTTTTCGAATTTCGGGATGAAATTCCGTTATTAGGGGGGAAGTATGTAATACCCCGTATTTTTGTGGGATTTTATTTTAATCATGGAATTAGGATTTATTAACTTAAATGGTGAAATTTATTTTATAATTAATCCAGATTTTATTGTAATAATTATTAGCGTGACGAGAGTTAGTATTTATTAGCGATAATTATGTTAAAAATTACTTAGCGAGTAAAGTAATATACGGATATGAAAATATTATTGTGGGCGGGAGTGAAAAATACGGCAGTTGCAATACACTTAGTTGTGACACGCATGTGGATCGTGTTGGTATTACTTTATTGGGTTAAAAAGATAATTTATTTTTAAGTAACTCGAATGGCTATTTTGAGTGTGCCAGTGTGTTTGGAAGGGTCAAGACAGTCAGAAAATACTACTCGGGTGTTTTATTTGGATTCCGGGGCAAGTTAGGCCAAACCGATACATCGGAGGGGTATTTTGGTATTTTGAGATTTTTCGGAATTAAAATGGAGGAAAATAGGAAATTAAAAAGAGAAAGAATGTGGGCATTAGGTTATCTGATAATTTCCAAACTTACGTGTGAGAGAGAGAGAGAGAGAGAACCAAAGAGGAAGAAGAAGAACTCCATAGGTGATTTGGGTTAAGGATTTAAGTTCTTCCACCAGAAACCACACCAACGCGTAGATCGCGAAGAGAGGATCATCCCCATACCAAATTCATTCAGCGATTCATGAGTTCGCAAAAAGTCAAGTGTTTATCTTATTACATCTTGAGCATATATGATTCATGTTAACATTAATTGATGAAATAACTAGGATGTTATGAATTTAAAACTGAATTGGGCATTAATTTTTAATTTGGGAGTTTAGGGTTACATGTAGTTGAATAACCGTATTCTGGGTATATTATATCTGAGTTTTATGTGTGATTTCATAAAATTAAATCTGGGATTATGTTGTTGTCAATGGAGTTTATGTTAAACTAGGGCTTATTGAAGATTTGAGTAAATTATTGAAATTCGTGTTAAAATCTTAAGGATTTGATGTTAAAATGGATGGGAAAGTATTTAAATACTAGGGGATATAGATTAGAGCTGTTGAATATGAATTATGGTGAGTTTTGAAGTGATTTTGTGTTGAAAAATTTGGAAAAACAAAACTTTTGGAAGACAGGGATGAACCCTGAATTCTCGTTCGAAGACCGACCCAAGTGGTTCGAACGAGATTACCAACGAGATTTTTGAGTTCGTTCGAATGACCTCGTTCAAACGAGAATCCCCAGGTTCTAATAAGATTTCAGAAACTCCAATCTCTGTCCAAATGAGTTAAAAACCCTTATAGGTTCCTCTAAGTGAGAGAATAGGACCTATGTTATTCTAGAGTATCCTCTTTTTATGATTTAGTACTGAAAGGAATTGTGTAACTACTAAGGGAACGAGTTGGAATAAGAGAACCTTAAAATGTATATACGATAGAGAGGTAAATCATACAGTTAAAGTATTGTTGATAGTAGGGATGAATATACTACATATAAATTCCAGGACTTAGGTTGCGTGAATACCTAATGAATATAATTAGTTGTGTGTATACTTATTGATTGATCTATTATGTGTATAACATACCTACGCTGTTTGCTGTCGAGCGAAAGTTGCGCGTTGTGGAAAATCATGTCTTGAGGAGCCTTCGGGTGGGATATTAATTTGTACCGCTGGTCAATAGAACCTAGGTACGGACTATTTGTGACAACGATAATGATGACATCATGCCTTGAGGAGCCTTCGGGTGGGAATCTGGAACATGGAAGTAGTCATTGGGTTGAGGTGGATCGTCATCTTTTGATTCATTTGTATATGAGGAAACATCAATGATAACCCCGCCATTTGATGTCGCTTCTGGATATAATTATGGAGTTGGTGGTACAATAGCTGGAGCAAAATATACCGCCTCCTGGAGTATGATTGGATCCCCTATATAATCATATATTTTCCTCATAACTTGAACTTCTCCTAACACTCTATTGGTCAATATCAGTCGCTTTATGTCACTACTTGAACCTAACCAGTTTTCATTTATAGCGCGAATCATTTCTCTGAGCATTGTAAGTGCCTGTTCTCTAACCGTATTCTCCCAACGATTTGTTGGTACAACGACTACATTAAATAGAAATGAATCCCACATATCCATGTTGCAAAACGGAATTTCTATATAATAGTAATAAAAGAAGTTACAAAAAGATAAAATAACTAATATCATATAAACTTTTCCCATATAGAATGCTAACTCGACGATATGTTAAATTTTAAAACATGCTCTGATGCCAACTTGTTACACCCAGCTTTTTGGTATGAATGTAAATGAGGGTACATATAAAGCAATGAATTAAAGTTAAGGCGGAAAATATAACTTTATTCATTATGAAAACGGTACACGTAGTGTATTACCACCACATGGGTGAATTACATTTTTTTGTCAACTCGAACTATAAAGTAGAAAATAGAAAAGTGTCCCTCTTTGCTCCCATCTGGCTTAGTCTCTGCCCAAATAGTCACGTACGCAAACAAGTGACTGGTATGGATCTCAAAAGGGGAACAGATACTATCCTCTTTCTCCTGGGCCATCTGGAGGAAAAAGGAACTAGCACTGATATGCTAAGCAAGCTTTACCAATTTTATAACAAAAACCTATATAGATGAGAGGTGGAGTTTATATAAAATTCAAATGCCTGTATCTTTACATAAATAAGTCAAAGAGTTTAAGTTGACAATCCCATACTTATCAGATTACAAAAATGACAGTCTACTCCCTAATTAATTCTAATGCTTTTAAAATAAATGATAATGCACCAAGGTGCAAGGTGAACTGAATCATCACAATGAATTGTTATGATATCAGTTATTATATGAGAAGGGTTCAAATTGAACCAATGATTATAATTAAAAGAATTAGTGATATAATAACATATGAGTATGGTAGTTTCTACACACACTTAGAATCAACTAGGGCTATCATGGAATGATATCAATAGTAGTTAAACGAGTATGCAAAATTTACTATTAAAGAGGTAAAAAGACCAGCTTTAGTGATGTTTTGCTCTGCTTTAGGATCAAAAGAGGATATCGGGAGGAGCTGGCACTTGATTAATTTTATACAAATGTTTGGGTGAATAAGTATTGTTGGAATTGGGGTTAGTTTTGGTCAATTTATACTAAAAACAGTGTATTTTAAAGTTTAAGAGGTTTAATTATAAATAACTTGGGACTTCAAAATCATGGGCTTAGAGTCAAATTTGAACTTTGATGTAGATGACTTTTTGACTTAAAATACTCTAAAGTACCTATAGACAAAATTTGGGGTTAAAATTTATGAGTTAAAAAAGTCAAGAGGGGTCAATTTGTATTTTTTCATAACTTTGGCCATCCTTGACCAAACACGAGCTTTCCTTATTCCATTTTGACCAGAAAAATAAAATAAAAATGTTGGAAAAAATTTCAAATTTTTTTGATTGGCCACGCGCGTGGTCAAGGGTTCTAGCTAAATAGTTAATCTTCAACCTCTCTAAGGTTGGCTTTAGGGTTTTAAATCTTTGACCTGAGATATCTACTTCATTTCTAAACTATTTAAGATGATTTCTAAACAAACTCAACCTTATTTTTAACAAGGAATCCAAATATATGAGTTTTATGGATTGAGGTATAGTATATAATGAGTTCCATAATTGTGTTTTTCAAGAATTTTGACTTTAATTTTGTAGCTTTTATGAGTATGGTAAGGATTCTTATGAACATGGTTAGGTTTATGATATGTTAAGAAATAGTTTAGTTTTGATTTTAAGGCTTAGGGTGGTTTGTGTGAGGAGAATTCAAAGTTTTGATTTTTCGGAATAAAAAAACACCTTCTAACAATTGAAGCCTGTTGTTTAAATTCGTGGATTTTTATCATTGCACTCGAGTTCCTAAAGGCTTTAATGGCAGATTTTTTCACATTTCTTCACCTAGGATTGTTTTACATGTAAAGTTTCCACGGCTTGATTGATAGAAGCATAATATCAACACATAAATCATTTAAAAATGAAGGAATGGAAATATATACATGAAATGTTAGGTTACCTAATTTGAGAGAAAATTTTAAGTTTTGAATACACTTAAAAGAGGTGAGTTCTGAATGCTTAGTTCGTTGGTTTTTTATAGTGTAGGAGTAGGAGGTTTGATTGGTTAGGATGGGAGGTTAATTTGTTCAGGTTTTGAAAGGTTAAAGGCATGGTTACTTGAACATCACATGTTTGCATGGTTACTTGAACATCACATGTTTGCATGGTCCAACCATGTGACTTTTGGCATTATTAGCTAATGTGGAGGTCGAGGTTGACAAAGGGGTTTGTGTAAATGTCAAGTAATTAGGTTTTAATCCTTGGTTAATAAGGGATATACCTATATAGCCTTAAAAGTGTAATTTTGGTGAAGTTTAGGGTTATTTTGTAATTTCCAAATGTTATAAGGCCTAAAATTATAATTTTTAATTAGTTGAAATCTAGACAGTCAATTTGATATGAAGTTGGGGTCTAGGGGTTAAGTATTGGCTAAGTTATGGTAGTTTAAAATATTCAGGATCTGTTTTGCAATTACTAAAACTTTAAGGATACTTGGTTAATTTAGCAATTTTGTAGGTTTTGAAGAGTAGTTTAATCATTCTTTTGAATATGTTTGAGTTTATATATTATGGGATGGAATAAATGAGAATTAGGGTTTTTTAATTCAAGTATAAATATTACAATATACCGTTACGTCATTCCTTTAGTCTGGGTAATGACATTTCCTAGGTAATACTTATGGTTTGTGGATCTCTAGGTGTGGGAGTAGGGATGGTTTATTCATCATGCACAAAATATGAGCGAGATAATTAAATATAATGAGAACTTGATTAAGAAATTATAATTAATGCAGTTAAGTGGAGACACGTGTCAATCTACATGGCACTTACAAACATTTCTGAATAACACCTTGACTTCGAGGAAATCGACCTCCCCGACCAACTCAGACACTCCGAGCAACAGGTGCTCTCCGAGGAACCTTACTGTACCGAGCAACTCACGAATACCGAGCTACTCAGGCGGTCTGAGCAGCTTAGGCGGTTTGAGCTGCATCTCGTACAGAGCATTAATGTCCGGATAATCAACAAATCGACTGCGCATTAAATGCTCATTATTATCATACAGATGTATACGTCTATTGGACAGCTATGTATTACCCTTTCACATTTATAGCCTGAGGGCTATAAATACATTGTATCATCCTCATTGTAAGTGGACTGGGAATTTCTTGGTAAAATCTGTTATCGAGAATTCCCAAACAGTCAGCAATAACAAAATAGTGGACGTAGGCCCTTCTTTTAAGGCTGAACCACTTTAAAAATCTCTTGTCTTATTTTTTTTTTATCTATGATTAAATAATTAGAGATAATCTAATTTTTTACATCAACAGATTGGTTCCGTCTCTATGTACTTCTTTTATGATGTAATAAAATTTGAAGTTTTTTTGGTTGTGCAACTTAACTCCCTTTTTCTTGCTCTGCTTTTATTCTTCTTGCTCTGTCTGCATTTTATTGATTCTTTCTATCTCTTTTCTTTACTAGTTTATGGCTAGAATGGAACTCTTGTCAACCCATGATACAGAACTGATGAAAAATGTAACGACTACTTCAAGGCTGGCCATGCTGACTTGAATGAATCTCAAATTGTCGATATCCTCGGTCCAGATGCTTCAGAGCGAGCAGTTGAAGCCTACCAGTATTTGAAATGCCTGCTCGACCGTGCAGTTGCTAATAATGTGGCATACTATGAGATGATTGAAGATCTCTAGGGTACCCTCGAGGAACTTCAATAACAGTAGAAGGAGTCTACTATCCTTCTGCATCAGGAATATGAGAAGAAATATCAGCAACTAAGTGCTGATAAGGGATATGATAAGTTGTTTGCTGCTTATGATATAAAGGAAAGGACTTTGAAGATCGAGGTTGAAGAGCATAGGCAGATCGTTAAATTATTAGAGCAGAAAAATAATAATTTATGAGGAGAGATATCTCAGCTAAAATCTGCAGCCTCTACCTCGGGAGCCTTGGTTCCTGTCAACGATGAAGGTTTTTCTTTCTTGGAGGTCAAAAATGCTAATCTAAGAGACGTATTGGAAACCTTGAAGAGAACTGGTTCTTCTACCTCTTCTAGCGGACGAGCAAGAGCTTCTCGAGGATCAACAAGGGCTGCTCGGGTTACTATTGAAGAACAAAGAACTCAATCAGCTTTAGAGAATCAGGCCTTCCAGTTAATGGCGAAGAATCAAGCATTAGCTGAGATGTCCAAGAAGATTCTGAATCTGGACGAGCAGCTCTCTGCACAAAAGTCTGCCTTGGAGAGTAAAGAACTTTTAACGAAGAACCTCCATGAGCAACTGGAGAGGTTAACCTATCAATTCCATAAGCATCCCAGAGAGTTCTGGATGGCTGGTTATAATAAAGCCCTCTACCATCTAGATGACCGGATCCAACATGCAAATAATAAGGGTTACAAGCAAGGATGGTTGAATGCCTTGGGTGTGCTGCAGTTGGAACAGGGTCACTATTTGTGGGATTATTATGACCCTCGGTTGCTCGAGTTGCCAGTGCCACCTTTCAAACTGGATATGAGTTGGATTCCTACTTGGAACATTTCTCAATGTCTGATTTCAAAATATCTCGGTGACTACAGTAATCATTCCAATTTCGAGATATCTCGCCCTGAACACCTACTTGATCGGCCCTCAGTAATGAATGTCAGGATGCTCAAAGATCTAAATTTCATCAATTCCCCCTTTGCCTTAGACGATCCTCCCGCTGGTGAAGAACCTGTTTCAAAGGCAGAGGGGAAGAAACCAATATAATAGGATTCCTGATGTAACAATTTTTTATGTACTTCAATCTCAATGTATTTTGTTCTAGATTTAATGAAAAACTTATAGTTTTTTTTGCAATCTTAATTGTCGTTGTCTTTGAAAATATTTTGTAAGACATTTGTAATGAATGTGCATGTATATCAGGGTCCTATATGCCCTCCACATGGCAACGGGATAGGTTGTTTTTATTTTATTTAGTTTTTGAAACCATGTTTTCTTTATATTCGATAAAATGCGTCACTGATATTTTGATTTTTATTTATTTGCAGTTGACAGCAAAAGAAGGTCTCCAAAGGAGACATAAGTTAATTTAAAGCATCTGAAACTTATCTGGGGTTTGCATCAAACTGTTGCTGACGAACATATCAGATCAGCCTCGTACTTGTTGCACTACAGGAGTTACACCTCGTCTTTCACTGCTCGTCCAGTGATAAGTAACATAGAACCAGCACCAGTTTTTGAAGGTTCTTCTCCTGAATCGTATATTCCTCTCAATGACAGAATGAAGAGAAGAAGAGATCCTACCCTCTTCGAAAAGTCTGCCTCTACTGCTGGAGAGGCAAAGAAAAGTAAGCAGGATGTCCCAGAAGAAGGGACAAGACAAATTGATGCACCTCCTCCAGCTGCTACTAAGAAGGTTGTCGAGAAGCCCCCTGTGGCTCCAAGCAAGATTGCAGTTGTTTCCCCTCCAAGCGAGGTTATAGTTATATCACCGACCAAGACGACATCCTTGGTCGAGAATGTTCCTGCTCCCACGAGGAAGTTGAAGAAAATCTCCTCGGACAATTTGGCTGAATCCATCTCTCAGCCTCTAACTACTGGAAGTGGTGTTCCCACTTTTGTTGCTCCGAGCTCTGCTAAGAGCTCGGTGAAGTCTTGGATTATCCTCGAGATCCAAGGTGTTGAAGAATATCTTTCTCGGGAGAGGGTTACTACTTTGGCAGCTCAATATATTGCCTCTGTAAGTATTACTATTTTAAACTTTCATTTTTCAATGTTATGTCCTTGCATTGACTTACAATTATTTTCTTTTTCCAGTTGGTAACTTATTTCAACACCATTCTGAAAAAAGATGAAGCTATTAAAGCTTCGAGCTCCTCGTCGGGTGTGGAGGAGGCTCTTGTAGGTCTGACACAGTCATTAAAGAATTCTCGTCAGAAGTATGACGAAGATAAAATTGCTTGGGAAAAATAATTAAAAGCCATTGAGCAAGAGAAAGGGAAAGCTGTGGAGGTCTCTCAGGAGTTGGAGAGGAAAATGAAAGAATGTGAGAAGAAGAATACTGAGCTTGAGGAAAAGCTCAAAAATGCTGGAGAGCTTGAGACCAAGCTTAAAACTGCTGAAGAAGAACTGGGCCAACTCCGTGAAGCGGATCGCCAGAGGGAAGAGGCGGAAAGGAAATTAAAAGCTGCCGAGGAACTCATGACTGAGAGGGTTTCCTCAGAGAAGACGAAGAGAAAACTTGTTGTTAAGAAGTCCTTCAGTACTGGCTGGGACAAAGGTTGGAATAAGGGTTTGGCTGCCATGATCTCACAAATGGAGTATGACAGCCTTAAATATTTCAGGGATGGTTGGGTGGCTGCTCTGAAAGAGATGAATGTCGATGAGAATTTTGACCTATTTCAGCGACACATTCCTGGCCCCCTCCTTCTCCCGGGGAAGAAGAAGATGAAGCTGCTTCTGAGGAATCCTCTATAGTGATCAGAGATCAGATTTCTCATCCCCCGGTTGTCCAGACCTCCTGCGAGCAACTTCAACCAACCAGCATTTCAACCGAGCAATTTCTAACACCCTCCGAGCAACCTTATATGCCATTCAAGCAACCTACCTCTTCGTCCCAATCTCCCGATAAAGTTTTAGGAGACAAGGAATTAGTGTAGAGTTGTTCAGACTTTTTCTCTTTGCTTTTTTGTTAAATGTAACTCTGGACTATGTACTTCTTTTATGATGTAATAAAATTTGAAGTTTTTTTGGTTGTGCAACTTAACTCCCTTTTTCTTGCTCTGCTTTTATTCTTCTTGCTCTGTCTGCATTTTATTGATTTTTTCTATCTCTTTTCTTTACTAGTTTATGGCTAGAATGGAACTCTTGTCAACCCATGATACATAACTGATGAAAAAATGTAACGACTACTTCAAGGCTGACCATGCTGACTTGAATGAATCTCAAATCGTCGATATCCTCGGTCCAAATGCTTCAGAGCGAGCAGTTAAAGCCTACCAGCATTTGAAATGCCTGCTTGACCTTGCAGTTGCTACTAATGTGGCATACTATGAGATGATTGAAGATCTCCAGGGTACCCTCGAGGAACTTCAACAACAGTACAAGGAGTCTTCTATCCTTCTACATCAGGGATATGAGAAGAAATATCAACAACTAAGTGCTGATTAGGGATATGATAAGTTGTTTGCTACTTATGATATAAAGGAAAAGACTTTGAAGATCGAGGTTGAAGAGCATAGGCAGATCGCCAAATTGTTAGAGCAGGAAAATAATAATTTGCGAGGAGAGATATCTCAGCTGAAATCTGCAGCCTCTACCTCGGGATCCTTGGTTCCTGTCAACGATGAAGGTTTTTCTTTCTTGGAGGTCAAAAATGCCAATCTGAGAGACGAATTGGAAACCTTGAAGATAACTGGTCCTTCTACCTCTGCTCGCGGATGAGTAAGAGCTTCTCGGGGACGAGCAAGGGCTGCTCGGGTTACTGTTGAAGAATAAAGAACTCAATCAACTTTAGAGAATCAGGACTTTCAGTTAACGACGAAGAATCAAGCATTAGCTGAGATGTCCAAGAAGATTCTGAATCTGGACGAGCAGCTCTCTGCACAAAAGTATGCCTTGGAGAGTAAAGAACTTTTAGCGAAGAACCTCCACGAGCAACTGGAGAGGTTAACCTATCAATTCCGTAAGCAGCCCAGAGAGTTATGGATGGCTGGTTATAATGAATCCCTCTATCATCTAGATGACCGGATCCAACATGCAAATAATGAGGGTTACAAGCAAGGATGGTTGAATGCCTTGGGTGTGCTGCAGTTGGAACAGGGTCACTATTTGTGGGATTATTATGACCCTCGGTTGCTCGAGTTGCCAGTGCCACCTTTCAAACTGGATATGAACTGGATTCCTGCTCGGGACATTCCTCAATGTCTAATTTCAAAATATCTCGGTGACTACAGTCTTCATTCCAATTTCGAGATATCTCGCCCTGAACACCTACTTGATCGGCCCTCAGTAATGAATGTCAGGATGCTCAAAGATCTAAATTTCATCAATTCCCCCTATGCCTTAGACGATCCTCCAGTTGGTGAAGAACCTGTTTCAAAGGCAGAGGGGAAAAAACCAATAGAATAGGATTCCTGATGTAACAATTTTTTATGTATTTCATTCTCAATGTATTTTATTCTAGATTTAATGAAAAACTTCTAGTTTTCTTTGCAATCTTAATTGTCATTGTCTTTGAAAATATTTTGTAAGACATTTCTAATGAATGTGCATGTATATCTGTTGAAAAGATAAAGATATTTTGTGCTATTTAAAATTATCGAGCAACTAGAGTTGGTGAAAATTTATTGTTGACTATCTGAATTGATGATAATCATCTGACGATCAACCACAGTTGGTGATATTTCAATTTTTGACCAACTATGGTGGTAGTTTAAAATGTCATAAGTATCAAGAAATTTATTACTTTTTAATTTTAAGCCCTGAAATGACTTTCATTTGTTTAATCAACTGTTTCCGACCAACGGGAGTTAGTGGTTTTTGTTCCCGACCAACCTTAGTTGGCAAATTTTTATTCCCGACCAACCTTAGCTGGTGGATTTTCTTTCCAACCAACCGTAGTTAGTGATTCTGGGAAATTTTTCATTCCCGACCAACTATAGTTGGTGGATTTTCTTTCCAACCAACCGTAGTTGGTATTTATGGGAAATTTTTTATTCCCGACCAACTATAGTTGGTGGATTTTCTTCCCAACCACCGTAGTTGGTGTTTCTGGAAAAAATTTATTCCCGACCAGCCTTAGCTGGTGGATTTTCTTATTCCCGACCAGCCTTAGCTGGTGGATTTTCTTCCCAACCAACCGTAGTTGGTATTTCTGGGAATTTTTTTATTCCCGACCAACTATAGTTGGTGGATTTTCTTATTCCCGACCAGCCTTAGCTGGTGGATTTTCTTCCCAACCAACCGTAGTTGGTATTTCTGGGAAATGTTTTATTCCCGACCAACTATAGTTGGTGGATTTTCTTCCCAACCAACCGTAGTTGGTGTTTATGGGAAATTTTTATTCTCGACCAGCCTTAGCTGGTGGATTTTCTTATTTCCGACCAGCCTTAGCTGGTGGATTTTCTTATTCCCGACCAACCTTAGCTGGTGGATTTTCTTCCCAACCAACCGTAGTTGGTATTTTTGGGAAATTTTTTATTCCCGACCAACTATAGTTGGTGGATTTTCTTCCCAACCAACCGTAGTTGGTATTTTTGGGAAATTTTTTGTTCCCGACCAACTATAGTTGGTGGATTTTCTTTCCAACCAACCGTAGTTGGTGTTTCTGGAAAATTTTTATTCCCGACCAGCCTTAGCTGGTGGATTTTCTTCCCAACCAACCGTAGTTGGTGTTTCTGGGCTTGATGCGTAGTGTGTAGCACTAGTACTTCGAAAAAATTTCAACAAAAGGAGAGAATTGGGCTAAATATCCAAAACTTTATTCATATCGAAGATAATTGCATTACATAGAGATTAAATTATTGATAATATTTGCGCAGGTGCTCTGCGTTCCATGCATTCTTAAACTCCTCTCCTTCTAAGGTTTCGATTCTATATGTCCCTAGTCGAACAACCTATGTTACTCTGTAGGGCCCATGCCAGTTAGCTTCTTGTTTGTTGTGCTTTTGAATTACTTTCTTTAGCACATAGTCCCCTTCTTTCAGGTCGCATTTCTTTACTCTCTTGTTGTAGAACAGAGTTGTCCATTGCTGGTATGCAGCGTTTCTGATTGCTGCTTCTTCTCTAACTTCCTCGAGCATATCCAAATTTAATATTCTCATCAAGTCACTGATAGGAGAGTTAAAATTCAGCACTCTATGTGTGGGGAGACCCAGCTCGGCAGGTATAATAGCTTCACTTCCAAACGCCAGCATATATGGAGATTCTCCTGTGGCTGCTCGTGGAGTAGAACGATAAGTCCATAGTACAGAATGCAGCTCGTTGATCCAATTTTCCTTTGCATCATTTAATCTTTTCTTCAAGCCATTCAGTAGCGTTTTGTTTGTCAATTCAGTTTGTCCATTGCTTTGAGGGTGGTCTGGTGCAGAGTGGGTTTTCAATATGTTCGACTGATGACAATACGCAGCAAACTCCTCGTTGTCGAATTGGGTTCCATGGTCTGTGATGAATGCATGAGGAAGACCATATCTACAAATGATGTTCTTCCATATAAATTGATACACTTTGTCATATGTCATATCGATAAGGGGCTCAGCTTCCACCCACTTAGTAAAGTAATCCACTGCGACGACGAGATATTTAAACCTTCCTCTGGTCGTTGGAAGTGGCCTGACCAAGTTAATTCCCCACATGGCAAATGGCCAAGGGGAAGTAATGGGTGTCAACAATGCTTGGGGAGTTCTTCGGATAGTGGAGAAGCGTTGACATTCACATTTTTTGGCATAGGCTATGCAATCAGCCCTCATTGTCGGCCAATAGTATCCCTGCGTCATTATCCTTTGCAGAAGTGTCTGACCTGCTACATGGGCTCCACGAGACCCTTCATGGACTTCTTCGATCAAGTCTTTCACCTCGGTGGGATGTACACATCTCTGCAAGCCAGCTATAATTCCTCGTCTATATAGAATACCATTGGTCAATACATAACGAGCAGCTTTAAACTTCAGTTTCTTGGCTGCGAGTTTGTCAGTTGGTAATTTCCCTTCCTCAATATATGCCCTGATGGGATCCATCCAAGATGGCTCTAAATTAAGGATAATAAAGTTCATCATCTGATCTTCATCTATGCTCCGACTAGCCAAGACTTCTATTGGGATTGTTCTTCGTAGCTCGGTGCGTGTGGCTGAAGCTAACCAAGCTAAGGCATCTGCTCTTGCATTCTCCAATCTTGGTATTCTAATTATCTGTACTGTAATCAGGCTTGATAAAACTTCCATTACTTTTGCGTGATACCTGATCATTAATTCTCCTTTGGCTGCATATACTCCCAGCATTTGATTTACGATCAACTGCGAGTCACTGAATATAATAACTTGCTCTGCCCCTATGGTTTTTGCCAAATTAAGACCTGCAATCATAGCTTCATATTCAGCCTCATTATTAGAAGCCTTGAATTGGAAGCGCAGAGCATACTCCACATCGACCTCATCCGGGCTGTTCAAAATAATCCCTGCTCCACAACCTGCAGTGCACGAAGATCCATCTACATACAAATTCCACACAGGTATATCATTATCAAACTCTTGGTTAGACAGAGTTCCTTGGCGGAATATTCATGGCTTCCTTATATCTTCCTCTAGTACTTCTTGCTGCTCATCGACCATCTTTCCTTGCTCGTCGACCAACTTCTCTTGCTCGTCGACCAACTTAAGTTGATCGGGGTTTAAATTCGATGATCCTGTAACATCCACAGGTTGGTCGGTATTCAGATTTTGCTCCTCGTGCGTGTCAGGATATGTGAACTCTGCTATAAAATCTGCTACTGCTAGCCCTTTAAGTGATGATCTAGGCTCATAAATTATGTTATACTCACCAAGTTCTACTGCACAGTACATCAATCGTCCTGACTTTTCCAGTTTATGAAGAGCCTGCCTCAATGGCATATCGGTATACACAACTATGGTATGAGCTTGGAAGTAAGGCCTCATCCTTCTACTCGCTTCGATCAAAGCTAGTGCCAATTTTTCTAGTATTGGATATCTGATCTCTGCTCCTCAGAAGGCTTTGCTAGTGTAATAGATTGGTTTTTGCACTCCATCCTCCGTTCTTATCAATGTCGAGCTAACTTCATTCTCCGACACTACCAAATACAAGTACAATCTTTCCCCCATCACTGGCCTGGATAACAGTGGAGGTGCTCCCAGATATTTTTTTAACTCTTGAAAAGCCTTCTCGCATTCGTCATTCCATTCAAACGTTTTTCGGAGTGTTTTGAAGAATGGGAGGCATCTATCTGTTGCTCGTGATACAAATCTATTAAGTGCTGTAACTCGCCCAGTGAGACTTTATACTTCCTTCTTCGTCGTTGGAGATCGTAGTCCCAATAGAGCCTTGATCTTCTCTGGGTTTGCTTCGATTCCTCGTTGGTTGACAATATACCCGAGGAACATGCCTTCTCGTACTCCGAATATGCACTTGGTGGGATTCAACTTCATTTGATATTTATCTAGTTGATCAAAGGTCTGGCCTAAGTCAATTAGATGGTCAGCAGCTCTCCTGCTCTTAGTCAGCATATCATCAACATAAACTTCCATATTGCAACTGATTTGGTCTGCAGATACCTTGTTCATCAGCCGTTGATATGTTGCACCTGCATTTTTCAGACCAAAAGGCCTAACATTATAACAATAAGTTCCCCTAGGGGTAATGAAAGAGGTACTCTCCCTGTCTTCAGGTTTCATTTTAATCTGATTGTAACCAGAATAAGCATCAATGAAGCTCAATAACTCGTGTCCCGAGGTAGCTTCCACTAATTGATCAATTCGGGGTAAAGGAAAATGATCCTTTGGGCACGCCTTGTTAAGGTCGATAAAGTCTACACACATCCTCCACTTGTTGTTTTTCTTCTTCACCATTACTACATTTGCTAACTAGTTTGGATATTTGACATCGTCAATAAAGCAAGTTTTTTGGATCTTCTCGACCTCCTCTTGTATGGCTTGGTTCTTCTCGGGGCTGAACACTCTTCTTCTCTGCTTCACTGGCTTGATTTCCTTATTCACATTGAGCTCGTGACATAAGAAATTTGGGTCTATTCCTGGCATATCCTCATGACTCCAAGCAAAAGTTTGTTTTTTGCTTTTTAGGAAAACTATCAATTCCTGTTTTAGTGAGGCATCTAACGACGAACCTATTTGAGTTGTTCTTTCCGGGTGCTCGTTGTCCAAAATGATATTTTCAGTAGCTTCCACCACCTGACCTTTCACGAGCTGCGACTCGTCTCTAGGATCCAATGTTTCAATCTCTGCACCTTCATCCACTTGGGTAGTAGTCTTTTTCCTAGATTCCTCCAGTTCTTCTTGCTCGACAGATGAGTAGTAACATTCCCGAGCTACTTTTTGGTCTCCCTTTACAACTCCTACTCCAAAATTGGTTGGAAACTTCAGACATTGATGTACAGTAGATGGTACTGCTTCGAACTTCTTTAGATATTTTTGTTTATATATATTGTGCTAGAAATCTACTTATGTTATATTTGATATCTTAAACTATTGACAATATTAATGTAAATTTTTATGTAAAAGTACCACTGTCACTCCTTAACTATATATTTTCTCTCTCATCGTATACTGTTTGTTATGGGTGGACAGTTTAAGATGGAAGGTACTGCTCAGTTTTAATTGTCAAAATCGCTTGCTTCTGACTGGTACACCAATCCAGAATAACAAGGCCGAGTTATGGGCCCTCATGCATTTCATCATTCCTACCTTATCTGACATCCATGACCAATTCAACGAGTGGTTTTCAAAAGGGTATGTCTCTAGAAACGTGTCTTAACCGTCTATTACACATTATACTGACTAATTTAGAATTATCTTTCTCATTAGTCTTGTCTTTGTATTATTAGAATTAAGAACCATGAGGGACACGGTGGAACTTTAAATGAGCACAATATTAGAATAGTAAGTTGAGTTTGTTGGATTAGTTTGTTAGTTTGTTCATGTTCAGGGTCCTATATAAAGAATACTATTTTACTTGTAATCATCAAGTCTCATTTTATAATACAATCGAAATCTCTTTTCTCTCTGTTATTATTCTCTCTCAAACTTTCTTGTTTCGTAAGATGGTATCAGAGCATTAGAAAAGATTCCGATCCTAATCTCTATTATTTGATTTCATTCATTTCTTCCGATCTATAATTGAGGATGGCTCCTTTTTCTCATGGAGTTAGAAATTTCAATCGGAGATTTTTCTCTGTTTCTTCAAAATTAAATCTCATCATGGGTCCTTTATCAGATGGGTTTTCTCTCTAAGGTTCCTACCCTATCTTTTCTATCTTGCTTTATGTCAAACTTGGCTTGGTTTAGAGGCCCATTCAGTTGGTGGTTTCCCTCTTCAAAACCTCCCATCTCTTATTCGGCATAAAGGGCTCTGGTTATTGGTTGGTATTTCTCAGTCATTATGAAGCATTTTGTCTTTACGGTTTTGTTTCAATTTTTGGGCAATGTTAGTGGATTTTGACCTGCCCGATGTTCTTGCACCTGAGTGCATTTTTCTTTTATTCCGATGTTTTTTTTAATTTCCTCTACATTATTTGTTGGTTCACACTGATGCAGCGGTTGGCCTGCATTCTTCTGTGTTTTCTCTGATATTCGTTGTGATTTACGGTGTGTCCCTATTCTCGGGAAGATATGCTATGTTTGAGCTTGGTTGGTTCTCTCATGAGATCGGTGGTAGCAGAAGGTTTATACTATGTTTGGGTTTTCGGGCGATGTCTGGGTTGATGATTGATTGTCCAACTAAGTTTCTTTTCTTCGGTGGAGTCTGTGTTGCGTCAATTTCGGTGTAAATTCAATATGACTTCTAGTCCTATCTTCATCGATGCTTATGATCGCTTTCTACTCTATGTGGTTCAGGTTGTATACCCATCATTTGTTAGTTGATAGGTCTAGCGTGGCTTGGTCCTGGGTTAACCCAGATTGTTGTGATGGTCCAATTTTGGTTCACCTGACTTCAATTCAGATTCATGTATAGGTCTTATTTTTCTTTCCCATCGTTTGCTATTTTTGCTGTTAGAACAATGCTGCAGCCTCTCTTACTGACTATGGATGATTGAGCCCTGCAAATTCATAGTGTATAGCCCTGCAGATTCCTCAGCACTTAGTTCTTTTTGTATACCCATGAGTGTTTTCTCAGCTTGTTATGGCTAATTTTATTGGTATCTTGTCGATCCAGTTCATCTATTTATGCTATTAGCATATTGTCATCTAGTTTAATAGTGTTCAACCACCAGATTTTAAGTAGTTGTGGTATTCAGCCCCTGCCTTTTATTTTTCGTTCAGGGATTTCATTGGTGTTTGTACCTTGAGACGATTCAGCTTAAGGGGGAGCAAATGCAAATTTACATTTTATTTTTTTACTCTTGTTGTATTTCCAAGTTGAAATTATATTGCATATAACTTTCAACTTGAGGGGGAGTATTAGAATAGTAAGTTGAGTTTGTTGGATTAGTTTGTTAGTTTGTCCATTTTCAGGATCCTATACCATTTTACTTGTAATCATCAAGTCTCATTTCATAATACAATCGAAATCTCTTTTCTCTCTCTGCTATTATTCTCTCTCAAACTTTCTTGTTTCGTAATACACAAGCTTAACAGATTGGTGAGTGAACTCCAGTTCAATAATTTCATTTTGAGCATTTCAATAATTTCATTTTGAGCTGTTCCATATCTTTTTTTAGATCATAGCTGTATAAATTGTTGGTTGTGGGGTTTTGATTAAAATTTGATAGCTGAATGTGTTAATATAGGTTATAAACCTAAACTAACTTTTTTGTTGTGTATTTTTTTGGGGGGGGTGGAGTTGAGAAATTGAAAACATCCATGTTTGAGATGATGCTAACATGCTTGTACTATGAATTGTTATTTTTAGTCTTTGTTTATGATCTTTCTGTTGCCACAATTTGCTTTATATTTGCTGTAATTTTGAATATTATAAACTCTACTTTTTTAGCACATTTCTGAAATATGGATGTTTATTGTATTTCTTTGGTATAAATGAATTTTATTGAAAACGGAGAGAAGAAATACAAATGTTTTTCCAACAATTTTGACTCTGTTTTCTTTGGACTTAATGAAGCTGTATTTGATCAAATTTTCCCTCCATTTTAACAGTATGCGATTCTGAAGCCTTTCATGCCGTGTCGGGTTAAAAAAATATGTAACTATTGAGTTGACTGGTAAAACCGAGGTCGTGATACACTACAAGTTGAGTTCATGCCAGCAATCTTTTTATCAAGCTATAAAGAATAAGATTTCTCTTGTTGAGTTGTTTGATAGCAACCGCGGGCATCTTAACGAGAAATGAGAAAGGTAGTCCATTTATTTTTTTGTTTCTTCCCCATTTTTTGAAGTAATGTTATTATTACTATAAAAATTATTATTTCAGTTTGATAGTACTTTTATATAATATGAGATTAATGTCATTTACCAATAAGGGTCTGTTTGATTGTCGTTCTCGTTAATTTGTTTTCCACGGAAAATACTTGTTTTAGTTCATTTTTTCCTTTATAGTGCTTGATTTTAAATACATTATTTGAAAACAATTGTTATAACTATGAAAAGTGCTCTATAGTTTTATCATTTATGTGGGAAACATTTTTTTTCCTACCACCCAAAAAATTGATTTCCATGACCAAACCACTCCCATCTTTACCATGCATTTTCCAACTTCTCATAAGAAGAAATTATTTTTGATCATTTTCCAATTTTGTAATCAACCACACCCTAACTGAGGGAAATGAAGGAAGTTCATACTTTTTGTTTTAGAGAGATACTGAAGTCACCTTTTTATCTTCGTTTGGGGAGTTGGAGCATATATACTACGCTGGTAGTTCGAGTCCTATCACATACAATGTAATTTGACTGATGTTTTTTGAATTTTGTATTCTTTATAATATGTTCTCTTATATACTGGGTTGTTCTTAATGAAGAGCCCTGTTTGTAAATACATATATGAGGTAGGGTGAAATTCCAATATCACCTGGGGAGTAGAAGATCAATGTTTAACATTTTTCCCCCAGGAAATGTTCGTCAATTATGAAATCGCTAAAGAGTAGTTCTAATAGTTCTTTTACTAAGAGTGGAACATTTGGATTTGCCCATTTGATGGATTTATCACCAGCAGAGAGAGCATTTTTGGCAACTGATCGGTTATGGAGAGATCATTGTTTTCTATTATGAGATTGTTTCGACAATATCAGGATGAAATATTAGACTTGCTTATGAAAACCGAGTATGATATTTATTGCAGTCAAATTGAGAGCGAAAAAGTAAGAGCAGTCACACGAATGTTATTGATGCCATCGAAGTCGGAGACAAATTTACTTGGACGAGGCTTTAGTACTCTCACATCATGATAGCGTTTTGTCTAACATTAGACTTCTTCATTTAACACTATTTCATCCCCAATACCAGAGCACCACCTGTAAGGGTTTACTTATCTAATTATGGGTTATGTAGGAAATCCCCCAAACTTTTCCTCTGATTGAATTACCTCCCTCGTGTTGAAAATACGGGTGAAGGGTCCGAAAATGTCTGTGTGCAGAATTTGCAAATAGTCCCCTTTAAACATAAAACATATAACTTATAACAAATAGGCCAATGGGGGCCATGAGCAATTGTGCCTTGCACTTACTCAACGCTGCCCCCCCCCCCCCCCCAACCCAAACACACACAGTGAAAAAGAAAAAGGAAAAAGCTATTAAAAATGTTGCAAACCCCCAGTTATACGTCACTTTAAAGCGTTGCTTAACATCTTCTAATGACACATATGGGGATGAATGCTTTACAAAATTATTATTTTAGGGGGTATTTGCGACTAGTATGATAGTTCTGGGGATTTCTTGCATCTTTTCTTTTTCTTTAACAAGGAAAGATGAACTGATATTGAAAATTTCTACATTGTTTGGTATATAAATGCCCACTGCTCAGACATAAATTTTGCTTACAAAATGAATGAAGAACTACATCACCCAAGGTTAAAGAGGATGTTAATCGGGTTTGCTCGCACATCTGACTGTAATGGCCCTATGATGCCCGATTGCTCTCCTCACCCTTCAATACATGAGATCAATGCTGAACTACCCGTTTGACAACCGTCCCTCCAGCTCACATACAAGGTATTGATCCTGCAAACATGCTCACTGTATGACTCGGTTTCGTATTTATTGAACCGATTATCATAAACCCTCACAACTCATTGGTTGATTCATTAAAATAGAAAAAAATAGATATTTGCATTTTGTGGTCCCGTAGTTATGGGTAATTTCAGGTTGGGGCCCGAAGTGTTCCATATTTTGACAATAGGGTCTATTTTCATTGTCCGTGTTGCCTTTTTCTTTCAAAAACTTCAGAAAAGGTGAAATTGGACGCCAAAGTGCAAGTATATAAAACCTCGGGCCCCAACTTAAAATTGCCCGTAACTACTAAATGCCAAAGTACAAACAACCCATAAAGTTATGGTAGTGGATCCCTTGATTTTTAATACTCCAATTAATAACGCGTGAGGGTCATGTTCGCCCTCACTAAATGAATATCGACTAATTTAAATATATATGATCATCTTTGTAAGTTCTTTTGTATTTTTAATTGGCTAAATTGAGGAGTCAATACATGTTCTTTTAGGAATCTGAGAAGCTTCAAACAATGGATATACTATTGAAGCACTTGCGGGCAGAAAATCACCATCTTCTTTTGTTTGCGTAAATGACCAAAATGTTGAATATTCTCAAGGTCCTTCAATCTCCTCTCTTTTTATTTATTTATTTATTTTTTAAATTTCTTGATAGTGTAACATGTCCTTGCGAAATTTTATAATGAGTGATTTGAGAACAATCTTACATTAGCGAACTTCACAAAGCATTTTCATTGGCTTCGTGGGAGCTCATTTTCTTGAGTCAAGATTGTGGCTAATGACCAATTGATTTCTTGTACTTTTGGGCAGTTCTTCTTCATCTTTTTCCCTTTTCTACTGTCTACCTTTTCGGTCAACACCCAGTCAGATTTAAACCACGTTTACGTGTTATATATAATGATATGGAGTTAAAAAAGCTCTGGTTTGCAAGAGAGGTTAATTTTAGCTGACGGATGTGAAATTTAATATTTGAAAGAACAATGATTTTTCCTATTTGATATGGGAATTTACTTATTGAAATTAGAGGGACCTTAAAATGGATTGATGCGGTGCCCGAGGTTCACCAGTTATTTTACGTATCGGTTGAGTCTACAAATTTTGAACATCGGATTTTTTAAAGTTGAATAAAAAGAATTTTGTGTGATTAAACGACAAATTCTTATTGAAAATGCAAGGATCCAATTTTCAGACCTAATGTGAAATTAATGTATTTCCCAAGTAAAAAATAAGACTTTTTTTCTCATTTGATTGATAATTTTTTTGGTTGGAGTTTACTTTGTTGGTTAAATTGGTGGAATATTAAAATGGCTTGATATGCTGTCCAAGATTCTTGAGTCACTATATGCATCACTTCATTCAACAAATTTGGACATTGGATTTTTTTTGTTAAAGTCTCATACTTGGCTCACTTCTTTGCAATGATAATGACAGTTTCTTCATAATCTCGTCTTAGCTTGTTCTTACTTGTTAATTATAAGGCTTGAGCTAGTGATCTCTTGTTGAGCTTGCAAGTAAACTTGATATGTTGAAATTTACGACCGTAGAATAACGGCCATTCACATCTTAATTTTTAGATTTTTTCTGTGATTTTTTTAGGAATTTCCACGTGACGCTAACTTTCTCAATTATTTGCAGGATTACATGAATTGTTATAAATATAAATATCTAAGGCTTGATTGATCCTCCACCGTAATGGATCGTTGAGACACGGTCAGGGACTTTCAGCATCAGTAAGGTCTTAATTGATTTCTTATAGTATCCTTTAGTCCCCATTAGTTCCGGCTAAAAATATTTGGGTCATTTCGCCTTGTGGTCCCTGTTTGTTGTGCCCTACATCACTTTGGGTGCCAAAGTTTTATCGTATTATCACATAGGGTACCATTTTCCCTTTTGTGACACATTTGTAAACAAAAAGGTGCCCCAAAAAGTGTAAAAATTTCGCAAAGAGTGAAACTGGTGCCGAAGTGATAGTCAACATAACAAACGGGGACCAAAGGCGAAATGACCTAAATATTTTTCACCCAGGTGAGAAGTAAAATGCTGAAATGTATTTTACCCTACTCGGTGTTAAAATTTATCTTCTATTTTTTTCAAAATCACATAATTATAATGTTTATTTTACGAATAAACATCTTGACTCCCACTGCGGAAATACTTTTCAAAATTTTAACTGGGTGAAATTTTTTTTACCCGAATTAAACAGGGCCTTAGAAATTCATTTTTTTTACATACTCCCCAAGATATTTCACTGATGCCCCTTCCATTTTCATTAATTAGAGTTACTCCCTGCATGTGCATCAACCCACTTGCAACAAATGCATTATCTTTAAGATGGGGTGGGGGTGGGTGTATTTCTAAATATCGAATTATCTCAAGGGGTGAAGTAAAAAAAACTCTCTTTTTTCTCTCGAAATGGCGTACCTCTAAATATTGACTCATCTCAGGGGGTAAGGTAAAAAAAAGCTCTTTTTCTTTTTCTGGATATCTGAGTTAAATCATGCAAGTGACGTGATCAAAAAATAATTTATTGTCTTGTAGGAGCGATATCTTTGTGTTCTGGTTGAGTACAAGAGCTGGTGGGCTGGGTATCAACTTGGCAGCCGTTGACACTATTGTATATTACGAATAGGATTGGAATCTTACCTTGGATTTACAGGCTATGGATACAGATCATCTGTTCGGTCAGACTAAGGATGTTAGTTTCTTCCTGATTAGTTATATTACATGGCCTTTTATTGGATATATGTAGTCAACATACCTCATTTAACATACGTAAAGAACAAACCCCAGTATTTGGTAGGGGTTGAATGCGTTTTTTATGAAATTTGGTGGAGATGATCCGAGGAGATCATCTTTACCAAAATTCATTAGAAAATCCTGAACCTTATGTTGGAAATATATAGACGCACGTATGAACCTTAATTTTGTGTACACGGAATTTCAAAAATCTTTAATATGCTTATGAGGCAACGAGCTTGTTAATTCTAATTGTGTTTTTTGGAAATCTTTCTAAGTACACTTGAATGTCTTTAGTAATTTATGGTTTATTAAATCTATTTTATCTACCCTAACTCCATAATGAAATTTTTATAGATGCCATAACATTTATTTTATGTGATTTTGCATCTCATTGGTTTCGGATCTATTATAATTACCTTGAAGCCAAAAAATAAAATACTTAAGAAAGAGGTTTCTTTGACGTTTCCCCTTGATATAATTGCATAATTAGAGTTACCCCTAGATGTTCAAAAATTAGAGTTACTCCCTCCCTCCGCCGGTGAATCAACTCACTTGTACCTTATGCATTGTCTATTTCGGGAGGAGAGCTTACGCAATTACATTAGGGAGTAAAGTAAAAAAACCCTAAGAAAATAGGGGAAAGAAGCGAAAATAGTATATGAGTTACTCTTTATTCTAAATTTTAAAGGGTGTTTTTTTCTTCGCGACTTAGGTTACTGTCTATCAGTTAATTTATAAAGAGACGGTAGAAGAGAAGATTTTACAGAGGGCTAGTCAAAAAGCACAATGCAGTAGCTTGTTATGACTGGTGATCATGTACTGGGTGATCTTTTGGCTCCTGAGGATGATATTTCTTCACTAGTTGATGATACTCAACAGGAGCAGAAACTAAAAGAAATTCCAGCATAGGTTAGTTCCCAATCTTGCTAATTTTTTTTTAAATACCCATTTTTTCTTCTTTGAATCATTTGCAAATTTGTTGATATTTTATGCCTTTTCCCCTTAGCAGGCACGGGATGGACAAAAGAAAAAAGGGTATATGGATAGATGCTGAAGGTGATGCATATTTGGAAGATCTTACCAATTTCGAACCTCGGGTAAGTCAAGCCCTCCCGGGATTACGAGAAACCAAAGTCCAATAATAAAAATAATAAACAAATCTCATGGTTACATTTATCTATACGCACTTTATAATTGTGCACACGGTTAAGTGACATTATGAGCTCGCCCATTCGTTTAGACTAATTTTCAAGTTTTACGCTAGTTTTAAATGCAAACCATTGGATTTTTTTTACGCATTTCATACAAATATTCCATTTCCCTCTAATCACTCTTTTATTGTTCCAACGGAATGATTAGGACCCTTGCAATAGGAAAGAAAAGACCCCTAAATCCGACGACCTTGACTGGGTCTTATTCAAGGTTAGGCTTGTGGTTAGAACCTCTCTCTTGAATCTAAGAAAATATTTGAGACAAAAAAGGAAAAGATGCCCAGTACCGCATTGTAATTGTTACTAAATGGTTGGAGGAGTATGAGTTGTATAATTTGATGTATTACATTATCCTAATATTTGGGTTGCTCTCCAGTTACCGTATGCAATGTGACAAGAAAGTTACTATATGTAGTATAATCCCATTGGAGCAAGTGACATTGTAGTTAAGGCCAATATACCAGTTGCTAGAATTTATCGTTGCTCCCCCAAATGTTTTTCGGATCCATGGTAGCACGCGTTATTCATGAGCATGCAGCCAGTGATGTAAGTGAAAACAGAAATGAGGAAAAAGAACTATTTGGGAGCTTCAATAACACAAATACTGTCCTTCTGGGTCACAATCAACCCCTAACCTGTCAAATGGAGCAACAACACCTTTATATCCTGCAGCGGTTGCACAAAGGAGTGGAGGTGAAACCTGGTTCAAAGTCGGCCATTCTAGAATTTATACGCCAACAGCTGAAGATATTGGCCATGCCCTCAAGTTTGAATATGTTGTGGTAGTTGTAGAAACTAAACAACCCGTGGGATATGCCAACACATTATTGACGTCCAGTGTGATTCCAGCTTCGTTTCCTATACCACATTGCTTGATTTTGGTGAGCGGAGTTGACGTGATGCGGCATTTGGATTTAGATGGTCATGTTTCGTCAGAAGGGACTTTTATTGTGCTCTCATACAACGTCTTATCCGATGCCTATGCTACAAGTGAATTATACAGTTATTGCCCTTGGGTTCTTTCTTAGGCTTACCATAGGCAGAGTCTGCTTCAAGAACTAGTCGATTACCGTGCGGATATTGTTCGCCTTCAAGAGGTATGTCAGTTCACTAAAAAATTGTTATTTGATAATTAATAAAAGGGTTTCTATGTATAAATTAGAAATGTTTTAAAAACTGGCTCTAGCTGAAGTTACACTTGTGATACTGTTGAAAGTGCCTTACTCAACTGAAGTGTACGTTTAAAAATGTAACGTATTTGCATTGGTCGGCGCGGTTAAAGCCCCTTTGATCTCGGGTAAGAAATATGCCCCTCTGAATTTAGTCTTGTTCCTTGAAATTTTAATGTTTATAATGTAGAATATTTAAGCCTCCTTGAAGATCGAAACAACCATTCTTTCGAAAAAGCTAATTTTTGATGTTGACATCCACTTGTTCTGGATTAAACATATCATGAATGTTGAGGCCATGTTTGATTCTAGTTTTAACATGTGCATTTTGTGGTTCATTATTATTTTTTTTTTCTTGTTGACACAAAAACATATTTAGAAGTTTGATGCATTATTGAGATCTCCTATCAATTGTATAATCTATTTATTTAATTATCTTCGTAAAGAATTTGAGTTATATTACCCTTTGTATAATAATAAAATATAGACAATATATTTCTACTGTTATGCATTCCATCTATTATGTAATTGTGCTTTTTTGTGTGTGTGTGTGCGTGGGGGAAGGTAAATTAGTGATTCGACCTCACTTCTAAACTATGGAAATCTACAATTGAAATTTCTGTTGCTTATTGTTTCCCATCCTACTGTTACTTTAGCTACTAAATTTATGTATAGTTCTAGCCAGTCAATTAACTAATGAATTTGGTCAATGCTATTGCTAAAGCAGCTTTGGCTGGGCATAACTTTAAACACTTGGTTGATAATATTTGTAACTTGTTTCTATCAGGTTCAAAGTGATCATTTTGAGGAGTTTTTTGCCCCTTAACTGGACAAACATGGCTATCAGGCTCTATTTAAAAGAAAACCTCAGAGGTTGGTTGATAAGTGGACGCCTTAACATTATTGTTACTTAAAACCATGTTATGTTACCAATAATCGATGTTCTGTGCTAGTATTCAGCTGCAATATCAATACCATTGATGGTTATGCTACATTTTTCTGTAAGGATAGAATTTCACATGTAAAAAAATGAGATGTGGAGTTCTCTCCAACATATGTGATATAATTAATTGTCCTTCATTTAGTAATTTAACTTTACATATCGAGGCCTGTGCCCTTCTTTTTTCTCCTTATCCCTTTCTCTCTCTCTCTCTCTCTCTTCTCCTCTTATTTTCTCTTATTTCTCTCCACCTCCTTCTCCTAACCCACCACCTTGAAGCTACCAATAGAAACTCCATCCTTCTTCTTGAAGAACTTCATCCTGTTGTATAGCAGATCGTCATCATCGTCATCCTGTATTAAGATTCTTCTCCTCGGAGGGGACACCTCTTCTTCGCTGGACACTTCTTCACTGGACTCTTCCTCGCTGCTCTCATCTTCACCACTCCCTTCCTCGCGACCTTCTACTTGATCCTTTCTCGAGCTACTTTATTCCTCATCCTCTACCTCAATGGGTTCAGATGTACCACCAACTTCTTCTCCTGGAACTTCTAGATGAGGGATTGTGTCTACTGGACGAGCAATAAAGTTGGAAGTAGTATTCCTATATTCCAGTAAGAATGAATCAAATCGAGGATGCTCCCCTTCAGCAATAATATCTCTTATTCTCAAAGCTTTCAGAAGTTCAGCAGCTCGGATCTCGCAAAGAGTAGGCTCTTAATTCTTGGCTTTCGTTATAAAAGAAAAAAATGAAATATTAGAAGGAATGTACACAGAGGAAGGCAAATAAGCAATAAAATAGAGATGGAGTTAATAACCTATGCATTTCTCCCTAAAGGTAGGGATCCGAGGTCCCGTGTACCTTATGTGTCTGATTAGGGAGGATATTGCCAATTTCTGGCAATAAAACCTCCAGACAAATAGTCCTCATGGCATCAGGTAGATTTACTACCAATACCCTATCAAGACTTCTTTCTTTCAAGTACAGAATACCCCCACTAGTGCGAGAGAAAGAATAACAATAACAAATCTCAATTATTCCTAAGTTAGTGCCATAGATCGGGTTTATCATATGAACTCCATTAACAATCTTCCATACGTTTGGAGAACATTGAGTAGGAACTATGTCGAAGTATTGGAAAAAATGTAAAAACAGATGGTTAGGGGGAAACATTAAACCCCCTTGTGAAAGTAACAGAACGTGGATCTAGTGACCATCTTCTAAATCGCGAACATTTCTAGGGACTGAAGTACACTCCATCTGTACCCAATCAGGAATATTGTAACACTTTATAAACTCAGGCAAAGACTTATTATCAAGCATCGCCATGAGAGAAAACACAAAAAACCCTATCTACAGTTAGGGGTGGAAATTTTAGGAATGAAACGATAACACAACACGAAACGAAACAAAACGAAATTGACACGATCTTTCGTGTTCGAGTCATGTTCGGGTCTGGGTTTTTGGACTCGCTAACTGGTTGTGTCGTGTTCATGTCTAATTACTGCCACAAAATTGACCCGATAAGGACCCAATAGTGACACGATAGTGACCCAATTAAGGACACAATATAAATTCTATATAGACCCACTATCGACCCCCCATTTAAACCCATTATCAACCTACTATTTAAACACATTATTTTTTTAATTCCTCTTTAATCGGTCTAATCGTGCCCAATCATACCGTGTTGGGTCGAATCTAACCGTGTCCAATCAAACCATATTCACTTATTATGTTATCGTGTTGTGTTATATTTTTAACATGTTGTGTTCGGGTTATGGGAAATAACATGCTATCGTGTCGTGTTGTGTTCGGGGCCATTGGATTCTTATCGTGTCACATCGGGTTATGCGAAAACATGACCCGCTGACTCGTTTTTCCACCCCTAACTACAGTAGAAGATTGATGCACAAAAGAAAGGACACTAGAAGGAGAAAGCTGAAACATACGAGACAAAAAGGAGGCTTCAAAAGCTGAAGAAAGTGTTTATTTTGAAGACCAAAAGTAAGGAATGAAGCGTGAGGACACAGTGTGCACAAAAAAGAACAAAAATGATGAACTAACGGTTGAGTTTTTTACAAACTAGTTTCAAGCACTCAAATGATGTTTTACACTTCTCGAGAATGATTTTGCGCTTTAATATCTTACAGAAAGACAAACGCACCTCTCCTGCTTCAATAAATTACAAGTATGTCACTGATGAGGCTGCATCCTTAACCACATGTAAAATCCATCGGCCCAAGGATTTTAGGGGTAATTGCGGGGACCAATTCTATTATTAGCCCATAAGAACGACCGAACTGGCCCAATAAATTTAAAGAGCTGCCCGGCCTCATGTCATGGAAATAAGCTACGAATATGTGCAGTCCACATCGCCCCAAAACCAAGTCAATCCCCTTATAATCTCGTGGAGATATTCAAGGGATTCGTGGATCATCATGGCATCGTGGGGTCACTTGAACAACGAAAATTCTACATTTATAAATTGTAACCCTTGGCCCGGGGAATAGGGGCATGTAACCAAGCATATTGAGAGATACTCAATAAAATAGTAGACCTCTCCCTGGTCGTAGGCAAGTTGTCGAACCACACACATAGCTGTGTTGTGTGTGTGAATATCTGTTTTCTTGCTTAATTATGATTGTTCTTCGTAAAACATCTATTGTGATATTTTTTGATACCACAATCATCATCATCATCACCATCATCATTATTTTCACTATCATTATCATCATCATCACTTTATTGATAATTATTCTACTATTATTATATCATTATCCCCACTATTACATTTTGCATTATTATATGATCATTTATCACAATACCATTGTTAGCATATCATCACGTTATCATTATCATCACGTAACTCCACATTACCATTTTTACTTTATCATCACCATTTCTACTTTTACCACCATTTCTGCTAGTAACTATTAAAAATTTGTCTTATTTTGTCACCCGCCATCATCAGTAGCGCGTTACCATAAAAACATTTATTGTCATTATCCTTTTTAGGCCACACCCTATTTGTCTCATAAAAACACTTCCTATTATTATTATTATTATTATTATTATTATTATTATTATTATTATTATTATTATTATTATTATTATTATTATTATTATTATTATTATTATTATTATTATTATTATTATTATTATTATTATTATTATTATTATTATTATTATTATCATTATCATTATTATTATTATTATTATTATTATTATTATTATTATTATTATTATTATTATTATTATTATTATTATTATTATTATTATTATTATTATTATTATCATCATCATCATAGTTAGGATTGTTATTTTATCACTTTTATCATATTATAGACGTTATCACCTTTTCCACGTATCATGTTAAAAGCAAGGAACATACAATAACCATATAAACATGAGATACATAATGTATACATGCGACAAAAAAAAATAAAAATAAAAAACTTACACTTCGGAGTACGCTCCCCAACAGTAAGGTGGCTTTCGCATTCCTGCAAAAGCACATCGGTGTCCTCCTCATTGGTTGACATTGGAGCATCATACACCGACGCATGTGACCTAAATAACGCATCCTTGCCATGTCGATCGCCCCCTGCGCAATCATCCTAATGTGGGGCCACCCCCGATGCCCCGTTGGCCCCATAGTGAATACCTCTGGCCACACCCCCGCATATACAACACCCTTCTGCACTGCCACCCTACCATTACCTCCCACATCCCTTTGGCCGAATTCAAGTCTAAAAACTCCTCATCCTCCGCCAACATAGGCAGCAAAGGGTGTCGTAAGGATGAAAAATACACTCAAGAGGTACTGACACTTCGAACTGGGCAAGAGAGATGAAGATAATGTGAGAATAAACACAGAAAGTTGCTCTGCCACTTGAATTTATATGTTTGGGCAAATGAAACATTTAACTGGTCGGTTAAACGTTTCAGAAAGTTAATCGATTGGTTAACCCCTGGCTCTCGGCAAAAAAATCCACTTATTCCCTAGAGTATCAGAACTATTCCCCATAAAACCCATTTTTTTTCTAAAATACGCGAACGTATTTCTAGAGTCCTTTTAATTTCAACGAAGAGTATCCGCACGCACACACTCTTAGTCAACCGATGGACACCTCGATCCGCAATCAAGGTTCGAGGACGCTTCGTCCCATTTCAAAAAAGCATCGGGCACGAACCCTTGAAGAACCCATGAAAATATCAACTTTCAAAACCTCCAACTAAAGTTTAAGGGGTAAAAAATGCTGAGAGCTAAATTATATGGGCCAAAGTGAAAATAATTTAAATCAAATAATCCAATAAACAAACAAACAAGCTCTCTGCGACCGTTTACTCCGAGAAGAGGCAAGTTGTAACAGTACTATGGCAAGCAATAAGAGAATAAGGTTGCAGTGTGCTAGTTGAATCTAGCCATTAAGATTGGGTAGATCAAGAAAATAGCCGTTGCAGCTGCAATAGGAGCTGAATATTCAACAACAATCCAAGGTCGCAACTGCTAGTTTTCTCTTTCCTGGTTTTCTAGTAGGATCAGTTAACTGTTTACCCTTAGATAACCAATCGGTTATCCATCCTATAAAAGAATCATTAAAAAATCTTTGAAGATCTAATCTTAACCATCCATGTGGCACAGACTAAAAATTGGGGGCCGAGGACCTTTAATCGATCGGTTAAAGGCCTTATCAAGACCCTTATAAATAAAGGCCCCTGCCATCCATTTCAAAGCATTCCAAAACCCGACCTCGATCATGTTTTTTAAACTTCTTCACTCTCAGGTGTCCGATATACTCGAGCTCGTTCTGAAAGTCCCCAAAAAGCTCGTACTTTGGAAACATCACTTTTCCCTCAAGGAAAGCTCGTACTTTCGCGAAGTCTCTTCCGAGTACTAAAAGAAGTTCATACTTCTAAAAAGTCACCTCCAAGAAAAAACTGAATCGAACCTCTGCACAAATTCCGCCAAGAGAACTTTTCTAAACGAAGCTCTATCCGATTGAAAAACATCAAAAATAAAGGGCACTCCCCCGAAACAAAAAGTCGGCTTTGGCCGTAAGGGTAAAGAACCTCTGCACAAATTTCGGGGCAATACCCCCCATATATACTTATACTGTGATAAACTGTACATATCTATTTATTTTCTTTAGCCCGATCACCGTTTGGGAAACGAGTATGCAATTTACAACGTCTATATTTCAAAATCCCGGTTTCTAATCCGTCACCTCTATTTTTGAATTTTCGTTTATTTTAAATATCAAATTTATAAATTTAAATAATAAGGAATTTAAATATTAATATTCAGAATAATTTTCTATTTATCAAAGATAATTTTTTATTATGTAATTTTTTTTTATTGGGATAATAAACGTCAAAAGTAACGTTTCAGTAATGTTAATTCGCGATTGGACATATAACACGATTACACCAATCTATATCCCTACTACTTGAAAATAGCATAAAACTTAAGAACTGATAATTTGACTCTATTATCCCTAGTGTTGCTCATATATCCATTCCTACCCTTCATCATATTTTATTCATTGCCCATAAAATAACGCTTTTGGTACCGGGTGAATGCAACTGGTTAAGCCAACCGGCTGAGGTGGCTAGTTTGTAGGTATGAGGAGGATTTTCTTTTGTGAGTTGTTACGTGTCAATTGTTTTACCTTTTTTTTCCTGAAAAACCGTTTTTAAAACTATATTCTAATTTTTTTTTTGGTTAAAACTATTATTTAAGAAGATTTTTTTAGTGTAAAAATTACTTTTTTAGAAACTATTTTTTTAATAACTATTTTGTTTTTAGATTTGTTTTGGTTAAAAAATAATTTTTATATATTAATTTGTTAACAATTGAGACATTTTTTTAATATATAAGTTTGGAAAAAAATATGGTGTCTCTCAAACATCAAAACGTTGATATCTCGCGAATCCGCATCATTTAATGGATGCGGGTCCGCGTACTAACAAATCGATTTTAAAAAATATTTTTTTTGCTAATATATATATGTAAAAAAATATACGTTAAAATATACATTAACGATCGCTTATTGTCACTGGCGCGGATCCGCACCATTTAATGGATGAGGGTCCGCGCCAGCGGCACTAACAAATCGATTTTAAAAAATATTATTTTTTTTTGCTAAAATCTATCTATACGTTAAATACACGCTATATATAAATATATGTAAAAAAATATACGTTAAAATATACCTCAACGATCAGTTATTGTCGCTGGGGCAGAGCCGCATCATTTAATGGATGTGGGTCCGCGACAGCGGCACTAACAAATCGATTTAAAAAAAATATTATTATTATTTTTTTTGCTAAAATCTATACGTTAAATTCACGTTATATATAAATACACGTTATATATAAATATATGTAAAAAAATATATGTTAAAATATACATCAACAATCGGTTACTGTCATTGGCGCGGATCCGCAACGTTTAATGGATGTGGGTCCGCACCAGCAGCACTAACAAATCATGTGTGTCGGTTGCGACACGCTGACATGACGTGTTGCGATTGATTATTGTTTTATGAATGTAAATCCGCGTCAGTGACAATAACTAGTGTCGCGATTGACACATAAAAATGATGAGTCGACATAAAAAATATTTTTTTTATGTTAAAACTAGTTTAAAAATTGTATTTTACTAAAAAAATATTTATCGTTATTTTTTTTTTTGGTTAAAACTGTTTTTATTGTAAAATAATTTCTCTTTTTGTGTGTGTGTCTAAATCGGTACCGGTACTAACACCTGGTGTGTTTAACATTTTTTTTTATTTTTTGTTTGTTAAAACTGTTTTTAGTGTAAAAGAATTTCTGTGTCTGCGCGCGCGTAGAAGCAGCCGGTAGTACCTATAGCACTCCTCTTACCCATATTATATCTCTATCATAAAAACACACGAAGTGAACTCAACGGGTGCTATTTGGTTTCAAGTCGGCTCTCCAGTTTCCCCCACCCCATCAATGGATCCTAAACGACTTAAACCCCTTGGTTTTCCCGACATTAATTATCCTCAATCTGAACAGTCCTATAAATGTACTCCACCCAATTTCTCAACCTAAATCGGTGATTGCCCCTCAACTATAGGTATGGGATTTTTAATAAATATATTTCTATTTCAAATGTTATTGTGTATTCCTTCAACTTGTATCGTCTTTATTCTTTGAATTGTGAGTTACCTACTCCAATCAGATTACCATGTACTAAATTTCACTCGATATTCTGTAAATGGGTCAAATGTTTTAAACCCTTGTTTAGGGTATTTAAATTAAGAATTGGGTTTCATAGCAGCTCTTTTTGTTAAATAGGTAAATAATTTTTATTTTTGTCTTTAGCATGAATTTTTTAATGTTCAGTTCAACATCTTTTGAATATTACATGGTTTATTTACATTTTTTTTATGTTTGTTTTCGGTTCATTATATGTGCACACCAGTTTAAGCCAAGTTTAAGCCAAATTAACATATGCATAATAGTCACAAGTAACGAGAGTAATGATACTCTATTTGGGTGTCAACACGGTGCAAGTCCCGAAATGATGAACTCTCCTTATAAAACAAAACCCACCATTATTGTTTGGGTAATACTAGGGCTATACCTTTTTGTTACCCCCAGCTTCAAAGCTTCAAAGTGTTGTACTTGCTTTGTCGTTTATACCCTGACGGGACCCATACAAGTAAAGACAAAGCAAGGTACGACACTTTGAAGCCGAGAGTAACAAAAAGGGTTAGCCTAACATTATCCTTATTATTTAGATAATAATATCCTGAGATTATGGTACAAGTATCATTCATGGAAGTTATACTTTGTATTTAACATTTTTTTAGAGATTTCATATAAAATCATTAGTCAAAACTCAATACTAATAAATTATATAGAAAATACTCCACCGACCCCATTTAAGAGTCTTTATATGACTTTAGCCTTTATTGCCCATTCCTCAATGGTCAAAATCAAGATGATTACGACCATGAACGAAATGTCCTCGACACGACATGACACAAAATCCTCTTTTTAACCAAACACAAACACAAACACAATCCAATAAACGTGCGACGCAACAGAACACAACTTGATTTTTTTTTAACATAGCACAAACATGACCCAAATAAAACTTGATACGATACGACCAATTAAAAAATGACACTACAATTAGGAGGTGGTGCAAGAGAAATAACGTTGGAGGATTGTCATAACTGGCTGATCCAGGAGTTTGGTGGGGAGGGGGGAATGTATATATAATTATGTTTGATGGGGCCAAATGCGCGTATATAATTTTTTTTAAATTATCATAAATTTCAAGGGTTAAAAGAATCAATTTTCAAAAGTTTATGGGAGCCTAGCTCCCACCCCCACCCACCCTAGATCTGCCTGTAGTAAAGATTTGGTTGAGGATGGGGATGGTAGGCTCAGATTAGGTTCGGTTTGGGTTAAGGGATTTTTTTTGGGGGGAGGCATATACCGAATAGTCCCTCGAACATTTTTTAATATACGTTTAGTCCAATCCTTTTTATTTTGTTCCAAAAAGTTCCTCACCACATAAAAACACTCAAAATAAGGACACACACAAACCTATTTACTCACCTACCTCCACCCCTACCCCCACCCCCCATTCCACCCCCACTGTCGGAGCTCCGACAACCCTCGTTGGAGCTCCGACGACCCCCACCGGAGCTCCGATAGTGGGGGGTGGAGAGATGGGGAGGGGGTGCCGCTAGCAAGGACCTTTAAAAATAAGAGAATATTGGGTAAATGGGTATTTGAGGGACTAAATGTGTTAAATTAAAAATATGTGTCTTCTGTGTTTCTATGTGGCGAGGGACTTTTTGGAACAAAATAAAAAGGCTTGGGCTAAACGTGTATTGAAAAATGTTCAAGGGACTTTTTGGTAATTGATCCCGTTTTTTAGAGGTGAAGATATGTTTGTGGAAGAACTAAGGTTTGGGGGGTTTGAGTTTTTTGATATCTTTTGGTTTGTGGGGTTTGGAGGTGAAGATAAATCAATCAAGGTGAGTGAGGAGGAAGAAATATGAATTTGGTGAAGAGTGATGGTGAGGTGGCCATTATTATTGTCTTGCAAGTTTAATGTGTGCTCTGTTCATATGTAAGGTTTGAGAAAAGAAGTTACAGGATAAAAAAATTTAGTTTGATTTGCGAAATAACACGAAGTGAATAAGTCGCTAGAAAAAAGCTTGTTAAGTCATAGACTATGGAAAATAAGGTTTCCATGAAACGGCTTGGCAAATGAGTATTGTCAACTTTGAAAATTTATAAATAAATTTGTGCTAAAATGTCATAGACTATGTAACAACGTGATACTCTATTCACAACCATAACCATGGTATATAATTTGATCAAACTGGACAAAGATGAAATTGAATTTTGGCTCATAAGGATCCCAATTGCATCATGCTATCCATGAAATATTAGTCTTTGGGCTTTCTTAAAATCTTTTATAGGATTTTTGCTATTTTTGATATTGAACATGACTCGAGAACGCATCCATTAATGTATGTAATTTGCGATACAATAATAGATGGAAAATTGCAGAAATAACTGGTTTTATCCATTGATCATTAGAAAATAAACATTTCTCAAATACATACAACCAACAAAATATAACAAATATAAATAAATCTAAGCAACCTTCTTTGGAGATTTGGTGGCCTCTGCCTTAGATGGAGACTTTGGTTCCTTTCCAGCCTTGTCAGATTTCTTTGGCAAAAGAGCTGGATTGATGTTAGGAAGGACTCCACCATGTGCAAAGGTAACACCTGCTAGCAATTTTCCAAGCTCCTCGTCATTCCTCACGGACACAACACATCTTGGGATAATTATGCTCTTCTTGTTGTCTCATGAGCAACATTTCTAGCCAACTCCAACGCCTTTGCATCTAGGCATTCGAGAACGGCGACAAAGTAAACAGGGGCACCAGTTCCAACACACTGAGCATAACGTCCCTTCTTCAGATAACGACCGGTTCTACCGACTGGGAACTACAGACCAACCTTCACGGCGCGGGTGACAAATTTCTTTCTTGGACCGCCGACTTTCCTTTAGCTCCCTTCTTCGATTTATTGGAAGCATCCATGTTTGGTGTTTAGAACTTTAGATAATGATGTGCTTTGGACTTGGATGGTCTACACAAATTATTTGAGCTATTTTTAGCGTTATGAAGTTTGTGTTGCGCTGAGGCGCATTCATTATATAATGCGCTAGGATTTGTGGAATGGGTTGATAGGACCGGTCATCTTACCCTAATCGACGGTAATGGATTCTTTGATCCGTGTCTTTTAAAAGAACTAATAGATAGTGACCATAATTTTAAATCGAGAGATGTGAGTATCCTTTTCCCGCGGATTATTCACTTTTTTATTCTCTCTTTCCTCTACGAATATTTATATCAAATGGTGTTTTTATTTAAGAATCTTGTAGAGATACCCTCTCATTATACTCATAAAATGAATCTGGTTGAGTTGTAAGAAATGCATTATTGGTTGTCATTTTGAATCGACCCTATGTGAACCCCACACTCAAGCCAATGTATTTAAGAATATTCATGATAGAATTATTCTTTATTTTGAATCCAAGGTCAGCTCTCATAGTTAAATGCCCTCTGAAAAACTCAACTCAGGATCTCACATAACTTTCCAGCTTAAATTACTAATTATATTTTGAAACAACTACGTCAATGATAAATATTGGGTAATTAAAGAAATGCGCGGTAATATTTTTTTCTTTTTCATTTTCATGTTCAAATTTTTATTTTAAATTTTTATTTTTATAAATTACAAATTTTTAAATAAAAAATCATATGAACCAGGAGGTTTTTTAATGATCTCAATTTATTTTGACAACTCACATCTCCTTTATTTCCTTATGAATAGGGGGTGGGGAAATTTAGTTGGACTAAATACCTATAATTTAGGAGAAGAGATTAGGACATAGGGAGAAATTTCAAGTTAATAAGCCAAACCTATTAAGTCTGTAAAAGCTATTGTGCGGGAAATCCGCATAATAGCATTTTTTTTGTGTATATATATATATGTTTGTGTGTGTGTGACGACATCACGTACTGCACTCCTGAGTTGGATGATGACTCAGGATTTTGTGGAGGTCGATATGTTATGATCGCTCGTTTAGGATGGCCGAAATTTGTTTTTTGTTAGTTGAGAATGTGCTTCAACACTAGTAACACAATTAAAATCCTATGTCTTTTTTTAGGATTTGAAAAATGCTTAAATGAAAACTTTTACTTTTCCGATGTGAAAATGTCAACTTTAGTGATTCGTAATAAAATGGAATTTTGTTCTCCAGGTATCAAATCATGTAATGTTTATATACCCATTAAGGAAAATATGATGCATCATTGACTTTGTGTGTAATTTTTTCTTTAAAAGTGTAAGTGCTTACCAACACAAGCAACTTTGTGTGTCGGATTCAATGTATAATATTACCAACATGAGCAATTTTGTCATACAATGGTAGATTTGTACTAATCTTATACTAAATGTATTGTAAGAAACCTTATATGTATTATTATGGTAAGGCATTGTCTTACCATAATGGTAGATTTCTGCTAATCTTGTTTATATAGCGTCTCGTAGCCTTATTTCATAACAATACTATTACCATTTGAATACCTAAAGGGAGGTAGGCTCTTCTTTAGCCTCTACGTCTTGTCTTTGTCTCATGTCGACGGATTATGTTATGAAACTTGTGTGTTTGATTTATTTTTGATTTTCTTTGTGTTATGGTATAGGCTAGTAGATATCATTAATTTCATAAACGTGCAGGAAAGAAGATGGTGCTTGATTTGGATTTCAATAGTCCTCCGCCAAATGAGACTGTATATGTAGTCCGCAAGACTGTATATGTAGTCCGCAACTATGTTTTCTACTGTCCTCATGTGATGCAATCGTCGCGTGTTAGAATCTCCCAGTGGCAAGTGCCTAATTTTAATGAAGACGCTGATGACGAGATTACGATAGGCTCCCCAAGGAACTTTGCTGAGGTATGCACCCTTCTATTCGTAAATTATCTCATTTTTTATATGAAATCGATCATTGTTTTTCAAGGACATTTCTTATGAATTTGCTTTCTATTCAACCGAACTCAGGCCCGGCGGCATCAAGCTAAAAGGAAGCGTGAGGTGAATGAAGACCATTCAGGTCTTGTTTATCCGAATATTATTCCCTGGCTTTTCTTATTATTCTTTAATGATATGAAATGTTCCATATGACATTTTGAAAAATACCCACTACTAGAACTTTCTATTAGATATCAATTTGTTGGTAATGTTATTGTTTTCAGTTTCATGTTAATAGTGTAGTTTTAGTTGTATTACAGCATTTAGGCTGCCAACAGATCAGATTCATTGCACTCAAGGTAAATCGAAATTTATTTATTAGGAAAAATTTCGGTTCGAATGGGCTTCGAAATATACATCGGATCATCATAACTCGATTCGATTAGGGTTGGATCAAACAGAATTGGATGTTATCCGACCTTATTAAAAATATGATATTTATTCAAAAGAGTAATAATAGTTGTGAAATTAGCACAAATTTAAATAATATTATAAGCTAATTAATATTGTCTTGTGTGAATCAATTGTATTTGTGTCTTTGAATAGGTGTAAAGAAGAGATTTATTATTGAAGCCTTATCAATGGAAAATCTATAAAGTTTAATTTTTAAGTGAGATTTATTGTTGAAGTCTTATCAACTGCAACTTTGTGAGTATTTTTTTTCGCGTATCCAGTTTCCATAATGATGCTACACTCTATACCGTATTTTGTTTAATCGCAAGAATGCGACCTTTTAATTGATTCACGTTTTATTTATTTTTTTACCTGTTTTTTGGATATTTTTGACTGTCCTTAAATACCATATTATCAATCAACTTGAGCTACTTTTTTATGGAACTTGGGTCCTTTGTTTGTCACTCATATGCTTGTATAAAAAGCTGAAACAGTTGCAGTTGGTCTTGTTGCATTTCTCTGTTTTGAGCTTATTGAATTGCTGTTTAGTTTTTTATACATATATATATACACACACACACACATATATACATACATATATACACACACACACATATATATTCCTTACAGAACACTCCCTTTTTTTCCATTTGGTATTACAGCTAGGGAGTCAACTAGTGCCTGTCCCCACGAAAGAGCTCAAGCAAATGGAAGGACCGTTTGTGGCTGTGGTTGTATGAACATGGTAATACGTCTGCCTTTTTAGCTAAACAACTTTTTTTTGCACAACTTAAGAGTTACATGTTGATATTTGTATCTCTCTTTTGTTATCTATTATTTGGTATTTAATACAGTTTGGAAATTGAACCGACCCATTATTATTTAACGGGCATTGGGTCAAAGTGAATACATGATTAACTATGGCACGATCTATTCACTCTTTTTAAGGAAGCGGGTGGGGTTGGTATTTTTGTATGCATACTTGACATTACACGAACCGACCCATTTATACCTTGATGACAAACACAGTCAATAATTAGAACGTGGAACTTTTATTAATATTGATTGCCGTTGCAAGTAAATATAGAGGCAAAACATAGTAGAGTTCTCAATCACGGATAAATATTACAAAAAGGAATTATAAAGAAACGAGGAAGCTTTAGAAAATAGTTACTAAATGTAAACCTAATATTTTTTCAAACTAATCTTACTAACACAAAAGGATATTTAGTACTAATACACCCAAAATAATACTAGAGATTTTTCGTGTATGCTGTCTTTGTTGTTCTTTTATTAGGATTATTGAAAATTTCGACCGTATCATGTTTATTGATTCTGTGGGGTGCATTAAAGTGTATGTTCTATACAGAAATTAAGTAGGGCTGATAGATTTGTATGTATATCTATATAGTAACTTTAACGCAATGATTTATCTTTTAATATTACATTGAACAAAATTATTAGATGGTTTCGAAATTGGTATTATGATATAGATGTGAAACATTTATCCTTAATTTATTGAGTATTACACCTTAGTTTAGTCACTGATATATAGTGGTACATTCCTTTCACTCAGATTGGGGAAAGTGCGAAAACTAACCCTGGATTATTAAATTTTTGAAAGAAACCCCCCTAACTTATTTTCAATACCCCCACCCCCACCTCCACCCCCCACCCAACTTTGCATATTGTTGGAATGATACCCTCTTGAGGGGTTTGTAGTGAAGTTTTAGGGGGTGTTTTGTAAAGAAATGCACAATTTACTGAAGTGTTTTTTGCCTTAAAAATAGTTTGGGTGGTACAAAAACTGCACAGTTATTACTGTTAAATCTAACACTACAACTTTCCGATGACAGAATAAAACTGTTGCCATGCCACCTCGGCCTAAAGCACCTGTCATAAACTGCCCCATTTGCATGGACCCACTTGTTGAAGAAACCGCAACCAAGTGCGGTCACATCTTTTGCAATAAATGCATAAAAAAGGCGTTGGCAGCTCGGAAAAAATGTCCCACATGTAGGAAAAACCTTAAACAAAAGGACATTTTCAGGATTTACCTTCCTATGTAAATCTCATGATCCAATTATGTAAGTTCTACTATCTAGTGTTTTTTGAGCTGATTACTTTTTGCAATTATGCCTGTTTACGTAATTTGACACCAAATTTCTCACTATTTTGCAGGTTTCTTGCTTGGGAAAGAAACATAAGAGATTGAAGTAATCTGAGTACTGAGTTATTTTTTGAGTCTTTTTTTCTCCTTTTATTAGGAGAGGCTATCTATCTTTGGCAGATGTTTTTTAATTATGAATTTTTCAAAACTTAACTTTAGTGGCTGAATTGTGACCGTTTAATTTGGTATGTATTTGGATGAATTACGCTGTGGTCAGCATAAGGACAAGATTTGTGAACTCATAATAAGAATCTTCAGATGATTGTGGATTCCATAACTGAATTTTATTGTTGAAAACGTTTCTATTGCAGATTCTTCGAATTTTGTGGTGGAATTCTTGTTTTGTTGTAGAATGTCTCATTAAGTAGTGGCAAAAATTGGTGTGTAATATCAATTTGTAATTGTTCCATGCGGTAAATGCGAATCCAATACATATGTTAATCAGTCATTACTTGCGAGGAGTCACGCCTAAGGTGACTCGAATGATTATTTTTTGGTGGCCAGTACATTTTGAATCTTTTATGCTTCAAGATAATGAATTAATTGCAAACAATAAAATTTTGTTGTGTTTTCTGTTTATGATATTTCGGACCCTTGGCACCGGAGTTTTTAACATTTATTGTGTCCTTTTGGAAATTTCTCTTCTAACTTCTCTTCGTGTGGCAACACATTCTATTTAAAAACATTTTTTTTTATCTCTTTCTCACCCTCTTTCTCAACTGCCTTTTAAAGCCACATATGTTTTGAGGGACCTATCTAGGAGAGATCTCAAGATTTTCCTCAGCACCCTATGATCAAGAATATTTCACTACTATATTTTGGATGTGGATTGGATGAAATAGCGGGAAAATTTCTGATTTTTATGGTTATTTTTTTTTATTGCTGATTCTGATTTTTTCAGAAAACAGACTTTTTGTAACAATTAGAAATTTCAGCAAATTCGGAATTTTTTGAAATTTTGGAAATATATAGAAATCAGAATAGTTTAGGGAAAAACTCGAAAAACTCTTAATCGGCAAATATTATAGAAAAATTGGAATAGTATAACTTTGGGAAAAAAAATAAAAATAAAATTAGATTAAAAAATGGGAAACTAGGATTGGCATATTTTCGGGGAAAAAATGGATTGAAAACCTGAAACTGGAAGTGTAATTATTATTCTCAACTTTACGAAAACTTTTAACCTCTCCATTTCTCGAATTTCAATGTTGAACTTCCCTTCCTAGCACTTTGAAGATACTGAATTCCGAGAAACACCCAAAAGACAAACATTTAAGGGGAATCATTGCAAGAAAGAATATAGGATGATGAAGACAACCTACGGTTGGGCTGCTACATCCGAGGGCTCTATTAACGGAAAAAATAAGAAAATAGGTTTGTGGGAGAATGCTGCCTACATTTTCAACATGTAGAACCAATACATCTATTGTCGTTCTCCGTGCTCGCTAAGCACACAGTTTGACACCCTTATCTGGATCGTGAATAAATTTTACACCATCATTGCCCAATCAAACGCGGCTGCACCAACAACGATGTTTGATCCCTTGCCAGTTAGCCGTACAAGTTGGAAGGGGGGGGGGAGGGCATTTCAAGTTCATGAAGTGATACCTTGCTCTCAAGGACACTTTAGAATTGAACCGCGAGATCCAATCATGGTGCAAGCCAAGGAAGAAGGCTAGGTTTTCCTCAACATAAGGCCAAAATGTGCTTATCGATTCCTAGCCAAGTTATCCTCTCCGCTTGCCTTCAATGGAGGGCATATCATTGGAGGACAATGCCCTCTACATTCAATCAGCCAAGAGTGCAACAACCCATTGGCAGCAACGTCGCGAATGAGAAGAGGAAAACCGATATCAGCTCATCCACCACCACTAATCCCGAGTTTGTGGAGAAAATAAATGCATGATTACGCACACTTGATCAATTACGTTACAGAAGGCGGACACCAAGAAGACCTTGTTGGATACGAAGCTACGGATCATTTTGAAAAAAAGAAGGCATTGGAAAGAAAAGAGGAAGAAGGTATAGTCAATTGCGACTACTCTAATATGGATCCCCGTACACGTGCGTATTAGGAGGACCGAAAACTTGTCATCCTCACCTTACATGGATTTCTATTTGGTTTCAAGATTTTTAGGTGGGTAGGGTTTGTCTACTCTTAACTTTCAAACATTCTTAAAATTAATCACTTATTATGAAATGTTGAAGTGCCCAATCAAATTGATAATGTGCGATTTTTTTTAACAAATTCAAAAAGTCACCTTTTTAAGGAAACTAAATTGATTCGTTATAGTGGGAACTGCCCAATGTTAAAGCAATTCCTTGAGAACATTTTTTGAAGTCTTAGTAATGTTTATACGTGCATTATATCCTCAAAGCACCGATAAGTATGTTGATTGTTTTCTTTGATATTTATTTATTATTGTTTATTCATTATGCATGAATTCACACACACACATATATACAGTTGGAACTCTCGGAAAGCCCCAAACTCCGAATCTAATTTTCTTGCAATTTTTCATTTTTTAAATTGAAAAAGCAAGTGTCGCCACCACCTACTAACCAAAATCTGCATCCACCCCATGTTACCTCGCTCTAAAATACTTTATATCTCCCTGTTTCTCTCAACCTCCTCAACCATCACCTTCACTATCAACCCTCCATCTCTCCCTTGCTCCTAATTTACACATCACAACCACCTCCCTTTTGTCAGTTTGTAATATCGATTGCTCCAGATTATTGATTCAAAATCATGCAGTCAAAATATTAGCTTGTCAAAGGTTTAACTTTTAATTTCCTATTGTAGGCTTGATTAAATGTCGGCTTGGAGTACTAAGTAGTTCTTATGATATTTCTATATAGTTCTTTAATAATATACCGGGAGCAAAATAAGACCTTATTTGAATCTATATTCAGGTCATATATGCTTGAAAAGTATATCACTGTTTTTTACTCGAATCTATCCTGTTGTATATGTTGATTTATCTTTTCTGATTATGCATGTCTTTCATTGGATTAGAATGGGAGATTTGTGATTTTGCAATTTAGGTAGCAATGTAGCTGAAGTGCATTAAACAGTTGAGAGAAATGTGGCAAATGAATGAATTATTGGTTGTATGCCATTACAAATAACTTCCCAGGTATCTTTTTATAATGTCTCGTGATACATATAGCTGCAATGCAATTATTAGTTTCCTTTTATATTTCTTTTCCACTATGATTTTTTGGAATGAACACTACCTATATAGTAGCAATAAATTATTTAAGATGATGGATAATTGATAACATCAAGGTGTATATTTTGACAGTAGTAATGCCTTTGCTCGCCGCACGAAGCAATTCTCTATGTTTGTCAAACTTGCTTACTGCTGTCATGGTGTGAGAGAAGAGGAGATTGTGTCAGGTAATAGGTGACAAGGTGTTTGGTAAGCAAGGATAGGTCTATATTCTTAAATATATATAATATATATGTTTCTTAATTATAATATCTTTCACGTTAAGGGATCCAGGATGGACATTTATTGCCTATGACCCCATGATGACGAGGGTCGCCTTAGCATATATGGCTGTGCCGAACTCTTCCAGGTACATCCTGGAATTTCTTAAGGAACTAATTGATAATATATTTCTATCCCCCCAAATTACAAACCTGACCCCCCATCTATTGTGTGCTATGTCCCTTAAGCTTCCCAAGGATGTACATACTGAACTCATTCAGCAAAAGCGATCTCGTTAAGGGGAATCTTACTGTAAATTCGGCAGAGCAACATCTTAATGGTTCTTGCCCGCTTATGCCAGAAGAGGTAAGAAATTGGCCTACCTCTCATTGTAACATTGTTGTGGCAATTCACTTTTTAGTCTTGGATGGAGGAGGGGATGGAAAGGTTTTTAAATTCTACTTGGGGGTCTTTTAGAGAAACATTTTTCTTGAATGTAGGCTAGGTACTTTTAGCAATTAGGCTGCGTTCCAAAAATTACAAATAATACTATTCATTGACGGACTGCTTCCTAAAGCTCCTTCTTAACATGGAGCTTTTTTGTGAAGCCAAAAATTCAAACACGAAGTGAACTTCACTCAACCACTTTATTGAACTTTCTAAATTGACCCCTTTGCGTTTTTTTCAGTTGATATTATATACACTTTCTTCTCCATGCTTCAATTATCTTAATAAAACAATTAATACTTTCCAAAGCAGAACGTAATACAGTCATATCTTCAACTTTTTAATCTGGTTCGATTCCTCCGTAGGCAAACTGCACCCTTTCAACAACTGTGGAACGATTTGGGAGATTCAGTTAGTTATCTGAGACTTGTGGCAGTAACTACTTAACCCGTTCCTGCTGTTTTGTTGACCAGTTAGTGGTGTGTTACATTGATTATTGGTCATTAAAATTTCAATCTAAGAAGTAACTTGTTTTAGTTTTTGAATAGGCTGCACTTTTACACTTGCACAAAAAAAGTGTACAAACTGATCTGTTAGGGCCACATAATAATGTGATGTGGCCCACATTTTAATCTTTCAACTTTCATTTTCCAATTTTCACTGCCCTGCCAGTTTGTATTAAATAATTTGCAAATTATTAATGCGATTGGGCAGCTGTCTACGGATTTGGGCCCAGATTTGCAAGTCCAGTACCATCAACATGTACTTCCAGCACTAGCTGCATCTATGAATGACTTCCAAAATCATCGAGTACAGGTTAGTAAGTTTTGTTTTGAGCTGGTGTATATGGGGATAAGTAGTTCTAACTTTCCTTTCATTTAGTACATATGAATTTCACGATGAAATGTTGTGTATATATGCGATGTCGCTTCTAAGTATTCAATATCACTTGTATTATCCATAGGTATAATGGACTTCATATATCTACCCTACTTAGATCATACGTTCTTTGAACTGTTTGTATTCTGTTCAATGTCATGTTATATATGGCCACTAGTGATTTTTAAAGATGTAATAAATGGAAACACAAATATTTCTGAAAGATTTGGTAAATGGGAAACAAACTTTCTGAAACATTTGGTGCATATCAATTTCATGTAGTGGTCTTTTTCAGGATCTGGTAGTGGAAAGTGTGTTTTTCGAGATTAGGAGGCTCATTTTAGTGTAAGCGATCTTTTGTAGCATTCCTATTTACATCCATTTTTTTCATGTGCAAGTAAAAGTTACTATTATCGAAAAACTCAAGGGGGACTTTTTGTGGGGTGGGTAAATGTGAGCATTTAGTACATTGCAAGGTTTGTCTAGATTCATGAAAAAAGGTGGGTTTGGTGTGGGTAATTGAACAAAGAAACACAGCTGTTTCGGGTAAATGGATTTGAATAGTTCTTTTTCAGCTAAACTTCCTTTGGTGTTCAACTATTCAAAGCAACTATCGTATCCAAGCCAATGGGTAAACTCCAGTATAGTATTTAGGGGGATTTTTTTTGTTGTCCATGGAAGTTCATTTCTCAAGAATTGAAGTCTTTCTAATATGATGTTTGTCTAGTTGTTGGGGGAGGGGCATAAATCCGTTTGTGGGAGGATATTTAGGAGCCAAATGAAGATGATTATTTGGAGCATCTAGAAGAGGGGCCTCCCAAAATTATTTGCAAGGAAATGAGATTATTGTTAAGAAAAAAAAGAGTACAGGTGAAAAAGAAGGATGCAAACGGAGAGAGACTAAAAAAGAGGTATTGCTTATTGGCACATAAATTCTCGTTTGTAATCTACATTGAGATAGTATATGATTTAGACTTTTGGTTGTGGAAAACTAATTTTTTTATCCCTTTCTTTTCTTTTATTTTCAAGATATCGATAGACGTAAATCAAATCCTCTTCCGCCGCAATCTGAAGCCTTCGCTGATTACAAGAGCACACCCGTGGTTTCAGCCCAGCAATTGTTGGAGAATGTTGCTCAGCAAGTCCCAAACTTTGGAACAGAACAAGTGTGACTTTGATGTACTCTCTTATCTCTCTCAGTATCTATATTTTTTATTTTAAGGGCAAACCCTCCGAAACGACTGTTCTGATTTCCAATATTGCCAATACCCCGTAGTGTTACAAATAACCCCCTAAACCATGAAATTTGCTAATACTCCAATGTGTTGCCAAAAATTGCTTCTGTGCTTCTATTTTTGGTAGGGCACGTAAGGGCTCTATGTATGTTCTATTTGTTTGATCATCACATCATGGAAATGAATTTGATTTTCTTTTTCTTTTTGATTATCTGCTGCCTTTTTTGGATAATATATCTAGAGTGTCATAGTGAATTAACATGTATTATTATCGCACCCATATGCTGTATAAGTCCACACGGCTTTCACTTGTTAGGTTTTTTATATACTAGTTTATGCAGATCTCCTAGTGTTTCATACAATGATTTCTCTGATTAACAATTTGATTCGACTGTTTTAGGTTCTTGGCGTGTAAAGAACATCATCTTGGCAGTAAATAAATAAAGCCTACCGCAATTTGGCATTGCGACGGCATCCTGATAAGAATCCTGGTGTTAAGGTGAAATTTGAACAGCATCCCACTAGTGCTTGCTGCTACTTTTGCACTTGAGATCGCTTCGGAATTTCACATCTGAGCTCAACCAGTCTTTGGCCGAAATCATATGATTAATAAAATGACTGTGATATAGGCAGTACTTCCTGAAATGCGAGCAAAGTCGGTGAAGACTATCTGCTTCCTGAAATGCGAGCAAAGTCAGTGAAGACTACCTGCACCAACTATCTCATTTTTGTTACAGTTCTATCCTCTGACCTTTCTTTAAGTTAAGTTGTCCATCTTCTTGACTCACTGCTTGAAAACCGTCTTTTTGTTTCAGAGTAACTGTGTCAATACCATTTAATACAACTTGGCTACATTATTTGGAATTTTTGGAGTATAATACTGTCAAATTGTTATTCTTCAACCGTCTTTTTGTTTCAGAGTAACTGTGTCAATACCATTTAATACAACTTGGCTACATTATTTGGAATTTTTGGAGTATAATACTGTCAAATTGTTATTCTTCAGCAGGTTATTAAGGTACATTGAATTTTATGTACAAATTTCCCTCTGATTGGTTCACTTTGAGTTGTTCACCAGTCCTTTTTATCAAAAATTAATTGTAAGGTGAAGTTGGCACTCTTTGTTGCTGTCCATGTGGTGATGAATTCGAAGAATATTCAAATAATTCAATATATAGAAACTGCATTTGCCTAAGATTTTTTTTCCACCAGATTTTAAGTGGGGTAAGCATCACATATCTTAACAACTCTTTTTCTGAGTCTTGTTTCTGTCTTATTATTGGAAATGCTTTTGATGTTATTTGCCGGTTTTCTCAATTTGATTTTGAGGCTTCTGGAATTTAGATGAACTAGAAATCTTATGATGAATTACATAGAATGCCCTGTTTAACACAATGATATTAACATTTGATGTATGTTATTGTTTAATGTGCTCCGATAAACTATTTGTGGAGTGATTGGATCTATCATTGAAGGTCGCCCAAGACATTTCAAGAGCTATTTATTACATATATATCCCTAACCTAGCTATGCATCGGTGGTTGGTCTAAATATTTTGCATTCTCGTTTCTAATAGTTGATGTTACTTTAAATACAAGTCCAAGTTTTCCATGTTATTTTCCAAATTGCACTTATTCCTTTTATGTTAACTATGGGTTTCACACGCTTCAATGCGTTTTCTCATATTCCACATGAGTTATCTTTAGAACTTGGCATTTTAGGTAAGTATGAGACCTAACAATTTTGGATGACTAACAAGTTTCGTAAGTTTAGTTTTTTCCTACACATTTATACGACAATGAGACACTTCAAGAAAGTATAAAATTCTAATTTAATCCACACAATAAGCAACATTTAATGGATAAAGAAGGGAGAAACACAAGCAAGAGAATCTAAAGAATAAAAATTTCCATTAGGAGTTAATAATTTTGGAAATTATATGGGGCCACCTGTATAATTTCGAAATCATTAAATATATACATACTATTATTTTGGAATTTTCTTTTATTTTAAATATCAAATTTCTAAATTTAAATAATAATATTTATAATAGTTTTTTATTTATTAAAGATCATTTTTATTATGAAAAAAAATCTTTAAAATTGGGATAGTAAACGTTAAAAGTAACATTTCACTAATGTTAATTCGAGATTGGACATATAACACAATGAGACCAATTTCAAAACAAGCCAAAGACAAGTTGTCTATGCGTTTTCTTCCATGTTTCTAATAGAAATGAGTTAGAAACTTACCATATAACTCTTTGCTCTGTGTATTTATATGGCGTCCCTTCGTCTCATTTCAAACCATCTTCTCTCAAAATCTAAACTAAGGTTAGCCCTTTAAGTTTTAGTCTCATTGTTGAATTATGTTGTTTTACTTCTCGGTTTGATATATTTTTTGGTTTTCTTTGGGTTTAGGCAATACATTCATCAACTGTTTTTGTATTCCCAGGTATATAGATTGTTTTTTCTTTTGCATGTCTTTGGATGAATTATGCTATAAGGACAAGATTTTGTGAACTCATAATAAGAGTCCTTTGCAAGAAGTCAAATTTGGTATGTCCTTTGCAAGATTTTGTTTTTGCTATAAGGACAGATTTTGATTTTTATGGTTATTTTTTTTTCTCCCTGATTCTAATTTTTGTATAAATCAGATTTTTTGTCAAAATCAGAAATTTAGAATTTTTTGAAAATTTTGAAATATTGAGAAATCAGGGAAAAACACGAAAAATTATAAAAAAATAAAAATAAAGATTAGATTAAAAAAATGGGAAACTGGGATCGGCATATTTTCGGAAAAAATGAATTGAAAACCCGAAATTGGAAGTTTACTTATTATTCCAAAATGGGAAAATTTATGATCGGATTTCGGAAAATCGGATGTTTGAAAAAAAAACATCCCATAGTTTTCACAAGAGTTATATGATGAATTAACCACGTATGTGAGTATGTCTATGTGCAATTGCCTAGCTCAACCTTCCAGTATCACAATTGTTCTATTCAAAGTCCAAACACAACTAAGGGTAGCTAAGCCCTTTGTAATGACCATAATACCCTTGAATACCTTTAGTATTATCCCTAAGCTCAAAGTAAGGCCCTTTTTTTTAGAATCAGAATTTATATTACTAATCTTGTTTATGTTAGAAATGCTGTTTAAACCTACCCACCCACCGAGGTTATTTATAACCTCAAATTAGTTAATATGAGTCAAAATTGGTCTAGGGGTGAAAGAACTTATCTCCAGGGAGTACAATGTAAATATTTAGGGATTTCATAGTATCACATTTTTTGCGGGGATATTTTTTCACTATTACTATTCATCTAGGAGAAGAAAGAATGGGAATAAACTCTCCATATTATGCTTATTCATATCCCAGGCGTGATGAGGAATATAGTTCTTGTAAGACCAACCTCCAAGGCATTTGAGAATATTTGCTCCTTCAAAATCCTCCAATGTCATTGTTCTCCCCAAAGACAACATTTGCTCCAAGGTAATTAGCACGGTATACCTTCCGACGACTAATGGTTTGCCGTGCACTTTGGGTTCCCATAGAAGTTGGATTGTTGCGGGACAAAAATCATTCTACTGCGGCTCTTTAATAACTAATTTTTACAAATTGTATAAATACTCCCTTAAAATGCAACATTTTCACCACCAATTTCATCAATCTCATGCTCAACGTTGTGAAAACTTTTAACCTCCTCATTTCTCGAATTTAAATGTAGAACTTCCCTTCCTAGCATTTTGAAGATATTGAAGTCTGAGAAACACCCAAAAGACAAACATTTAAGGGTAATCATTGCAAGAAAAATTGTATGATGATGAAGTCGAACAACAGTTGGACTTCTACATCCGATGGATCTATTAATGGAGCAAATAAGAAAATGGGGATGTGGGAGAATGTTGCCTACATTTTCAACAAGTTGAACCAGTATATATAGTGTAGTTCTCCGTTCTCGCTAAGTACATAATTTGACATCATTAGCTGGAATGTGAGTAAATTTTATGCTATAATTGGCCCAATCAAACGAGGCCGCACCAGCAAGGATGTTCGACCCCATGTTAAATAGACACAATTACACCAAAAATGCCAATCTGGCACGCTTGAAATAGGAGAATCTGGTATGGTTTTAAATCGTGCCACTGGCACAATTTATTCCCCATTTGGCACGCTTTAAAACCTCGCCAAAATTAGGCAAAGTTTTAAATCGTGCCAAATCATGGCACGGTTCATTAAAGCAAGCCAACTTAACCCTAACCACACTTCTCTCTCTCTCTCTCTCAATATTTTAAATCGCGGTCACGCAAGATGTCGCGTTTTGGTTCCGGAGTTTCCTCGCGCAAATTGCTTCTCGCATCGCGCAAGCAATTGGTGCATTTCAATTTTTTAATTAGAAAAACATATAGTAAATGTAAATAAATATATTAGTTTAAACAGTTACTCCAAATAAAGTACTACATCATTTCAAATAAAGTCATAAGGCCATAATGTGAAAAATAATAATATTTTAAACTAAAATGTGTTTTAAAATTTTAAACTGAAATTTGTAAAATGATTTTTAAAAGAAAAAACATAACCCAGATGCCTTAATCTTTTAAGATAGACCTCTGGTTTAACATAGATCGCTGCCCAGATATCCATGTCGAACCCTTGATGCTTCAATCCCGCAATTGAAGCCCTAGGTGACTTTGATCTTCATGTCGAGTAGCTCCAGCGAGGTCGATTTAGCTACCAATTTCCTCCGGCGAGTTCGTTTTTTTCCTGCAAAAAGAGGCTTTCAGTTTCCTTGTGCATAGGCTAGGGTTGCACGCTTACAAAGAGGGTTCAGTTTGGAAGAGGCATAATAGACTTCGTTTTGGGGTAAAATAAGTGTGATTCTTTCATTCTCTCATTTAATTCCTCAAAAACAACCTAGTTTTGTAAAGAGGAAAAAAAAAACTCAAAAGGTATTAATAAACCTGAAACCCGAATACCGCCCAAATAGCGTTAAATAGCGCGCAATCGAGTCCAAATCGCATGACACATTATCAATCGTGCAAGTAATTTGTGACTTCTGCAAATCTGAATGGGCTATGTCACATTTTTTGCCCATATAGCGCAATCGCGCGCTACGTCCCGCGCAATCGCGCGCTTTTTATAACACTGCTTTTGATGTGTGTGTGTGTCTCTCTCTCTCCTCCCTCTCGGCGACCTTATCCCCCCTCTCTCTCTGTCTCTCTCTGCGATCTCATTGTCGAGTAATGGTCATCCTAAGAAAGGTAGAGTTCTGTGTACATTTTGTATTATATTGAATTCTAAATGTTGCTTTTATTGCACATAGGATTTTTACCGACCCTCCATTGTAGCTTGCTCTCCTTCAACTCTCTCTTACAATCCCTCAATCATGGCCGAACAGGCAATCAATTCTCTTTGTACATATGCATACGCATATGCATATACATATACATATGTAATTGTTCTTTATGTTATGTTTTGAATCTGATAGAATTGATTGTGTATCAGACGGAGAAGTCATTTTGATTCAGTTCAATCTAAATTACCCTATTTCCTATGTGACTACTGTGTTTTCTTTTGCAAGGTTGACATGGTTATCATTGTTATTTGTGTCTTGATTTTTCGGCTTCTTTTTTTGTAATGATTTGAATTTTATAAATGAAGCATATATCAATACAGATTTCGGATGTGAATTCGGCTCCGGATGGAACCATTGCGAGATGTGTTTGGTTTGATTTGAATGGTCGGATTAATTTCAGCGATGTGGTGTCGAGCAGTTTATGTTCGACGTTCGAACAGGGTCATTTATCTATTGTGGCAGAGTTCAATGCCAATGCCTCTTTTTCGACACAACCCGAGAGAGATCCAAATGATATTCTAGTGCCGAGATATGGTGGAAGGAGTATCAATTCTACGGTTTGTACAATTATTGGGTCAGCGTTTGGTGGATTATTGCTGTTGGTTTCGTTGGGATTATTGGTTCCATGGGCGCAAAGATACAAAAAGAGGAAGAAAACGCATTAGGTGGAAAGGGCTTCAGAGGCCCGGGAAGAATTGCACCTGACATCGGTGGGGACCATGAAAGCCCCTTCAGCAATGATGACATGAACGCAACTGACGCTGGAGACCCAATACGTGCCTTAATCTCTACCGTTTGTACACAAGCGGCATTTTCATGCTCAATTGATGTGATTAGGTATTCTTCCGACCCAAATATGTTTTTGTTGGTGTCCATTCATTTGTTCCCTTGGCAGGATTCTGGTTGTGGTGTGGGTAATAAACGATTATTGTATAAATAATAATCTGTTACTTGTCACAAAAAGTATTCATACTCTGGTGATTAGTTGTGTTCATTTAGTCCAGAGTGATTTTATTTGTGATGAGTTTTGTTGTCTCATTGACAAGGAAAAATAAATTTCATGAGATAGTATATGATTTTTGCTGATTCACTTTTGGGATAGGAGACAACAAGATATAAGCTTTTTACAATACAAGAAATAATTTTTAATTTTTCAAAAATAATTTTTCCCAAACGGGGCCATACTTTTTGATTTAGTCTTGTGAAAGATTTGATGCTGGTCAAGGGCTCCTATATGATATAATTTATTGTGCACGTGATCTTGCTTTTCTGTATGATCCAGGTGGAATTGGTCCCTGCTTGGTCAGTCTTGCTCATCTCAGGTAAGCTCGCAATGCTATGTGATTATTTATATTTAACATTTTTTCCCAGCTCACTATATCTCTCTGACAGTTGATGTAAATTTATGAAGCCCCCTCCCTAATTGCTTTTTTATCTACAAGTAAGAAAATGTAACTTTTCAATGAAGGAATAATTCACATGTTCATGGAGTGTTGAGGAATTTCTTAAGTTTGAAAAGTTACTATCTACAAGAACTACGATGATAAATCTAAGGTGAGAATGGTAATCCTGCTTTTAAGGAGTTGCTTTGTTTCACAAACTAATTAAGTGAGCCAATTGCTTATGTAATTGTAGAACTTAACTAATGCAATTATCATATAAATTTTGTTTTTGTTTTTGTTCTTATGGAGTATCCACCTTGTTTTGTTAGTAAAGTTAGTTTTTGTTGGAGAATTATCCTGTCATGTTCATTGTTTGTGGGTTTTATTAGAATTCAACTGTTAGTTTTCTTATTCGATAATTTTTTGGAGATTTGGCTCATGTTGCTATCGTTTGTTTAAGTAGAGATTTGGTGCATCTTGATTTGTTGCGGTGTTAGTATGTTGAGGCCAATTATGTATGAAATTTACATTCAAATTATTGTTCTAATCATTGTAACCTTATTGTATTTACCATTGTTGTTTTGTCTTATGGTGTCACTTTCTCAGCCCCAACAACCCACACACAAAAAAATTGCACGCCTGTGCAAAATTTCTGCAAGCAAGATGTTCATTGTCAAACTGCAATGACAGGCTTTGGGGCCCTGATTTCATGTCTCCTCCATATTAATTCCATTCGCCACACATTTGATTACTTGCAAACACATTGACTGCTGTTAAAGAACATAGGAGTTGATACCATATACTCTTGAGGTTAAATATTCCATGGATATCACTGGAGCTTGGGTAAAGAAATATAATGCATACGTACATGTGTACCAAAATGAAATCTGCTGTGCAGAAATGGTTCAAGTTTCCTGAAAATAGTGTAGAGTGGTACACTGAGAAAGTCAACAGCAGGGGGCTTTGTGCAATTGCTCAGGCTGAGTCTCTTTGTTACAAGCTTCTCGGTGGCCTTGCCGTTACGAGATAATATAATCATATTCTTTTGTGTCACCATTTTGTGTATCCTGTGATTTGTATGCTAAAACATACATGTTTAGTAGTGCACTGTACATGGTTAAAACAGAACACCCACCCACCCACCCACCCACACACACACATACACACACATGTATTAAAACAAGATTAGCTTGTAATGCACCTTTTCTCACTTATCAAAATCAATAACAATGCATTCTGATTTACGATACTCGTAGTGTTACAAATAATCACCTAAATCATGAAATTTGCAAATACTCCAATATGTGGACAAAAATTGCTTATGTTCTTGTATTTTTGGTAGGGCCCCTAAACGCTCTATGTATGTTCTATTTGTTTGATCATCACCTCATGGAAATGATCTCAATTTTACTTTTCTTTTCGCTTCTCTGTCGCCTTTTTTGGATAATATATCTAGAGTGTCATAGTGAATTAACATGTATTATTATCATACCCATATGCTGTATAAGTCCACATAGCTTTCACCTGTTAGTTTTTTGTAACTTATCTTGCCAAACGATCATTTGGTTCATGAATTTGAGGCACTATTCATGAATTTGTGCAGATCTCCTAGTGTTTCGTACAACGATTTCTCTGGTTAACAATTTGATTCGACTGTTTTAGGTTCTTGGCGTGGAAAAAACATCATCTCAGTAGTAAATAAAGAAAGCCTACCACAATTTGGCATTACTATGGCATCCTGATAAGAATCCTGGTGTTGAGGTGAAATTTGAACAGCATCCCACTAGTGCTTGCTACTACTTTTGCACTTGAAATCTCTTCGGAATTTCACATCTCACATTTGTGCTCAACCAGTTTTTGACAGAAATCATATGGTTAATAAAATGAGCAATGTTAATTTAGTTATTTTTCAACGACTGTGATAGAGACAGTACTTCCTGAAATGCAAGCAAAGTTGGTGAAGGCTACCTGCATCATCTCATTTTTGTTAAAGCTCTATCCTCTGACCTTTCTTTAAGTTGAGTTGTCTATCTTATCGCCGCACTGTTTGAAAACCATCTTTTTGTTTCAGAGTAACTATGTCAATACCATTTAATACAACGAGGATACATTATTGGGAATTTTTGGAGTATGATACTGTCAAATTGTTATTCTTCAACAGGTTAATGTTTATTAAGGTGCATTGAATTTCAAGTACAAACTTCCCCCTGAGTGGTTCACTTTGAGTTGTTCACCAGTCCTTTTATCAAGAATTAACTATAAGAAGGTAAAATCGGCACTCTTTGTTGCTGTCCATGTGGTGATGAATTCGAAGAATATCCAAATAATTCAATATATAGAAACTGCATTTTCCTAAGATTCTTTTTCCACCAGATTTTAAGTGGAGTAAGCATCACATGTGTTAACAACTCTTTTCTAATTCTTATTTTCAGTCTTATTATTGGAAATGCTTTTGATGTTATTTGTCGGTTTTCTCAATTTGATTTTGAGGCTTCTGGAAATTAGATTAACTAGAAATCTTATGATCAATTACATAGAATGCCCTATTTAACACAATGATATTAACATGTGATGTCTGCGCATTCTCAAACACACTGATAATATTATGTGGAGTGATTGGAGCTATCATTGAAGGTCGCCCAAGACATTTCGAGAGCTATTTATTACATATATATCCCTAACCTAGCTATGCATTGGGGTTGGTCTAAAGATTTTGCATTCTCTTGTCTCTAATAGTTGATGTTATTTTAAAGACGAGCCCAAGTTTTCCATTTTATTTTGCAAATTGCACTTATTCCTTTTATGTTAACTATGGGTTTCACATGCTTCAATGCCTTTTCTCATATTCTGCATGATGTAATCTAGGGTGCGGAAGTGTAAAAAAAGGAAGTTATCTACACAACAACAACGACAACAACAACATCTCTCATTCTCAATTAGGCAAAAGTGATACAAACGAGGACCTTTTAGCTATTTATACTAGAGGTACAAAAAAGGGTAAAAATAACAAGAAATTAATAAGAAATGCAAAAATGACGGATAGGTCCCTATGCCCTTGCATCATTCTCCCCTACTTATGAGAGCTCGTCCCGAGCGAAGAAAGTGTATACTAGGGCATCATCCTCGGGCTCCCCTACTTGAGAGGGAAATTGTCCTTTAAAGCATCCCGCATAACGACTCGCAAAATATTCTCGGAGAGAAACCACAAATTTACGCCATGACCAATGAATAGGAATGTGGCCTCTAATCCGTCCAAATGAAGAGCTAACAAAAGATCGACGCGGAGAGGGCCATTGATGCCAAATTTCATCCAAATTTCTCGTGATGAGTCTCCATAGCATCAAATCATGTAAATGAGTCGTGGAGCGCTCCTCATAAGTAACCCAAAAAGGGTCCACAAATTTCACACCAATCGTGATCACCCAACGCAACATATACTCCTCAAAGGAAACAATCACCGAACCATCACCATAAAACTCATCATCATGACCAAAAATTGGAAAAAAATCCGTCAAATCTAATATTTCCACCTTGCGATAGTGAGTGCGAGTCTCCCAACCGTCTTCAACAAATAAATCAAAAAAATCACATAGAAAGTACCCATCATCATCTATCCCAAAGATAGGATTGAAGTCCACAATCTCAAATGCCTCCAAATCCGTATATCGAGTACGAGTGATCCACCCATCCTCCTCGAATATGGGAATAAAGTCACAAGGAAGGAACACGTAGTCACTATCAAGCATCGTTGGGGTCTCAACAACCTCAGAGACATCCTCGTGAAGCATAACCGAAGAAATAGTATCATCGATGTGCGTGGGAATGACATCGGATGTAGTAGGAGGTACACTAGTGGACAAGTACTCGAAATATTGGACCAAATGTCTCGCTCTTGCACTTATCCATTGTTCACGTGCCGTCTCCATCTCAAGATACTCGACTCAACACCTATTTAGGTGTTAACGGTACATCTCATACTCCTCGATGGAGTCAGCACCATACACGAATGTGTGAAGCTTTTGAGATAGATATGAATCCGTCGCGGCCCAAGAATCTACAAGATTTTGGAGTTTCTTGATGATGGCACAACTTATCTTTTCGAAATAAGCACATGCATTCATATTGAGCCCGTATTTGGTACCATCCCATGATAATTTGGAAGAAAGATATTCTTTGAGTGGGGGAGGGATTAAATCATAGGGCCTTGATAGATTTTGGGCAGATTTATAATTTTTAGAAAATTCAGGGGTTTAATTATAAGTTTCAAAAATTGGCAGGGGATTAGCATGTTGAAAAGATTCAGGTGGTGGGAAAGTTTGATTAGGGTTTTTGATGTGGTGGGAGGTTGTCGGGGTTGAACATGAATGTTTATTAGGGTTAGGTTTTTTAGATGGAGTAAGTTTTAGGGTTTCTTAAGGATGAGGAAGGTAGGGTTTGGGGTTAAATTTTTTTTTGTTGAAATTGATTGGAGTTTGAAATAGGAGGAGTTTTAGGTAGGTCGGGATGAATCTTGGGTTGTTTGGAAATACCTTCTTGAAATTCCGGTGTATCTTGATTTGTTCGGGCTTGATTCTTGAAAATCTGGTGGAGTTCTCGGGTTTTGGACTGATTTTCATTGTCGGAAGTGACAAGTTGCTGTCTTGTCAGAATTGAAGAAGATTCCAGGCCAGGGCAGCGGATCGAACTGCCTGTTGAGGCTGCAGTTGCTGAAGGCGCGCTGGCCAAGGCTTTGACTTGGACCGCAACGACGGTGAAGGGGTCTGCCCACACTGGGGTTGTCATGATGGATTGATGCAGGTCGTATTCTGACGGCCACGGTTGTTTGGGTACGAGGGCTGCTTCGGTTGATCGTGCGGGTATATTTGGCCTGCCGTTGGTGGTGGACGATGTACGTGAAATGTTGAGATTAGTTTTTTTTTGCAAATTATCCGGATGAACCCAACGAAAGTCCAAATCTTCTATGAATATGGCTGATCCAAGAACAAACCATGCTCTGATACCAATTTGATGTAATCTAGGGTGCGGAAGCGTAAAAAAAAGAAGTTATCTACACAACATCAACAACGACAACAACAACAAAAGAAAGATCAAGGGTTTCTTATTTCTCTCTCTAGTCTCTCATTCTCAATTAGGCAAAAGTGATACAAATGAGGACCTTCTAGCTATTTATACTAGAGGTACAAAAAAGGTTAAAAATAATAAGAAATGCAAAAATGACGGATAGGTCCCTATGCCCTTGCATCACCACATGTGTTATCTGTAGAACTTGGCATTTTGGCTAAGTATGAGACCTAACAATTTTGGGCAAATAACAAGTTTCATAAGTTCCTACACATTTATACGACAATGAGACACTTTAAGAAAGTATAAAATTCTAAGTTAATCCGCACGATATGCAACATTTAGTGGATAAAGAAGGGAGAAACACAAGCAAGAGAATCTAAAGAATAAAAATTATCATTAGGAGTTAAATATTTTGGAAATTACATGGGGCCACACTTATAATATCGAAATTATTATATACATACTATTATTTTGGAATTTTCTTTTCTTTTAAATCTAAATATTAATATTTATACTAGTTTTTTATTTATTCAAGATCATTTTTTAATATGGAAAAAAATCTTTAAAACTGGGATAGTAAACATTAAAAATAACATTTCACTGATGTCAATTCGATATTGGATATATAACACAATTATTTTAAATAGGGGGAGGGGTAAGACATAATAAATTATAGAGGGTGGGGTAAAATGTAAATTGGACAAATGTGAAAAAGAGCTAAAGACAAGTTGTTTGTGCATTTTCTTTCCATATGTCTCATAGAAATGAGTTACTAACTTACCATATAACTCTTTGCTCTGTGTATTTATATGGCGTCTCTTCATCTCGTTCAAACCATCTCTTCCCAAAATCTAAACAAAGGTTAGCCCTTTAATTTTTTGTCTCATTGTTGAATTATGTTGTTATACTTCTCGGTTTTATACAATTTTTGGTTTTCTTTGAGTTCAGGCAAGACATTCAGCGACTGTTTTTGTATTCCAAGGTATGGTAGATTGTTTTTTTCTTTTGCATGCTTCTTTAAATTTCAAGTTTTCTTTTTCTGATTTCGTTTTGGGAATTAGATTAAATGGGGGTTTGATCAGTTCGGGCTCGTTTTCAATTCAAAAGGTGATAACATAAATTATTGTTGTATGTTTTTGCCTAGTTGTATTAACACGCGTGTATATCTACTTATAGATGTATGTGTGTGTGTGTGAATATACATTTGTGTTTGTTATGCTGCATGCAAATTGATTAATTAAGTGTTTGTAGCTTTTTTTTTTCATTTGCACGTTTTTTTAATGTTCGAAAATATTTTTTTTGTTAGTTGAGAATGTTCTTGTAAAACTTAGATGATTTGTTACAACGTGTTTTGGTCGTATCCGCATGTATTCTCACGTGCGCACAAACGAGTGTTCTTTGTGTATAATTTAGTGTTGAGATTGTGCTAATCTATGGAATCTTGATGTATACAAGTAAAGTGTTTGTAGAATTGGATATGTCATATATGTGATTATGAGAAAAATGAGAAGAGACAGAAATGTATTGAAGAGAATTATTTCTCTCAATTAAAATGCATAGTTTCCGTACAGAGTTATACACAAAGGCAACAGCTAATAATAGGCCAAAAAATAATGAACAAATCTCGTTATTCTTGTTGTACACAATTTCCTAATAACATTTTGGCAACTAAATGCCTAAGAATCAGGCTGAGACTTCGCCTCCAATCTTAACAGATTTTAACACTCACCTTCAAGTTGGAGCATGAATATCTATCATGCCCAACTTGCAAAGATGAGTATGAAAGATGTTTTTTCCAAGAAGTTCGGTCATTAGGTGTGCAACTTGAGTTTGTGATGAAGTGTAGGTAGTAACAATGTATCCTGATTGTATCTTCTCTTTAACCACATGACAATCCATCTCAATGTGCTTTGTCCGTTCATGAAATACTGGATTCGCTGCATGTGTAATCCTTCTTGATTATCACACTAAAGTTTGTCCGGAGTAAAGGACTCAACTAGCAAATCTTTGAAGAGATATCTCAATCATGTAAGTTCACAAGTTATTTTTGCTATATTCTGCTTCTGTTGACGACCAGTCTACGGTCATTTACTTCTTAGTCTTCCAAGAGATAAGAGAGGAGCCAAGAAAGACACAATAACCTAAAACCGATCTCCTTGCGGTAGTAAAACCTCCCCAATATGCATCGCAATAACCAGTTAGCTTTAAATCATTTTCGACTGGAAAGATAAACCCTTGCCATGGTGTATCTTTCAGGTATCGAAGTACTCGAATAGCTACGTCTAGATGAGGCTTGCGTGGCTTATTCATGAGCTGGCTAAGGAGGTGCACAGAGTATGTGATATCAGATATCGGGCCTTGTAATCGTTAGATAAATAAGACGACCCACCAACCACCTAAACTTCGATGGTTCTTTGAGGAGCTCGCCTTCTGATATAGTGATTTTCAAGTTCTATTCCATTGGAAAGGTAGCTGGTGAAGCCCCAAGGAGTTCCATGTCATCAAGTATATCCAAAGTGTATTTTCGCTGAGAAATGGAAATGCCTTTCTTGGATCGAGCAACTTATATTCCCAAAAATTACTTCAACTTCCCAAGGTCCTAAATCCGAAAATGTGTATGAAGGAAATCTATGAGACTTGTTATTGCCACTGGATCATTACCTGTAATTATCATATCATCCACATAGATCAAAATTATTGTGAACGACTCTCCATGTATTCTGGTAAATAAAGAGTAGTCAGCCATTGATCGGTTGAAACCTGCCTTGCGTATAACACAAGAGAACTTTGAATACCAATTTTGTGACGCTGGCTTTAGCCCATAGAGAGATTTGTGAAGTCGACAAACCATGTTCTCCCCCTGTCGACTGTAACTACGTGGTGGAAGCATGTATACCTTTTCATCCAGATTACCATTAAGGTAGGCATTTTGAACATCAAACTGATGAAGAGACCAATTCTTAGCTGCAGCAATAGCTAGGAGACACCGGATGGTGATAAGCTTAGCAACTGGAGCAAAAGTTTATAGTCCATTCCTTCAAATTGAGTATAACCCTTAGTAACGAGACGAGCTTTAAAACACTCAATGGTGTTATCAGAGTGATATTTTATTTTGTAAGCCCATTAGTAACCGATTGGTTGCTTTCCTTGTGACAGTGTAGTGAAGGTCCAGGTGCCATTTGCTTCTAGATCTTCTATTTCCAAATTCATGGCTTCTCGCCACTTAGGATCCTTCTCTGCCTAGCAAATGTAGCAGGTTCGACAACATTAGTGATGGAAGCAACAAAGGAACAGTGTGTAGAAGAAAGATGGTTATATGAAACGAAGTTAGTCAAAGGATAAAGTGTGCCTTTTCCAGGCCGTAGCTTCGAATATACCATTGAGTTGGGGGCAGCATAGTGAAATGTGAGCAATGAAAATCTGTAAGCCAGGTTGAAGACTGTCGAACGCGATCAGATCGTCTGAACCACGTGTAGAAAAAACCTTAAACAGAAGGACATTTTCAGGATTTACCTTCCTATATAAACCTCATGATGCCAACTTATGTAAGTTCTACTATCTAGTATTTTTTTGAGCTGATTAATTTTTGCAGTTATTTGTGTTTACATAATTTGACATCAAACTTCTCACTATTTTGCAGGTTTCTTAATTGGGAAAGAGACATGAGAAGGGAGTAATCTGAGTTGTCTAGTTACTGTCTAGCTGATTTAACTGAGTTATTTCTTGAGGCTTTTTTTCTCCTTTCGGAGAGGCTATCTATCTTTGGCAGATTTTTTTTTTATTATGAAATTTTCAAAACTTAATTTTAGTGGCTTAATTGTCAATGTTTTAATTTGGTAGGTCTTTGGATGAATTGTGCTATGGTCAGCATAAGAACAAGATTTGTGAACTCGTAATAAGAATTTTCAGATGATTGTGGATTCCATAACTGACCTTTATTGTTGAAAAAGTTTCTATTGTAGATTCTTCGCATTTTGTGGTGAATGTGTTTTGTTGCAGAATGTCACATTAAGTAGTGGCAAAAATTGGTGTGCAACATCAATGTGTAATAATGCCATGCGGGATTGGAGAGTTGCAGTAAATGCAAATCCTATATGTATGTAAATCAGTCATTACTTGTGAGGAGTCACGCCTAAGGTGACTCGAATGATTGTTTATTGGTGGCCAGTACATTTTGAATCATTTTTGCTTAAGGATAATGAATTAAATGCAAATAATAAAATTTTGTTGTGTTTTCTGTTTATGATATTTTGGACCCTTGGCATGCCGAAACGAACCACTCACCGGAGTTTTTAACATCTATTTTGTTCTTTTGGAAATTTCTCTTATAACTTCTCTTGATGTGGGAACACATCCTATTTTCAAAAATATGTTTTTTATCTCATTCTCACCCTCTTTCTCAACTGCCTTTAAAGCCACCCCTGTTTTGAAGGACTTTTGTAGGAGAGATCTCAAGATTTTCCTCCGCACCCTATGATCAAGAATTTTCCACTACTGTATTTCAGCTGGATTGGATGAAATAGCAAGAAAATTTCTTATTTTTATGGTTAATTTTTTTTCTTATCGCTGATTCTGATTTTTACAGAAATAAGATTTTTTGTCAAAAATAGAAATTTCAACAAATTCGTAATTTTTTGAAATTTTGGAAATATTGAGAAATCAGAATAATTTTAGGGAAAAACTCGGAAAACTCTTAATCGGCAAATATTATAAAAGAAATTGGAATAGTATAGCTTTGGGAAAAAAATAAAAATAGAGATTAGATTAAAAAAATGGGAAATTGGGATTGGCATATTTTCGGAAAAAAGGGATAGAAAACCCGAAATTGGAAGTTTAATTATTATTCCAAAATTGGAAAATTTATGATCGGATTTTGGAAAATCGAAAGTTAAAAAAAACATCCCTAGTTTTCACCAGAGTTATATAATGAATTAACCACTTAATTGAGTTTTTTTACTGTCTGTTTGAAAAAAGGCTATCAAACATTTTCTCCACAAATTTCATCAACCTTGTCCTCAACTTTACGAGAACTTTTAACCTTTTCATTTCTTGAATTTCAATGTAGAACTGCCCTTCCTAGCACTTTGAAGAAACTGAATTCCGAGAAACACCCAAAAGAAAAACATTTAAGGGGAATCATCGCAAGAAAAATTGTAGGATGATGAAGACGATCTACGGTTGGGCTTCTACATCTGAGGGCTCTATTAATGGAGCAAATAAGAAAATGGGGTTGTGAGATAATAATTCCTACTGTGACACCCCGACTAATTAAATACCGGGTAGCTACTCCTTTATTAATTAATTCAAAATGCCAAGTTGGCTCAGTTAATAGCATCACTGTCGAAAACATTTTAATGATTACTAACCACCTAGTATTTAAAAAGTAAGTGCCAAATTTTAATTAAAGTCTGATTAACATGAAACAAGTGTAATGAAGAAATAAATAACACCATTCACCATACTGAAGTAAAACGAATAACCATCACATAGTGTAACTAAAGTCTGGAGGAAAACTCCTCACTACAAATCCCACAACTGAAAAGTAAACTGAATACTGAAACAATACATGCTAAAGTCTGAAAACTGAAACGTAAAAGATGCTCTGATAAAAATGGGCAACATGCCCTACAACTGATAGATAGTGACTCTGGAATCCAAAAGATAGAAGCGTCTACAAGCAAATCCCTGTAGCTTCCACAAACAGCTACAGCTCGTCACCTGAATGAGTATCCTATGCTTGGTGTCCTTGTGGCTGGGCACCTAAAATGGTTTTACAAGAAAAAGATTTGAAAAGCAAACGGGTCAGAGCCCGAATGTGGAGTTATTTTAAAAACCTGCAAGTGCTTTAAAAACATTTAAAACATTAAATGCAAAGTACATGTTAGGACGTGCACTCACATGATATTCTCACCTCTCGTCTAACTGTGCACTCCTAACGTAAGTACCCATCTATAACAACACAACCACTAGCTAAGTGCCATCATATCTAGCTAGACTGTCATAGGTCCTACCCTTATTACTCGGTTCTATTAACATTACAACGCTCGTAATTAAGTAGGGGTTTATCGTAAGCTCAGATGCTCAATAAGCAATATATAACTCTATCAGTTAACTCGTTATATTTCTCGAAGCAATACCGTAATTATATTCACAACATTAACATGAAGGTTCCCATTAATTAAGTGTATATTAATCACATCATAAATATACTATACAAGCACCCCGAGAACTAAGCTGTGGTGCACACATACTCTGCTATCCATCCCGGTACATCACGTACATAAGGATTACATATTCCGAATCTCTCAGGAATAGTTCACAGATAACAACATCACAAAGAATGGAGGCGAACACAGTCACATCACATAGGTCACGCACATACCTACGCTCCTACGATCAGCGGACTTATTAATATCCCAATAAGTCTTTCTATGACCTATGTTCAACAAGGTAACCAGTCTAAATCCGGGCAACACAAGGATTAGAGGGCCCTAAGCGAACGCAAACCTCCCGTGATAGCAAGTATGGTAGGTATGTCATACATACAAATCATATACCAATACTAAGTAAACACACATCATAGTAATCCCGTAGTTTAATCGTAGTACATATCGTATTCTCGTACTAACTTCTAATTATCACAATTTATACTATTCCTGTTTATAATCATACGCGCCATAATTTATTCTCACGTCGTAGTAGACACTCACGTCTCAACCCAAACCGTTCATTGAATTAAATCTCTCGTATATAAATTTACTCCTCGTAATAACCCAAAAGTCCCAAATCTATCCTTACATCATCAAAGGAAGGTTATCTATATCCTCGAACAAGTTTACGGGACTCCAAAAATCAAAACAGTCCAAAAAGGACCAAACTGTCAACTCGTTAGAAGTCTCGTTCGAACGAGACTGTTCGAACGAGATCCCTCTGTCAACTCGTTAGAAGTCTCGTTCGAACGAGACTGTTCGAACGAGATTCCAGTTCGTTCGAACGAACTGTTCCTTCTAACGATATCTCGTTCGAACGAGATATCGAACGAAACTCCTTTTCGTTAGAAGCGACTGGTCAACTCGTTAGAAGCTCGTTCGAACGAGCTCGTTCGAACGACCTGGGAAGGTCTTCTAACGAGGGACCAGTTTCGGCCCAGAATTTTCCCCATCTCGTTTTTATCCATTTTCATCCTTCCTAATCTCTTCCAAAGTTCATCCCAACAACGTTTTAGGGTCTCTAATTCATCCTAAACATATTCAAGTCAACTCCTAACATGTTTTCAAGGATTAAATCTCTTTAACATCAATCAAAATATAAATCTCTACACTTTTTCTCAATTATTTCAAGAACATGAACCCTAACTTTTTGAATCATGAATTAACCCAACAAAATTCATTTTAATTCCTTCCTATCACAGATATCATAAGAATAATTATCTACCTATCATTCTACATGCAATTCTCCTCAATATTTTCAAGTTCTAAACTCCAAACTACATGGGTTTTCATATTTCACCAAGAACAAACACAAAATTCGAATTTTTCTAACATGGAAAGAACATTCTTTGAAATTAAATGGATTTAAGTCACTTGCCTTGGTTGTCTCTGATTTTGGATGATGGTTTGATAGGGTTTTTCTGCAGAATTCCCTCTCTCCAAGCTTCTTCTCCAATGGTGGCTTAAGGTGGCTAGGGTTTGATTTGGGAAACTTAGGAAACTCTTCTAATAACCTACGTAGCCTTCTAGGTTAATATGGTTTGGTTAATGGGCTTAGTGGGTTAAATTCACATCAGATTAAAACTCCCAATTTTCGTCACTTTTAATTCCTCAAAAAGTAAAATTACCAAAATACCCTTTATGATGCCGGTATGGCCTAAAAATACCCCGAAATCCAAACTACACCCCCGGCTAGTGTTTTCTGACTATCTCGACCCTTACGGACGCGTTGGCGCACTCAAAACGACCATACGGTTTATAGATTTTAAATTCACTTTTTATAATCAAAATATTACACCGTGACGCGGCGGTCCCACGCGTCTCAACAAAATTTCTAAAATGCCGTATATAAATCTCACGACAACTTTTATAATACCAAATACATATATCAAAACATGTATGCACATAATCAAATACCAACTCGTATCTCGTTAGTATTTTAACCCGGATTAATTTCCAATTAATTCACATTTAATTAATTAATCCCAAAAATAAATATAGCCAAAAGTACGGGGTATTACACCTACATTTTCAACAAGTGGAACCAGTAAATCTATTGTCGTTCTCCGTGCGCACAGTTTGACAGCATTATCTGGACACACTATTAGCTAGATCGTGAATAAATTTTATGCCATCATTGCCCAATCAAACACGGCCGCACCAGCAATGATGTTGGATCCCTTGCCAGTTAGACATACAAGTTGGAAATGGGTGATGGGGGTGGGGTGGGAGGGCATTTCAAGTTCATGAAGGGACACCTTGCTCTCATGGACACCTTAGAATTGAACCGCGAGATCCAAACTTGGTGCAAGCCAAGGAAGAAGGCTACGATTTCCTCCACATAAGGGGAAAATTTTCTCATCGATTCCTAGGCAAGCTATCCTCTCCGCCTGCCAAGGAACGATATTTGCCTTCAATGGAGGGTATATCATTGGAGGACACCGCTCCTACTTTCACCCAGCCAAGAGTGCAACAGCCCATTGGCAGCAACGTCGCGAATGAGAAGAGGAAAACCGATATCAGTTCATCCACCACCGCTAATCCCGAGTCTGAGGAGAAATTAAATGAATGATTACGCTCACATGATTAATTACATTAGTCGAGGCTGACACCGAGCATACCTTGTTGGAAACGAAGCGAAGGATCACCTTGAAAAAAAAGAAGGCATTGGAAAGAGAAGACGAAGAAAGTATAGTCAATTGCGACTACTCTAACATGGAACCCCATACACGTGCATATTGATAGGATCGAAAACTTGTCATCCTCACCTTATATGGATTTCTATTTTCTTTAAAGATTTTTAGGTCTACTCTAAATTTTCAAATATTCTTAAAATTAATCGCTCATTGTGAATTGTTGAAGTGTCCAATTAAAGTTGATAATGTGCGCTTTTTTTTAACAAATTCAGATAATGAAGTCCCTCTTTTCAAGAAACTATATTGATTCCTTATATGGGGCACTATCCAATGTTAAAGCAATTCCTTGAGAACATTTATTGAAGTCTTAGTAATGTTTATATGTACATGATATCCTCAAAGCACCACCAACCAGTATGTTGATTATTTTCTTTGACATTTACTAATTGTTATTGATTCATTATGCTTGAATTCTCTCTCTCTCTCTCTCTCTCTCACACACACACACACACACACACACACACACACACACACACAAACACATATATAGTTGGAACTCTCGGAAAGCACCAGGCTCACAATCTATTTTTCTTGCAATTTTTCATTTTTCAAATCCGTATCCACCCCATATAACCTCGCTCCAAAAATACTTCATATCTCCCTATTTCTCGCAACCTTTTCAACCATCACCTTCACTATCAACCCTTCGTGTCTCCCTCACTCCTAATTTACACCTTGCATTCGCCTGCCTTTTATAAATTTGTAATGTTGATTGCTCCAGATTATTGATTTAAAATCATGCAGTCAAAATATTAGGTCGTCAAAGGTTTAACTTTCAATTTCCTGTTATAGGTTCGATTAAATGTCTGCTTGGAGTCCTAAGTTGTTCTTATGATATTTCGATAGAATTCTTTAAAAATATACTGGGATCAAAATAAAAACTTTACTCGAATCTATATTTGGAGGTGGCGATATGAGACAAAGATAACTCTGTAGTTCCATATTTTGTCCATTATGCAGGATAAGATGTGTGTGTTGATTATCTGTTGCTGCTCTGTGTTTGGTTTTGTTCTTATGCATTCCCCATGGTATAATAGCTACAACTACAACTACATGGAAGGACAAACCATGAGAGTAATTTATGAGCGATGGTTTGTACAGTACAAAGTTGATATTGTGTTTGATGACCATGTTCACGCCTACGAAAGATCATAACACATATCCAACATTGCTTACAGCATATGAAATGGAATTAGTGCTCCAGTAATTGATCAGTCCTCCCCTGTATAGGTAAGAATTGGTGATGGAGGAAATCTGGAGGGCTTGGCAACCAACATGACAGACCACAACCCAAGTACTCAGCTTTCCGGGTGAAGAAGTGGAATCCCCGGTTTTTAAATAATTTATCTCGATTAAAAATATTTAATTTCGTTTTTGTGTAAACACAATAGATGATGCGGAAGCGTTATAAAGGTGATGGTTCAACTTCCAAAAATTGACAACAAGTTTTTAATTAACTCAAGTCCTTGAATTTGCCTAAGTCATAATTTTCAATTATCCAAAGTTAGGCGAAACCAATTTTAGCAAATGACTTGAATAAACCAAATTTACCCAATATTTAATTTAGTCCCAAATTAAATGAGTGTGATAATTAAACCAAATTTTATCTTGAAATTATCCTAAGCATGGATTCTAAATTATTGAGCAAGATAAAATAAACAATATCACACTACGCCGAGATGTACGAGGAAAAACCCAAGACGGGAAACAACCTCGGACGGCCCTAGCCACAAGTCCACTAGATATGGAATTACAATTACAAGACAGATAGACTTACAACGACTGACTCGATCCCTCTCAAGCCTCGGCGCTTCTTCTCGTAGAAACCTCTTCCTAGCGAACAACCTCGGAACACCACCGCGGTCTCGGAATCCACCGATGGGACTTTATATGGTCACCGTCACCCAAGCATGGAGCCTTTCTCCGTGTGGGTAGAATCTCAACAAAAAGTCTTCTTTATGATGGGCTGTAGAAGCAAACCCGAAACGTCTCTTCTTGAATTCGGTAGAGAAAACCGGTGCCAAAAACTCCAAGTAAAGATATGTATATAGAACTTGGATAAACACAACTATTGGGTGTAAACACTAGAGTGGTATATGAATTTTTCTTTGAAAAACAACACTCAAAACTTGAACATTTTCCTAAACTATTTTTTCTCTCAAACTCTCTCTAGGAGATAAACAAGGTTGGAAAAGTTAATTAGAAAAATGTGTTTCCCGTCCTTAATAAGTCTTGAAAAAGTTGGTTAAAAACCAAGTGGGGAAAGTGGGTGAAAACTGCCAAAAACTGCTCAAAACTGTTCCCGCCCTGGCATCTCGTTCGAACGAACTTGACTCTCGTTCGAACTAGACTTCTAACGAGCGACCAGACTGGGCTCGTTAGAAACTCGTTAGATACCTCGTTAGAACGAACAAACTCGTTCGAACGACATATCGAACGACTGACCAGTTTAGGGTCGTTGGCAAACTCGTTCGAACGAAACCTGGTTTGAACGAAAAACTCGTTCGAACGAAACCTGGTTCGAATGAAAAAACTCGTTCGAACGACATTTCTAACGAACGACCAGAAAGTTTGTAAAATTCGATTTTGGCCCAGAAACTTTTATATACTTATTTTAAAGTTCTAATTGATTCTTTCTGAAAATAAAATGCAGTTTTTATTACACCTAACACCTAATAAATATTGTTCCAAGCTCCTATATAAATATAATTGCATTCATACCTTGGGAGCATGGAACCTTAGTTGATGACGTAGAAACGAGGCACGCAAACCGGCATTTTGATAAAGCTTTATATTCTTTGCCGCTACGTCTTCAACACACACTTCATAGGCTTGAGAATATTACAATCAAATACATTCCTATGAATAAATGTTTTTGTCCGGAATTGAGCCAAAACTATATATGGACTCAATTGGAAATTTGTGTCCTTACAAATCTCCCCCTTTGGCTATTCCGAGACAAAAACCAAACAAAAATCCTAAAGGGCCGTCAAGCTCTACTAGACTCAAAACATAACCCTCCCAAACTTGACTCAACCCAAGGATCAAACGCTTTGCCATTGAAAGATTCCTGCACACTTAAGCAAACTCATCAAATGCATAGGGAATATCAAAATATTAAATGCAATTAATTAATTACTCCCCCTAAATTAATTCTCCCCTTTATCAAACACATGACCTACTTAAAAAGACGTCTCCCCCTAAGATAAATCTCCCCCAAACTAAGATATAATAGGATTATATACCATTTCTCCCCCTATCATCATTCTCCCCCTTTTTGTTCGGGAATAGGCAAAGGATAAAGAACTAATAAACATCACGTGGAAGCTTAAAATGATAAGACATGAAAGCATATCGGTAATAAACGCAAGGCAAAGACAAACAAATATCATATATATACATACTCTAAATATCCCAATAAGTACTTGCATATAGATATAGATATAAACACACACATGACACAAAATACAATAAGTTTGCACACTCGGATGGCAAAGATGTGTCATATGGAAATGGAAGTGTAGGGGTGTGAACTAGCAACAATTAAATTTAGACCCAAACACTTAAGAAACGTTCACGGAGTTCTCATTTGATTGCAAACTTCATCACAGTTAAATATAACCTCATGTGACAATATAAAGATTGAACTCAATGAACAAACATACACAATGTATACAAGCCTAGCATGATGATGATTCTACAAACCAAATAGAGTCATGACATTAAAGACAACTAGGATAAACGGACATTGTGCAAACCATTGATATACCATCCAATTCTCCCTCAATGAGCATATATATTCTTTTGTTTTTGAATGAATATATCAAACAAACATCGGCCTTGGCAATTGCTTTCTGTTTAAATGCCAAATATTCTGTTTTTAGACCTTTGGATCACGTATTTCTTTTAGATCCAATAAACGGTGGCTTACTATCGCAAAGGATTTAATTCATCCTTTCGGAGCCCTTCCCCGTGCATATATTAATTTATCATGTTTTCATTTTCACACAAATCTCACATGCAACGGATTTTGACATGCACTAGTCCTCCTAGGTCAAAGATATGTAGATGACTAGACTGGTAGGAGAACACCTCAAAAAGCTCAAATATAACATGTGACATTAAGATTTCAAAAGAGCTCGTGCATGTGTGAATAGAGGCATACAGAAATAGAATCCATTTAAACAATACAAAATCCAACTACTCCATATAAAACATGGTAAAGAACATCTTAAGGATTGAAAATCTAAACCAAAAGTTCTAGCCACATGGGAGCGTAAACGATGGGATTCAAACATAAATATATGCCACATAAAGTGTGTCAAACTAAAATACACACAAAATAAAATCTTTTTGAGTTTTGTAACATTTTTTCATCAAAAAGAAATATTTACTCAAAAGGACAAACAAAAATCATTTGTATTTTTCATTAAGCTTAAATGAAATAAATAAAACACAAATGATAAACAAAAATCTTTTTATATTTTTTCAGTTAATTCAACACAAAATATAATACAAAAAGATAAACAAGTCATAAGTTCTAGTATGTGATATCAAATAAAGCAATGACTAGAAAATTGACTGAACAAGCATACATTTAGCATATGAATATGACATGAAGTACAAACGCTAAAATATGCAAACACTAACACATTTATCCTTTAGATTTAGCAAGGGAGGAAGTATGTGAAAGTAAATGAGAATTAACAACCCTATTTTGTAAGGCAACCAAGTCGGATTTCCTAACCCAAATTAATGAGGAATGACTATCTTGGGGTGTAGGAACGTTAACTACCGTGGTTACTTTACTATGGGGTTTTCTAGGAATTCGTTTTAGATCTAAACAAAATTTCCTAAGATGACCTTGTCGACCACAATGTGTACAAGTGAGAACATGTCGAAAAGATTTACTTAAGGAGTGATCTTTAAAAGTATTCCTAGTTGATTCTCCTAAAAAGTTGGTTTTGACTTTAGGGTAGAATTCATTACAAGTATTGAAGCCTAAACCAAATGTGTCATTTTTAATTTGGACCGTTCCTAACATTTTATCAAGTCTTTCGGAACGACACTCTAAATCAAATTTGACATTACTAGAATCTTTTAATTTATTTTCCAATTCTACAATGTTAGATTCTAGTAAAACATTTCGCTCTTCAAAAGCAAGAAGCTCCTTTTTCAAGGATTCCATTAAACCCCTAAGGCTATCTCTTTCACCTTCTACATAATCAAGCTTCTCTTGAAGAGTCCTCACATGTGTCCTAAGGTCTTCTATTAAAACATTTTCATCAATGACCTTGACACTTTCTCTTAAACTAGCTTCTAACTTCAAATTAGCTCTTTTCAATTTAATAGATTCTGTATAAAGTTCTTGAAAATCATTTTGAAGTTCACTCACATTAACCTCTTCTTCATTTTCACTCTCACTTTCTTCTTCACTCTCACTATCATAAAAAACAAGAGAATCATGTACAATGACCTTAGAAGTGGCATATTCTATCGTTTCATCAATCGATGAGTTGTCACTATCATTCACATGACTAGCCATAAAAGCCACAAAATTTTTCTTAGTGGGGGAATCGGGCTTTTCTTCCTTATCACTATCACTAAGGGTTGCATTATAAGAAATGGGTCGCTTACCATCTTTACTTAGTTTAGTGGGGCACTCAAAAGCTCGATGGCCATAACCTTCACAACCAAAACACTTGTTAGACTCGTCCCTATCTAAATTGTCATTACTAGGTTTAGGGATCCTCTCGGCTTTAGAAAACTTCTCGCTTTTATCATGTTTAGAAGTATCAAATTTCTTAAAATCATTTTTAAAATTACCTTTGTTAATTTTAAGAAATTTTCTAAATTTGCGAGCAAACAAAGCCATATCTTCCGAGTCACTATCACTATCGCTCTCTACTACTTGTTTAACCTCTTTGCGGGCTTTTAAAGCAATGCCCTTTTCGATTTTCTTTTTAGTTTTAGAGGGAAACATATCTAGTTCATAGGTTTGTAAATCACCTACAAGCTCTTCTAATTTCGTAGAGGCTAGAGTGGGTAAAGAATTTAAAACGGTCACTTTAGGAATAAATCTATCGGGTAGGGACCTCAAAATTTTCTTTACAACACGGTCGTCAGGTATTTTCTCTCCCAAGTTAAAGGATGAATTAACAATATCAGAAAGTCTAGCATAAAATTTATCAAAAGTTTCTTTTTCATCCATTTTGATAGTTTCAAATTGAGTGGTGAGGTTTTGGAGTTTTGAAGCTTTAACGACACTAGTTCCTTCATGAGTTAATTGTAAAATATCCCAAACTTCTTTAGCGGTTTCACACGTCATAATACGTCGGAATTCATCCGGTGCGACAGCGCTAAACAAGGCATTTAAACCTCGGGAATTAAAGTTAGCAAGTTTAAACTCATTTTCAGTCCATCTATCGGCGGGTTTGATAACACGTTCATTTTCAACTAAATAAGTTGGTGGGGAGTACCCGGTAACAACTGACATCCAAACTCTCTCGTCGATAGATTTTAGTGCCGATCTCATTCGCGCTTTGCAATACGCGTAGTTTGAACCATCGAAAATAGGAAATTTTGAAAATGGGGAAAAATCCATTTTAGCCAAAGATTATTTAAAAGATTGTTAACGAAATAATTTATCGTTTTTGGCTCTGATACCAATTTGAAGAAGTGGAATCCCCGGTTTTTAAATAATTTATCTAGATTAAAAATATTTAATTTCCTTTTTGTGTAAACACAATAGATGATGCGGAAGCGTTATAAAGGTGATGGTTCAACTTCCAAAAATTAACAACAAGTTTTTAATTAACTCAAGTCCTTGAATTTGCCTAAGTCATAATTTTCAATTATCCAAAGTTAGGCGAAACCAATTTTAGCAAATGACTTGAATAAACCAAATTTACCTAATATTTAATTTAGTCCCAAATTAAATGAGTGTGATAATTAAACCAAATTTTATCTTGAAATTATCCTAAGCATGGATTCTAAATTATTGAGCAAGATAAAATAAACAATATCACACTACGCCGAGATGTACGAGGAAAAACCCAAGACGGGAAACAACCTCGGACGGCCCTAGCCACAAGTCCACTAGATATGGAATTACAATTACAAGACAAATAGACTTACAACGACTGACTCGATCCCTCTCAAGCCTCGGCGCTTCTTCTCGTAGAAACCTCTTCCTAGCAAACAACCTCGGAACACCACCGCGGTCTCGGAATCTACCGATGGGACTTTATATGGTCACCGTCACCCAAGCATGGAGCCTTTCTCCGTGTGGGTAGAATCTCAACAAAAAGTCTTCTTTGTGATGGGGTGTAGAAGCAAACCCGAAACGTCTCTTCTTGAATTCGGTAGAGAAAACCGGTGCCAAAAACTCCAAGTAAAGATATGTATATAGAACTTGGATAAACACAACTATTGGGTGTAAACACTAGAGTGGTATATGAATTTTTCTTTGAAAAACAACACTCAAAACTTGAACATTTTCCTAAACTATTTTTGCTCTCAAACTCTCTCTAGGAGATAAACAAGGTTGGAAAAGTTAATTAGAAAAATGTGTTTCCCGTCCTTAATAAGTCTTGAAAAAGTTGGTTAAAAACCAAGTGGGGAAAGTGGGTGAAAACTGCCAAAAACTGCTCAAAACTGTTCCCGCCCTGGCATCTCGTTCGAACGAACTTGACTCTCGTTCGAACGAGACTTCTAACGAACGACCAGACTGGGCTCGTTAGAAACTCGTTAGATACCTCGTTAGAACGAACAAACTCGTTCGAACGACATATCAAACGACTCACCAATTTAGGGTCGTTGGCAAACTCGTTCGAACGAAACCTGGTTCGAACGAAAAACTCGTTCGAACGAAACCTGGATCGAACGAAAAAACTCGTTCGAACGACATTTCTAACGAACGACCAGAAAGTTTGTAAAATTCGATTTTGGCCCAGAAACTTTTATATACTTATTTTAAAGTTCTAATTGATTCTTTCTGAAAATAAAATGCAGTTTTTATTACACCTAACACCCAATAAATATTGTTCCAAGCTCCTATATAAATATAATTGCATTCATACCTTGGGAGCATGGAACCTTAGTTGATGACGTAGAAACGAGGCACGCAAACCGACATTTTGATGAAGCTTTATATTCTTTGCCGCTACGTCTTCAACACACACTTCATAGGCTTGAGAATATTACAATCAAATACATTCCTATGAATAAATGTTTTTGTCCGGAATTGAGCCAAAACTATATATGGACTCAATTGGAAATTTGTGTCCTTACACCGGGAGGGCAGTTTTGCTCATACCATCTTTGATATTAAGAACTGAACACATGCTTCCTATAGTTGGCATCGTAATCAAGATGGATATGCTGTAGAAGCTGACTCCTTGTGGTTTTTCAACCGATATTGGCATGCAATTGATGATTTCACAAGTGAACAAGCATGAAGATTTTGGCAATGGAAACACCTCTGATTATACAATATCAAAATTTGGTTCGATAAGATATGTTAATATTATGATTGGTTTTGTTTTCTTTATTGCATCCATGCCACAATGCTCTGTTTATTTTTTGCTTGTCAACTGCAGGGGGCAAGGTGTAATATAGTGATACGTTAAGGGGATTATTACAATTTATCTTAAAAAAATTCTCTTCTTGAAAAAAAAAAGAATCCACATTTCGGGCATATATGCTTCAAAAGTATATCACTGTTTTTTACTCGAATCTATCCTGTTGTATATGTTGATTATCTTTTCTGATTATGCATGTCTTTCATTAGATTAGAATGGGAGATTTTTTATTTTTCAATTTAGGTAGCAATGTAACTGAAGTGCATTAAACAGTTTAGAGAAATGTGGCAAATGAATGAAATATGGGGTGTATAATGTCTCATGATACATACAGCTGCAATGCAATTATTAATTTCCTTTCCATTATGATTTGTTAGAATGAACTCTGCCTATATTGTGGAAATGATTGATTTAAGGTGATGGATGATTGATAACATCAAGGTGTATATTTGGACAGCAGTTATGCCTTTGCTTACCGCACGACGTAATTCTCTATGTTTGTCGTACTTGCGTATTGCTGTCATGGTGTGAGGAGGGATTGTGTCAGGCAATAGGTGACAAGGTGTTTGGTAAGCAAGGATAGGTCTATATTTTTAAATATATATAATATATATGTTTCTTAGTTATAATATCCTGCAGGTTAAGGGCTCCAGGATGACCATTTATAGCCTATTATGTCTGTGCTGAACTCTTCCAGTTAATTATGTATGTGAGTATGTCTATGTGCAATTGTCTAGCTCAACCGTCCAATATCACAATTGTTTTATCCCAAGTCCAAACACAACTAAGGGTAGCTAAGCCTTTTGTAATGACCATAATACCCTTGAATACCTTTAATATTATCCATAGGGTCAGAGTAAAGCCCTCATTTTTAGAATCAGAATTTATGTTATTAATCTTGTTTATGTTAGAAATGTTGTTTATATTGCCCTTTTAAGTGCCACAATGCTTCTGTGACAACAATTAGCACCTGCCCTCGGGACAGTAGGAATTTGTGAAATAGGTAAATTGTCTATCTTTGGTTAAAGTTCTCCCATCTACCAGTTGAGTTACTATATTGTAATTCTACTCTTGTGTGTTAGAAAGAAAGGGTACAGGAGGGGAGTTTAACTAAGCAGATGTAGCAGTCCAACTTCCACCTATGATCTGTAGGTCAGCAGTTGTTGTTACCCAGCAGCATTAGTGGCAAAATGGTCCCCAAATAGTAAAACAATCCAAATTAGACCAGTCAAGCTTATTTTTAAAAGCTATAAGTCAAATATGGGACTCATATTTAATTTGAAACCTATGAATTAAATATGGAGTCCATTTTCAAAAGTTACGAATCAAATACAAAACCTACTTTTTAAAAGTTAAGAGTAAACTATGTTTTTTTTACATATATTTGAAATTGTAATACTTATTTGGAACGAAAAAAATGGGTTGACCCAACATTTATTTGGCCCGCCCATATTAGACCCAATCCATATTTGGTCCGTTCACATTACACCAACCCATAGTTTTGCCACTACTATTGCCCAAGTATTGCTAGGAGCCTTTCCTGATCTACCATTACTTTGATGCCCATTATCTTGCAGCACTGTTTTTCGCTATCTTCTTGGGATTCCTTAATTAAAACTCCAACCCACCATCCTGACGCACCATGGTTTGATTGATTAATCATAGTGCTGAAAATTGGGAAAGTTTACTCTCCATATTTCCTGTTATAATCAAAATGAGAAAACATAAGTGCTTGTTAAATAAGAGAGAAGCTCTCATGCATATTAAGTATACATACCGTCGGTGTAAATAATTTTTTTAAAAATATTAAAAAAATACTTTTTTTTTGTGTGGTATTGAAATATTTCAAGGGAGCCATATAAAAAAAAAGGGACATATATCAAATAGTCCCCCGAACTTTTTTTAATACACGTTTAGTCCAAGCCTTTTTATTTTGCACCAAAAAGTCCTTCACCATGTCAAAAAGGCTTTACCATGGCGTTGGCCACCTTTAAAGATAAGAGAATAAGGGACTTTTTGATACAAAATAAAAGGCTTGGATTAAGTGTGTATTAAAAAATGTTTGAGAGACTTTTTGGTATTTGATCCTAAAAAAAATCAGCTCAAAATAATTTTTTTGATATTTTAAAAAACTTTGGTCAAACATTCGCAGCTTTTAAAGTTCTTTAAAAGCTGCAAAAATTTGACGTTTTTTTTAAAATAGCAAAAAATGTTATTTTGAGCTGATTTTTTTGTATGGGTCAACATATAAAAAAATTACGATGAAACATAATGTTTTTACTATTTAAAAAAAATTGGTATGTGTACTTGATATGTACGGGAGCTTGTCTGGTTAAATAAAATAAAAATATGACATCAATCACTTCAAATCACAGAAAAATAAATTATAACTGAAAAATGGCTTTAAATACAATTTTTATGTTAAATCCTTATGGGTTTTGAATGAGTCAGCGAGATGGTGATAAATAAACCTCGTGGTCAATGAGTGACAACGGTAAACCCAAAAACTATTTTTGTAAGACAAAGTAATGTAATGAATAGTAAACGACTATGGATTTGTGCATGCAAAAGCTCGGAGATGGACTGTGTTTGAACAATCCTGGTAAAATTGACATACTTCTCCCGCAAAAGCAACGGTTTAGTGTGGTTATACATTTTTTTTGTTATTTTTCTACATACCCAATTTGTCGGGGCTGTTAAATGCGAACACGCCCATTTGCGTGGGTTCAAATAGAGCTGGGGATTTATATAGATTCAGTGGGTTTAATTAAATAGACCCTTAATAAACAGTTAATTCACTAAATGTTTTAATTTAAGAGGTATTCATCTGGTTTTCTCATCTTTATCCGTCTCCATTAAATACCCCAAGGGTCTGTTTGATATGAAAAATACTGTTTGATTGTCGTTGAATTGTTTTAGCTCACTTTTTACTTTTGAAGTGCTTGATTTCATATGCATTCTATTAGGGATCTCCAATGAGCCGGACCGGGTGGGTTGTAGCGGGGCGGGCCTAACGAGTCATTGGGTGTTAATAGGCCAGCCTGACCCATCCCGAAGTAAACATCAAGGCCCAAAGCCCTGCTCGGTACCCAATACATGAGCTTAATGGGCGAGTCGGGCTTAATGAGCTTAACGCATCGGACCTAATGGGCCGAATGAAAAAAATAAAAAATAAAAAATACAAATTCTCATTTAAGTATAATAAATATTTATATTAAAGATGATCACGAACTAATTGTTTTTTAGGTATTAAATCATGTAAAGTATCCATTAAGGAAAAATTGATGTATCATTAACTATGTGTGTAATCGTTTCTTTAGATGTGCATGCGCTTACCAACATAAGAAACTTTATGTGTCAGATTTCGTGTACAATATTACCAAGATGAGCAATTTTGTCATATTCAATGGTAGATTTGTACTTATCTTACACTAAATGAATTATTAAGAAACGCTATATAATGAGACATTGTCTTACCATAATGGCATATTTGTACTAATTTTGTTCATATAGCGCCTCGTACTCTCATTTCATAACAATACTATCACCATTTGAATATCTAAAAAAGGTGGGCTCTTCACTAGCCTCGGCGTTTTGTCTTCGTCACATTATTGATGGGTTATGTTATGAAACTTGTGTGTTTGATTTATTTTTGGTTTTCTTTAAGTTATGTTATAGACTACTAGATATCATTAATTTCATATACATGCAGGAAAGAAGATGGTGTTTAATTTGGATCTCAATAGTCCCCTGCCAAATGAGACTATATATGTAGTCCGCAACTTCATTTTCTACCGTGATCATGTGATGCAATCGTCGCGTGTTGAAATCTCCCAGTGACAAGTGCCAAATTTTAATGAACACCCTAATGATGAGATTGCAATAGGCTCCCTAAGGAAATTATCTCATTTTTTATATGAAATTGATCATTATTTTTTGAAGGACATTTCTTATGAATTCGCTTGCTAATCAACTGCACTCAGGCTCAACGGCATCAAGCTAAAAGGAAGCGTGAGGTGAATGAAGACCATTCCGGTCTTGTTTATCCGAATATTATTCCTTGCATTTTCTTATTATTATTTAATTATACAAAATGTTCCATATGACACTTGTAGAAATGCCCACTACTAGAACTTTCTATTGGTTATTAATTTGTTGGTGATGTTATTGTTTTCAGTTTCATGTTAATCGAGTAGTTTTAGTTATCGTTTATCCTTTAGGCTATCAACATATTAGATTGGATTTGATGGAGTAAGGTAAATAAAAATTCATTTTATTAAGAAAAGTATCAGTTCGAATGGGATTCAAAATGTACGCTAGATTATCATAACTTCAATCCATTAGGGTTCAAATCGAATCGGAGTGATTATACTGATAAGACTTATAAATGAAATCCTTAAGGCAACTAGTTGTAGAGGAGAGTTTTATTATTAAAGTCTTATTAATGGAAAATATATGAAGTTGAATTTTTAAAGTGAGATTATTCTCTTAACTTTGTGAGTACTTTGTTTCGCGAGTCTAGTTTCCATAATAATGCTACACTCCCTACCATATTTAGTACTTTGTGAATCATGTTTTTTTTTACCGCATTATAGGTATTTATGACTGTCCTTAAATAAAAATTTAGTAATCAACGTGAGACACTACACCAAAATGGATAAATTGTCACCCTTTCAGCCCTTAGCCTTGTCACGGTCAATGACCGTGACACAAAACATGCATTTTGTGTCACGATCATTGACTGTGACAAGGTCGTGACAAAGTATTGTCACGGTCAAGACCGTGACAAGTCCGTGACAAATATAATTATCACAGACTTGTCACGGTCAATGACCGTGACAAATGTTGTCACGGTCAATGATCGTGACACGACCATGACAAATGTCGTAGTAAAAAACCCTTTCCCCTTCTTTATTCCCCCGTCGTTTCTTCCCTCCTTTCTCTCTCTCTCTCTCTCTCTCTCTCTCTCTCTCTCTCTCTCTCTCTCTCTCTTCCATATATATATATATGTGTGTGTGTGGCTGTGTGTGAGCGCGTGTGTGTGTGGTGGGTGGGGGATGGGGAGGGGGTGGGGCAGGGTGGGGGGGCTGTACGTGTGTGTGTGTGTATGTGTGTGTGTGCATGTGTGGTGGGTGTAGGGTGGGGAGGGGGTTGGGGCAGGGTGGGTGTAGGGGGTGGGATTATTATTAGTATTATTGTTGTTGTTGTTGTTGTTGTTAATTAATTATAAATATGAATTTGAAATTTGAAAAAATCTCTATTTTAATTGTAATAAAATTAAAATATGAAAAAATGTCATTAAAATCACATTAGATAGTGATTTATGTAAAACTGTCCCCTAAAGTTGGTTGAGTCTTAATTAGGTTCCTAACGTGAGATATACGTGTCGAGTCAAAGTTCAAGGAGCTCGTGCATGTGTGTGAGAGGCATATAGAAAGAATCCCATAAAGCGGCTAAAAATCAAACTTCTCCATAAGAGCATGATAAAGAACATTTTTAGAATTGAAATTCATAACCAAAAGTTCTAGCCACATGGAAGTAGGAGAATGATATATGATTCAAACAAAAGTATATGCCACAAAAATTGTGTAGAACTCAAATATACACAAACAAAAAAAATATTTTTGAGTTTTTCAAAATTTAACCAAATAAAAGGGACAACTCAAAAGATAAATAAAATCTTTTTGTATTTTTAATTAAATCCAATAAATGATAAAATTAAAATACAAAAGATAAACGTATCATAATTCTAGTAAAATTTACATGATGATGCATGAACTAGAATATGACAACTGAACATACAACTAACAAAAATCTATCATGAAGAACCAAAGCTAGTGTATGTAAACAAAGCTAACACAATCAACCTTTGGATCTATCATGAGAGGTGTCATGTGCAGGCAAAGTAGAACCATAAAAAAAAGGAAACATCATAAATGATAAATTTTCCTTATTTTAAACCAAAAAACAAAAGGAGCTTAACACAATACTTTAGCGTTCTTGCTCTGATAGCAATCCGAGCATGTGATTTCTTTAACGTGTATGTTCGGAGATCAATTGAAAGAATTATATGGAAATTTTTTATATTCAAAATGGAGATGGTTCACTTAATATTCCAAATTTTAAAATTATTACACAAATATCCAAAAATTTTAATTTCTTCGAAATTAAAGTGAAATTAAACAGACAATTAAATATTCTTATAAACAAACTTAATTCGAGTTCTAAATTGGGCCAAACAAAACCAACATGAATTTTATCAAATTAATTAAGTCCGGCTTGAATGAAATTACACTAAACATTACCCAAATTAAATTTTCACCAGATTAAACAAAAGTCGTGATTAAACCAAATTTTATGTTTTAAAACCTAAGTATGCATCTACGTTATTTTTGCAAGATAAAATAAACACAATCACATTGTCGCGATGTACGAGAAAAATCCACATTGGAAAAAACCTCGAACGGCCCAGCCACAAGTCCACTAAGTACGGTTTGATATGGGGTATAGTGGATATAGATTCACGTGGACTAATATGAGGATTGAAGAAGATGCTATTTGTGCTAGGCTTGACTGAGGCCTTTGCAATTTGCAATGGAAATCTTCTTTTCCCAAAACTAGTATTTCTCACTTAGGTAAGTCTTGTAGTGATCATTCTCCTTTGTTGTTGTCTATTTCTACCACTCAAGACTCTTATCCTAAGCCCTTTAAATTTCTAAAAATGTGGTTGTTTTATGAGAGTTTCCCTCAAGTTGTTAAAGATGCATGGGGCTGTTGAGTTCAAGGGTCTCCTATGTCTAGATTCTCGCAGAAGTTAAGGCTTCTTAAAGCAGCCTTGATTAATTGGAATAAAGTTTCTTTCAAAAACATTTTTCAAAATGTGATTGATCTTGAAGATGATGTTCTTATGAAGGAGTATGCTTTTGAAGTCCGACCCTCTCCGGAGAGTAGATTACAGTTGTAGAATGCTAGAGACGAGCTTAACAAAGCTACTCTTCAGGAAGAGATATACCGAAAACAATAAGTTAATATAAAATGGTTGAAGGAAGGAGATAATAACACAAAGTTTTTTCATGCTAGTGTTAAGGCTAGAAGGGATGCTTCTGCTATTCATAAGATAAAAGATAATGAAGGTAATTGGAAGGAGAATCAGAAGGATATTCAGGGGGTTATTGTTGACCATTTTAAACACAGATGGGAGGCAGAGGATAGAGCTGAAGATGAGGAGCGGATGTCAGTTATTCCATCTATCATATCTGATGATATGAATAATTGTTTAACTGATATGCCTAATGAAGATGAAATTTTTATAGCCGTTGTAGATTTAAATGGGGATAGTAGTCCCGAGCCTGATGGTTTTGGAGGTGTATTCTACAGTAAATGCTGGGATATTATTAAGAAGGATCCGTGTGAGGCTATTAAATCCTTCTTTGTGGGAGCTCAAATCCCTAGAAGTTGGTCTAATACATCTATAGTTATTATTCCTAAAATTTCTAATCCCAATCAATGCTCTCATTTTAGGCCTATAAGTCTGAGTAACTTCAACTTCAAAATCATCTCTAAAATTTTGAACTCAAGGGTTATCAGCTCATTTGGATGCAATTGTGTCTCCTAATCAAAATGGTTTGGTGAGAGGAAGAAATATCCAAGACAATATTCTTCTTGCTCATGAAATGACTTATTCTCTTTACAAGAAGTGCCATGGCTCTAATGTGATCATCAAGTTGGATATGGAAAAGGCTTATGATAGAGTGTCTTGGATTTTCCTCATTAGTGTCCTTAGAAGATTTGGATTTAGTGAGGTGTTTATTGACTTCATTTGGAGGATTTTATCTAATAATTGGTTTTCTGTCATTGTTAACGGTTGTGGTGCAGGTTTTTTCAAGTCTTCTAGAGGGATCAAGTAAGGAGATCCTCTTTCTCCGACTCTATTTATTCTTATGGCTGAAGTTTTAAGCAGAGGAGCTGACCTTTTATTCAAGGAAGGAAAAGAAACTCCTTTTTCTCATCCTACTGGAAGTCCTCTTATATCTCATTTGTCTTTTGGTGATGATATTATTATTTTTATCAATGGAAGCAAGAAAAGCCTCTCAAACCTTTCAGAATTCTTGGTTAAGTATGAATCAACTTCAGGTCAATTGATTAATAAGGAAAAAAGTGCCTTCTCAGTTGATTCTAAGTTGTCCATTCATAGAAGATCAGCTATCGTTAGGTTCCTACAGATTCAGTATAAGCCTCTTACCTTAAAATACTTGGGGTGCCCTCTCTTTAAAGGAAGAAGAAAAATTATCTATTTCTCAGAGATTATTGATTCCATTAGAAGAAAATTCAAGGGGTAGAAGACTAGATTTTTTTCTGCTGCTGGCAAATTGATCCTCATCAAACATGTTCTTACTTCTATTCCTATTTTCACTCTAGCTGCTTTCAACCCTCCTAATTCTATTATTCAGAGAATTCACAAAATTCTTAATCATTTCTTTTGGGGTTCTAAAGATAATGGTGGTTATAAACACTACTGGATCAGGTGGGAAGATATTTGCAGGCCTTTAGTGGAAGGAGGTCTCGGTGTTAGAAATTTAGAGGATATCTGTGCTACTTTTGGCATAAAGTTAGCTTGGAGAAGTCAGGTGTCCAATGCTTTATGGACCAAATTCATGAGGAACAAATACAAAGATATGGTTTCTGGATCAGGAGGTTCGAGCACTATTAAAAGAATTAGAGAGAATTTTCATTTCTTTTAAGATAATACCATAAAAAATTGAATGGTTTCATCTGGAAGCCTTCAAACTCTAGGGTATTTACTTTCAAATCTACTTTTCAGATTATTAGACCTCTAAATTCTAGTAGTACTCTTTGGGCTATCATTTGGAATGAGTGTATCCCAGTTAAAATATCTATTGTTGCGTGGAAGATCTTGAGCAAAGCAGTTCCAGTAGACACTGCTATAATAGAGCTGGGAATTCAGTTGGTTTCTAGATGTCAATGTTGTTTTCATAAGGTGGAATCATTAGATCATTTATTCTTATCAAGTTCTTTGGCCTTCGGTATCTGGTCTCATTTTTCAAATATATTAGAGGTTGATATGTGTTTTTCTTCAATTCCTGCTATGCTACTATTTTGGTGGAGCTGTAAGTCGAATAAAGACTATAGTAAGTTTCTGTTGAGAGTGATTCCAGTATGCATTATGTGGTTTACTTGGAAATCTAGATGTGAAAGTTATTTTAATGGGATTCATATGGTTCAATCAGAGATTATCAAGAAGATTTATAAGCTTATAGTAGATTTGGCAGTTTCTTAGAAGTTCATGAATTATCCTTCAACTTTTTATGGAGATATCATATCCGCTTTTCGTCTTACAGTTATCCCATTTAAACCAGTATTTATTATTACTAGATGGATTAGTCCTCCTATTTCATCTATTAAACTTAATGTGGATGGTTCTAGTAGGGGTAACTCAGGTGATAGTGGTATAGGGGGTATCATTAGAGGGCATAAAGGAGTTTTCATCTTTGATTTCTAGGAATTCATGATTAGAGCTTCAAGTCTTCAAGCTGAAATTTGGGCTATTTTTAAAGGTATTCAGGAGTGTTTGAAGATATGTTTCGGTCAGTTGTTAATTGAATCAGATTCTCTTATAGATATTAAGATGGCTCATAGACAATGGGAGGTGCTTTGGTATTTAAAGGAAGATGTAGATGAAATATCCAACACAATTGAAAGTCATTCAATTCATATTCAGCATACCTGGAGAGAGAATAATTCTGTTACAGATGCTCTAGCTCATATAGCTTCAAGTTCAAGACAATCTGGATCCTTTTTTAGTTTTTCTGAGCTTCCTTTTATAGTTAAAGGAATGTTTAATTTGGATAGATTTAGCTTTCCTAATGTTAGATTTTCATAAGGTTTATTTTGTTTGTTCAAGGTAGCTGTAATTTTGTTGGCCACGTGGGGAGGCTAATTCTCCTTGATATAATAAATAGGGCTTTGGAATTTTCCAAAAAAAAAAAGGATACGACAGAAAGACTTACTTCAATAACTTGACTCTCTCTCAAGCCTTAACTCTTATTCATTCATGCACCTCTGCCTAGTCGACAACTTAAGAATCCACCTTCATTTCGGAGTTTACCGATGGGGAAATCAACCGTCAACACACGAAGTCTGCCTCCATATGTACACCACGAATACAAAACGGAATCATCTGTAGGAAATTATCTCTTTTGGGGATGATACCTGGTGCCAAAATACTGATCTCGAAATATGTATATAATGAAATTGGGATCAAAGAAACTTTGGGGTGTAAAAACTTGGTTTTGTTCTTAAGATTAAATCATTTTGATTAACAAACACCAAGGAATTTTTTTTTCTCTCAATATCACTTAGAAAATATGAAAAAGTCTAGCATAAAATGTTTTTACCGTACTCTTAATAGTAGATAAGAAATAAGTGGGAAAGTGGGTGGTTTTTTTGGAAAAATCTGACGAAACTGCTGCAAAAAATCGTCGGTCAATCGAACGACTTTTAAATCTCATTCGAACGACTTTGTAGAATGAATGTCATTTGAATGATTCAACGAATGAGATTATGAACAAGAATATAGGAAATAGCTCGTTTGAAATCTCATTCGAACGACCTCGTTTGAATAAGAAAATAAAGTCGTTCGAACGTCATTTAATTTTTTTTATATTTCTTTAAAAAATAGAAAATCATATTCAACTTAATTTTAGTAAAAATATGACACCCAAAATAAATATATCCAAGGCTCAATATAACATGTGCATTTATACCTTAGAGACCTTAGAAAACTTGAAAGGTTGATGACGTAAAACTTGTCATGAAAATCAATAATGATGTGAACTTCAATCTCTTGGCCGCTACATCTTCAACTCAAACATCATAGGCTTGGAAGGTCACAAACACGAATTTTATCCTATGACTCAAAGATTTTTTTCCAGAATTAAGACAACACTTACGAATTGACTCAATTGAAAATTTGTGCTTACAAAGGATACAAGATTCGGATACTCTTGATCGCCCTCGATGACTCTCACACCCCATTGCCATAAATCTAGACTTCCCTTGCATCAACAACATGACTGAATATGAGTTATACACCATAGGCCTCAAGATTTCCCTCGAGAAAGGTATAAAGAACCTAGATGTCTATGGAGATTCTGCCCTTATTGTTGAACAAATCCTCAGAAATTGAAAGTCAAGGACAAGAAACTCCTACCCTTCCATGCCCACCTAGAAGAGCTTACCTCCCAGTTCAAAGATATCACCTTCTACTACATTCCTCGCTCAAAGAACAGCCTAGACAATGCCCTTGTAACCCTAACATCCATGGTTAATATCTCCGAAGGAATAACAATGGCCCATTTCCTGGTTCAGAAACAGGTTATGCCCACCCACTTTTACCATATTGAGTTCATTACTAAAGAAGATCCTGAAATGGCCGGATTATGGTACTACAATATTTGGCGCCTCCTTAAACATGGTAAGTATCCCCGATATACAAATAAGAAAGATCGTGCAACCCTTTGCAAACTGACTACCCAGTACATCATTTGTGATAAATTATTTTTTAAGAGAAACTTTGTTGGAATCCATTTGCATTGCATAATAGGGACTAATATTAAAGGAATGATGTAGAAAATCCATAGCAAGGAATGCGGGACCCAAATGAACGATCACATGATTTCTAAGAAAATCATCCGTCAAGGGTACTATTGAACTACCATGGTTCAAGACTGCACTACCTTTTTTCAAAGATGCCTCAAATGCTAAAAGTTTGCCAATCTCCAACACTTACCTCCTCGAGAATTATACAACATGACCTCTCCCTGGCCCTTCTCCACTTGAGGCATTGCCATCATAGGGAAGGTCACTCCCAAAGCTTCAAATAGTCATGATTTTATCCTGATCGCCATTAAAATTGGCTTCGACCCGTAAAATTGGTCCTCTCACCTTAAGCCCGTAGAATTGGCTTCGACCCGTAGAATTGGTCATCTCACCTTAAGCCCGTAGAATTGGCTTCGACTCGCAGGATTGGTCATCTCACCTTAAGCCCGCAGAATTGGCTTTGACCCGCATAATTGGTCATCTCACCTTAAGCCCGTAAAATTGGCTTCGACCCACATAATTGGTCATCTCATCTTAAGCCTGCAGAGTTGGTCATCTCCCCTTTAAGCCCTCAGAATTGGCTTCGACCCGTAGAATTGGTCATCTCACATTAAACCCGCAGAATTGGCTTTGACCCGCAGAATTGGTCATCTCCCCTTTAAGCCCTTAGAATTGGCTTTGACTCGCAGAATTGGTCATCTCCCCTTAAGCCCGCATAATTGGTCATCTCAACTCAAAGCCCGCAGAATTGGCTTCGACCCGCAGAATCGATCACCCTCATCTCCAAGGCCTCAGAATTGGCTTCGACCCACAGAATTGATCACCCCCATCATTGTTGTAGGTCCTCGGAATTGACCTAAATCTTTCCTTTAAGACCATCCCCAGCATGCTCATTTAATCCCTCAGAATTGGCTTCGTCTCGCAGAATCAGTCACCCTCATCTCCAAGACCTTAGAATTGGCTTCGACCCATAGAATCGATCATCCTCATCTCCAAGCCCTCAGAATTGGCTTCGACCCGCAGAACTGGTCACCCTCATCTCTAAGGCCTCAGAATTAGCTTTGACTCGCAGAATCGGTCACCCTCATCTCTAAGCCCTCAGAATTGGCTTCGACCCGCAGAATCGGTCACCCTCATCTCTAAGCCCTCAATATTGGCTTCAATCCACAGAATCGGTCACCACTACACCAAAAACAGCAATTTGGCACACCCTGGTATTAAAAATTTGGCACTGTTTTAAACTGTGCCAAATTCTGGCATGGTTTAATGAAAATTTGGCACACTTTAAAACAGTGCCAAATTTTGGCACTGTTTTAAAGTGTGCCAAAATTAAGTACACTTGACTAACTATAAAACCCTAAAAAAAATTACACTTATTGACTTTAGACTCTCCCGCTCACTCATCTCTCTCATTTTCTAAACTTCCCGCTCCGCTCTCTCTCTCAGATTTTGGTCACAGCTGCTCTGCCATTCATCTCTCATTCTCTGGTCGCTTCTCCTTCTCAACCGCTAAGAACGTGTATTGCTCTACCGATCGTCTCTTTCTCTCTCTCTTTCTCCCTCTGTCTCTCTCTATATGTATTTATCTATATAAACTATTTTAAATTAAATATAGAGAAATCGATATTTGTTGTGATACTTGTTGGATGAGAATATATTGTGATAACTAATTATTTAGGTTTTGTCGTTATTCAATAGGAAGACGATTAATGATGAAGTTTTTTGGTGGGCAATACCCACTCTAGATTTTGAAGATTATCTTTATCCAGTCGAGGTGTACTTGGATTGATACGGAAAGGTAAATTTTTTCAATATTTTAGTGCATTTCATATGTTATTGTTGTTTAGGATTACTTGTAAAAAAATAGATTATTGGTTAAATAATCTAAGATGGGTAATGGTACAAGTTTTAATTGATGTTTTTTGTTTTTATTATGTACTCCATAAATGGGCTATTGCAGCTGGAGGTAACTGAATGTTACTATGTAGATTGCCTAATTATTAAATGTCTCGATATTATTGTTGTAAAATTTTAATATTATAACTAATGCGCCTAACATTTTGGCAGGGTGACATGAAGGGATCAGGAAAGAGCGGAGAAGGTGTTGATAAAAGGGATGGATTAAAATCTAATTCACAGGTGGAATTTTTCATTTTTTCTCCATATATTGCGTCTTTTAAGCATTGAAACTTAATATTTGCATTATGTTGTTTCTTTTGAATGAAATTCATATGCCACAATCTTTGACAACTTGCTCCTAAGGTTCTCATTCGCAAGGTCTGGATTGTGGGAGATCTCAATTATTGTTTATGGTTTTGTGTGTACCAGAGTTATATTATGTTCTCATACTTTCTAACAATGATATTGATGAAATTTATTATTCTTTTCTATCAATATGTTGGTTTTTAGTAAAACTTTACCGCAAGAACAAAGGCACACTATCAATTATATAAATGCTTTGCAATTTGATTTTCTTTAATTTGTGTGTGGAATTTTAAAAGATTAACTTTCAGTTGTTAGAAGATGGTCATAACACTTTAGATTCACATTATTTTTGTCGGTTCCTCAGAAAAAATCAACACTGGAGGAATATTTTATGGTTGGATGGTAGGTGTAGATGGACCATTATTGGGGCTCAATGTGGCTTTGGTTTTATTGAGGTACTTAGGTACTTGATTTGTTGCAATGCTACATGAGCCTTGCCTCTATGAAGTGTAAGAAAAGATTTAAGTCAATAATGAAGTTTAATGATGATCATTGAGCGTGGTCCTCTGTTAGGGTTCCATATTGTCATCAATTGCCCAAATTGAAGCACCTTTTGTCCACAATTAGAATGTAATTGTATCATATTTAAGGAATTGCGACGACAATGCATTTGCGTCATTTAATATTCTTTTCAATCACCGCATCGTTGTACCTACTTCATAGGTATCATTTACATGATACAGTCAATGATCAGGTCATGAACAATATGGAACTAGTTTTTGGATGAGAATATATTATGATAATCAATGATTGAGGTTCTGCCATAGTTCAATGATTAAGTGTCAATTAGGGTTTTACCTCCAATTTTTTCCTCTAAAGACATGGAAAAATTAACAACTTATTGTCTGTTCTATATGGATGATTAACAGTTCAAGCTATTGGATGATTAACAGTTCTATATGGGTCATGATAGCTGGGGAGATCATAAACACATTGGTCACTAATTTCAAAGTATGAGATTGAAATTGCAGCATTTAGGAAGATTGCGCTAAGATATTATCAATTAAGGGAAGATGTATAATTATTTGTGTGTTTGTATAGATGTTTAATTGTTCACATGCATTTATTTCTGCTAATTGAACTGGAACTGAGAGAGAAAATATTTGTGGTAGGCTTAGTCATGTTGTATCCTATTTTCTTTACATTTTTTGTGGCAGCGTGTCTGTATCGTGCATTGTATCAAACACATATGTGTCCATGCTTCTTAGGTATGTATCGGTGAGAAATCTTTAGGTCTCTTTAATCTCTTAAAGATCAGTTAATATCACATATAATATTTTGTGTTAAGAACCCTTTATTTCAGATAGGATCGACATGATTATATCTTGGACCGTCTGATTTCGCGATGAGGGGAACACATTAGAGAAAAATGTAAAATATTATGTTGAATGTCATGTTCATCCCACTATATTTTTCTATTAGTGCTTTGGCTTTTCTTTGTTCGTTGGAGGATCAATTCATTGTTACTTCTTTTTCCAGACTTTCCATCGCACCGTTGATCCCCATTGTTCAAGAGTATACTAGTTCTTGCAGTGATACCCACCTCTCAAGACATCATACCAGTCTTCGCCTCACTTCTTGAATTTTGATAATCTACTAAGAACTTGAGAAAAATTAAAGAACTACATACCCGTATTATAATGGTCAGAATCCCACTCCACGACTTCATACGAGCCAAACTCGTCTCATCCTATTATTCATGTGCCCAAATGTTTGAAGCCTCCTTCATTTTATCTCTCACCAACTGCCAATCTACTTTCCTCTACAACTCTCTCATAAGAGGCTTCACTTCTGTCAATCTATTCTCAGAATCTCTCACCATTTTCCACAAATTGTTCGTCGCCTGCAAACCCTTTGATGCTAACACCTTGTTGGTTGTCCTCAAGTATTGTGCCACGCTATCGTCCCTTTGACTTGGCGAATAAATTCATGTGGCCATTTTAAAAAACGGGTTTTGTTCGAATGTAGCAAATTCAAATTCTCTGATAACAATATACTCGAAATGTGGAGCATTGGTTAGCGTGAGAAGGGTGTTTGAAAAAATGGCGAAGAGAAATTGTATCACTTGGTCGGCGATGATGGTGGGGTACGGGATAAATGGGAATTTGGGGGAGGTGTTTGGGTTGTTTCAAAGCATGCTAAATAACAGTGTTCTCCCTAATGGAGTGACTTTTACTGCAGTTTTGACTGCATGTAGTCATGGTGGGTTTACCGATTACGCGATGGAGTATTTTGAGATGATATAAAGTAGGTTTCAATTGAAACTTGGAATTGAACATTACACTTGTATGGTGGATATGTTGGGGATAGCAGGAAGGGTAGAGGAAGCAGATATATAGATTGAGGGGATGGAGATGAAGCGCGGCGAGACTTTGCGGGCTGCATTGTTGGGGGCGTGTATTAATTTCTCAGTAATTTCAGTGTTTGCTATAAAAGTATGATAATTGATAAAAAAGTATGATAATTGCTATAAAAGTATGATAATTGACACTGTAATTAATTTGTTGCTCCTTTTAGTTCCATCGTTAATATCTCTCTCATTTAAGTATGATAATTGATAAAAACTATGTGAAGCAGGGTAGACTGAGGAACCGAGGATACAAAAAATTCAAGTTCACTAGAAATTATTTACCTAAAAAAATCTAGGCGAATGTACCATAGCTAACACTAATGATATAACTTTTGGATCTTCAACATAGTTCCTAAGAATTATACTTTAACTAACAATATAGCGTACCATGCTATTGTTTCATCACTAATGCCTGATACCAAGAAGCATAAAAATGAAAAATAAAAACTCACACCTTTCTATTCAGTTGAAGAGGTACCTAAAAGAAATTGAAATAAAATATACCAACCCAACGAGCCACAAGGAGAGGGAGAGAGTTTCATCATTATGGTTGTATGCTTGAGCAATCTCCTCATGTTAATTGTTATGTCCAATGATTTTAGATGTCTCATTTGTGCTTTTAAAGTCTATGCAATTATGAAATAGACAGTCTACATTCAAACGAGAGAGACTCACAATACACCACTTGTAGTGATCACTGTTTAACTGTATCTGCCAAGGAAAAGTTTGCTACACATTTATCAGATTGTATAATAAGCTTGTCTATGCAATATAATGTTGTATCCCTCGCCATACAATTTTCACTATTTGTATAGTTAACCTGGCTTTTGACTTGCAAGTCGACTTTGGTTTCCTTAGATAAGCTATGTGAGTAAATTATTTTAAGTTAATCTCACTGTTTTTAATCTATATTTTGTTTTAGGTTTTTAATCTACATTTTTCATCTATATGTTGTATCCGTAATGTTTAGAAACATAACACAGTGTAGTTTATCGTCTTCATTGCATATTTTCACAATGTCATTTTGATGGTGGGAAATCAACCTGCTTTCTTATTTTGGACTGAACTGCAATTCGACGAGGGAAGTGTAGCAGTTTTTATCATAACAATAATTATCTTTTGGTGGAAGTGAATAATATCAATGTTTCTAATTCTACTTTTGTTTAGTCTTTTGGAAGATTTATATTTTTTATATCTTCCATTTTCTGTGTTTGTTGATATACTTACATCCTTTTCTACTAATTTTCCTTGTAGGGTTGACAGTGTGATGTTTGTCCCCATTGGGTTGTAGTATACTACCTGGCATGAGAAGCACTATTCTAGTTTTAACCCTCATCAGCTGTAGGTATTTACCATCTCCACTATAACAGTTATAGTCTGCAGATTACTTTAGCGATTGATTCACTGGGTCCTCTCAAATTATAGTCTGCGAATAAAGGGTTAAGGTCTTTTAGGCTCGGGGGGAAATAAGGAAGTAATGATTAGGCAATGACCAGATACTCCATGTGTAACGACAGTGGCTTGGGATTCTAGGAAAGTATTCAAAAAGCCCTACAGCGTGGTTTCTCGTACAATATTGATGTGCTTGAGAAAAACCTTAAATTATAATATATTAAAATTCTCAACCAACCATGCCCTTTGGTTCTGTTCTAATGCATCTTAAATTTTGAATGTGAGCTCATTTAAAAATATCAAGATTAGATATAGGGGTTAAAGTTCTTAATCGTGGCTAAGAATATCTGTTAGCTTCTTATTAATTACCTGGATTATCTGGCATGAGATGAAACACTTGCAGGACTATAGTTTTTTACAATGTTGCACTGAATTTTAATACTGGATCAGTGTGTGATTTGACTGAGCATATAACTATGTTGATGGGGTAGAGGTTACCGAGGCATCTAAAATTGCGAAAAGATTGAGGTTTGCTGTTGCTTGCTGATTCCATGTTTCAGTTACTAAAAGTGGTTCCAGAAGTACTCGTTTCATTTGAATTTTTGTGCTTTCTTAGAATCTAAAATGGTTTATTCATGTACAAATATCATAATTCTCGTCAAGACGTCAAATTGAAAACAAGGTGGAAAATCATTTTTCTTAAAAAATAAGCTTTACATTTGATTGTACTAATTTAAAAATCCATGAAATAATATCGGATTACTTCATTACTACTAGTAGCTTAAACACAAATAACTGTCCCTTCTTGCATACAAAATTTCCACAACAGGCTTTAAGTTTCTAGTTATTGATGGTCATGAATTCTCTCTCAAGCAACGTTGTTAATTTCCATGTCATTAATTAATTGAATAGGATAGCTTTTGTGGTTTATTGAAATCTTATCAATTGACAAGCTTTCCAGATGACAAATTCATTTTGAACTGAATGTGATAGTTGCTGAATTTTCATTTTCACATGACAAATGTCAGTTCGGGTAGCAAACAAATCCCAATGTATTGGAGTCTAGGATAGCTGCTGAATTTTCATTTTTATACCTGCTGAATTTTCATTTTGAATTGAATTTGCTGAATTGAATATGATGCTTCCGAAGAGCCTACTTCAAAACTACATGCAAACTAATGCAACTAATACAACAAAATTTCAATAACATGCACTATGATTTGCTTCCTTGGTCCACCAACATTCTTACTGATTGCAGAAATGCAGTCTTCAACACTGCAATAGTAAGCTTAGTTAAATTTTATTCTGACATGACCTATACTAAATAGATAAAAAACTATTTTGGGACAATATTCTCTTATTAGTCGCTTGTGGTATGCAGCTTAATTCTGACTCAACTTAAATTTACAGGGTCTGCCTATGGTACTAGGGAGAACCCGAGAGTAACATTCATTGGACCAACCAACCTACGAGCTGGAACAAATAGGATTTCACTACTCAGTGTTGTTGTTGGATTCCTGGTTAGTAATGTATCCATCTTTTCAATATCATATCACATATCACATATCTAGCAACCTATAAAGCCTTAGTGATTATCTGAATTTCTTTATAATAGCAACCAAAAACTCTTAACTAAAGAAAACATCAACCTAGAAAACTTCCCATTCACATAAATTCATAGAAATTTGTTTGTGAGTTTCAATAATATTTTTAACAAGAAGATTGGAATTATAAATATTTACACCTTGTGAATCTTTTGCACCAGTATACCCTCATCATTTTTTTGTTTAGTCTTGTAAAATTCATTCACTATAGATCTTCCTTTATGTTGTGACGTAAATTGTGCCTTCAACTAGATATCAATTCATAATTATGATATAGCTGAGGTAAATCCCGTTAAGAAATGCAACGATTCATGTTGCACGCAGCAGTAAACACACAAGCATGTGAATGCCAAAATATTGAAATGAATAAGCACAAGGATATAAGTAGAAGAACAAGTACCCTAATGTTTCAAATTGAAGGCTTAGGTTTCAACTCAAAGTTTTAGGTTTGATCTAGATAGATATTTTAGAATGCTATGAGTTTTAAGTACTAAAATGAAATTTAAGATTATACACGGACACCTAGGGGAGGACAACATTAACTTTCAATTATACATAGTCAATCTTCAACTAGGAATCATGGACACTTTGCTGGATGTGAAGTGTCCACACATGGATCACAAATGGATATGGACACACACAAGTAAGGCACTTTGCGGACATTTACAAAAATAACACTAGCCTTAAAAAAAGGTCGTTAAAGGGTGAAAACCTAAACCATCCACCAAACGTCCCCGTAAGAGGCACGAACACCTCGCACAGGACCAATGTAACTTGTAAGAACTGACCGCGTAGTCCCGGGTCTCCCAGTTTGAGAGTATGACGATAATTTGCAAAAATCACACTTAGAGTTAAAAACGTGCCGTTAAAGGGTGAAGACCCAAACCGGCCCCCAAACGATCCCGTAAGAGGCACGAACACCTCACACGGGACCAATGTAACTTGTAGGAACTGACAGTGTAGTCCTGGGACTCCCGGTTTGTGAATAGGACGATAATTTTTAAAAATCACACTTAGAGTTAAAAACATGCCGTTAAAGGGTGAAAACCCAAATCGTCCCCCAAACGACCCCGTAGGAGGCACGAACACCTCGCACGGGACCAATGTAACTTGTAGGAACTGACCGCCTAGTCTCGGGTCTCTCGGTTTGAGAGTATGACGATAATTTGCAAAAATCACACTTAGAGTTAAAAACATGCAGTTAAAGGGTGAAAACCCATATCGTCCCCCAAACGACCCCGTAGGAGGCACGAACACCTCGCACGGGACCAATGTAACTTGTAGGAACTGACCGCCTAGTCTCGGGTCTCTCGGTTTGAGAGTATGACGATAATTTGCAAAAATCAGCACTTAGAGTTAAAAACAGGCCATTAAAGGGTGAAAACCCAATCTGGCCCCCAATCGACCCCGTAGGAGGCACAAACACCTCGCACGGGACCAATGTAACTTGTAGGAACTGACCGCGTAGTCCCGGGTCTCCCAGTTTGAGAGTATGACGATAATTTGCAAAAATCACACTTAGTTAAAAATATGCCGTTAAAGGGTGAAAACCCAAATCGGCCCCCAAACGACCCCGTAGGAGGCATGAACACCTCGCACGGGACCAATGTAACTTGTAGGAACTAACCGCGTAGTCCCGGGTCTCCCGGTTTGAGAGTATGGCGATAATTTGCAAAAATCACACTTAGAGTTAAAAACAGGCCGTTAAAGGGTGAAAACCCAAACTGGCCCCCAATCGACCCCGTACGAGGCACGAACACTTCGCACGGGACCAATGTAACTTGTAGGAACTGACAGCGTAGTCCCGGGTCTCCCGGTTTGTGAATAGGATGATAATTTGCAAAAATCAACACTTAAACTTAAAAACATGTCGTTAAAGGGTGAAAACCCAAATCGGCCCCCAATCGACCCCGTAGGAGGCACGAACACCTCACATGGGACCAATGTAACTTGTAGGAACTGACCGCGTAGTCCCGAGTCTCCCGGTTTGAGAGTATGACGATAATTTGTAAAAATCACACTTAGACTTAAAAACATGTCGTTAAAGGGTGAAAACCCAAACCAGCCCCTAAACGACCCCGTAGGAGGCACGAACACCTCGCACGGGACCAATGTAACTTGTAGGAATTGACCGCGTAGTCCCGAGTATGACGATAATTTGTAAAAATTACACTTAGTTAAAAACATGCCGTTAAAGGGTGAAAACCCAAACCGACCCCCAAACGACTCCCTAGGAGGCACTAACACCTCACACGGGACCAATGTAACTTGTAGGAACTGACCGCGTAGTCCCGGGTCTCCCGGTTTGAGAATATGATGATAATTTGCAAAAATTACACTTAGAGTTAAAAACAGGTCGTTAAAGGGTGGAAACCCAAACCGGCTCCCAATCGACCCCGTAGGAGGCACGAACACCTCGTACGGGACCAATGTAACTTGGAGGAACTCACAGCGTAGTCCCGGGTCTCCCGGTTTGTGAATAGGAGGATAATTTGCAAAAATCAACACTTAAACTTAAAAATATGCCGTTAAAGGGTGAAAACCCAAACTAACCCCCAAACAACCCCGTAGGAGGCACGAACACCTCACACGGGACCAATGTAACTTGTAGGAACTAACTGCGTAGTCCCGGGTCTCTCGGTTTGAGAGTATGACGATAATTTGCAAAAATCACACTTAGAGTTAAAAACATGCCGTTAAAGGGTGAAAACCCAAATCGGCACCCAAACGACCCCATAGGAGGCACGAACACCTCGCACGAGACCAATGTAACTTGTAGGAACTGACCGCGTAGTCCCGGGTCTTTCGGTTTGAGAGTATGACGATAATTTGTAAAAATCACACTTAGAGTTAAAAACATGCCGTTAAAGGGTGAAAATCCAAACCGGCCCCCAATCGACCCCGTAGGAGGCACGAACACCTCGCACGGGACCAATGTAACTTGTAGGAACTGATCGCGTAGTTCCTGGTCTCCCGATTTGTGAGTATTACGATAATTTCCACTCATATATGTAATTTTTTTGTTTTGAGTATTTTTTTTTTGTAAATTATTGGGTTACTAATATCGTATCTTTTTTGTATTCTATTTTTTTTGCAGGATAACAGTTTAGCGTTGGTTTTTATTCACGTGGAACATACAAAGAACTCAATGGTTTACAACAAGGGGTTTATTAATGATTCCATTTTTTTGTGTCATGACCGTACGGTTTTTTATTGTTTTATTATTGACTTTTATGGCCATGAGGGCTTTTGTAAGTTAATTGTTATATTTTGTGGCCGTGCGGGCTTTATGTTAGGCAGGTTTTGTATTAACAGGTTTTGGAATGTCCAGAAAATAGAGGAAACCTTGCCCAATTTTTTTTGGGCCTGTGAGCTGTTAAGGACTTGTAATATTTTGAAGTTTGTATGTACATTAGTTTATTAATAACGCGCAATATTATTAATTTGTGAATTTTGTGCTTTCAAATAATTTTTTTTAAATAAAAAAATTGGCACAGTTCAAAACCGTGGCCAAAGTGTATTATATTTTGGCATGGTTTTGAACTGTGCCAAATTTTTTTAAATTGTGTTGAATCTGGCACAGTTAAAAACTGTGCCAAAAGTGTGCCAGAAATATTAAATTTTGGCACGGTTTAAAAGTGTGCGAGAAGTGTTCCTATTTTACGAATTTGGCACAGTTAAAAACTGTGCCAAAACTGTGCCAGAAATATCAAATTCTGACACGGTTTAAAAGTGTGCCAGAAGTGTTCCTGTTACGCTAAATCTGGCACAGTTAAAAACTGTGCCAAAAGTGTGCCGGAAATATCAAATTCTGGCACGGTTTAAAAGTGTGCCAAAAGTGTTCCAGTTTGGCTGAATCTGGCACACTTTTGAGCCGTGCCAGAAAAAAATTCCCATTTTGGAACACCTGATTCTGGCACAGTTCAAAATCGTGCCAGATTTGATCTGGCACAGTTTTAAACCGTGCCAGAATCCTGTTTTTGGTGTAGTGCACCCTTATCCCTAAGCCCTCAGAATTGGCTTCGACCCGCAGAATCGATCACCCTCATCTTCAAGCCCTCAGAATTATCTTCGACCACATAATCAATCATCCTCATCCTTAGGTCCTCAGAATCGACATCGACCCTCCGGTCATCCTCTTTCAAAGGCATCATGTGGTGTCTATTCGATGGGTATCGTTTGTTCCAAACTCACCCGTCAAGGGGCTTTGTAGACACCCCATTCTAATACCCCTAACCTCTCCTTAGGTCCCTAGCACCTCCCTTAATCATTGTAAACCTAAGTCATACCCCAGGTACTGACCTAGAGGCCATTGGGCACTCCCAGGCTTCGTTTAACCAAAACTCAAACTCTTCAGCTCGAACGAGACTGAATGAATCTTCGAATGGAACTGAAACTCCTTTCTAACGGTCCATCAGTGCGTGATTCTGACTTACGATGCAGACGAACCACCCATTTTCCTCTGAAACTCGATCAGGAGGTCACCGAATGCTCCCAGACTATGTTTGACCAAAGTCAACTCTTCAGCTCGACCGAGGCTAAATGAATCTTCGAAGGGCACTAAAATCCCTTTCCAACGGTCCACCCCGTGCACGATTCTGACTTACCATGCGGACGAATGATTCGTTTTACTCCGAAAGGTCACCGAACGCTTCCAGGCCCCGATTGACCAAAGTCAACTCCCTGAACCAAGTCAAACTCTTTGGAATGTCAAATTACATATCCTCACCTTTCCAACGGTCTATCCCGTGCGCGATTCTGACTTACCATGTGGACGAATGATCCATTTGCGTTTGATAATTCCCTATCCAAAGGACCGACGAACGCTTCCGAGCCACATTTGACCCAAAGTCAACTCCCAAACCCAGGAGGAGTCCAAAGGACTTTCGAAGGTCTTTGAAATTCCTTTCCAATGGTACCCCATGCGTGATTCGGATCAACGGTTTGAGCTCTACGACCAATTTTCCGAAGGAACTTGAAAGAGACTGCCAAACGGCTGGTTCCAAACCCTGCCTATCAACAGTGTACCTAAACACACTTGTCGATTGGCAGGACCAGGGCTATGTTGATCGGTAATGCCCTGAGCCTATAAAAATTAGGGCCTAACCTCATTTGAAACGGAGAAAAATCAGAGATCCATCACTCTCAGCAAGCTCAGAAATCCCCCTCGAAGTCAGCGTGATTTCCATATCCAAATCCCTTTCCAACCTTTACTTTTCATCACCCTTTTCATCAAACTTGTTGAATTAAGTATCCTTCATCATCACTCAAGTGCAAGGGTTGCTCTCCAACATCCAGGATTAAGCTCAAGATCTTTAAGAAGGTCCAATTTTCTCCACTCTCTCCTTAAATTCTCCTAAATTCGCATTAGTTTATTTTTTTACTTAATACTTTTATTCTCTCATCTCAAATATCCCAATATACTTTTTATTTAATATTATTTCACATCTCTTATTTTCATATAAACAAAATCCAAAAAATAAGAAAAAGAGGATTTGCTCATAAATTCCAAACGAGAATTCTCACACTCTTCTCACACTTTTCTCACAACTAAAACACTTTTTTACACATACACACATATATAAGAGAAGTCCCCGATTGGATTTATGGGATAAATCCCACCCCTCATTTTGCATGCGAACTATGTGGACTTTGATGCCTCTATAGGCTACGTAGGCGTCTCGGGGTAAAACCTGTGACTCGAGTCCTATTCCTACTTTTATCTCATTTTGTATTTTTTCTATATTCTTTAAACTCAATTCTCTTAAATTCTACATATTTACATATGCATATATTTGTTCTTAATAGTGTATTATCCCGCATGAATTATCATTCCCTTATAATGATCAACGCGACGATAATTGTGTAAATCCTATTTTCTAATATTATTTTTAGGAACATTCCTATGGATGACTCGCTTTATCTCTTCCCTGATATAAGTCGATGATTTCTATCTCCACTATGTATACACATGCACACATATCATGGGGAAATAAAGGAAAATAACGACAACCCATGAGAGATCGTAAGAGTGGAATGGGTGCCTAACACCTTCCCATTTCGTAACTTAGCCTTCGAACCCTTTTCGAATCATTTTGGTTTCGTATGTATCAGTATGTATTTGGAAACTGTCCTTCGGGATGGCTCCCTTTTCTTTTATCTATTTTGAGTAAAATAGACTGGCGACTCCATCTCTCTACATTTTTCACCTCATCAATGACGCCGACCGAAACACTCCCGAAAGGGATGCGCGGGACCAAAGGGATCCTCTCCTGCCGTGAGGATCGGGGATGGCCATAACCTTGTAAAAGTACAACATTGACAACATCAATGTAAGCTGTCCAAGCCGGATTCCCTCCTCAATGCCGGCGTATTCTACCCATGAGTCCATCATAAACTAAAAAACCCTTTTTGTCCTTCCTATCCACCTCGTCGGGTATAAAGTTTGCTAAATAAGCATATTCTTCCTCATACTCGACCACTATCCGACCCTCTTGTAATAAGTACATAATTTTCCTTCGCATAGCTGTTCAAACAACATATGAAAGGATTTGCAGTCAAATAGCACCCCAAATTCCTCGATATTCATCATATTTCTCCTCAGATGTGGTGATTAACTCCCATCATTACAACACTGCTCTTATGAGTTTAAAAAATTTGCTCAAAATTAAATCCTGAGTGTCACTGTACTCCACCATTAGTAATTACCTTTGGATGTTCTCCTTCCATTGGCTAGTTAACACACGTTTGCACTTTCCCCAAACTATTGCGGATGACCCCTCTAAAAATCCCCTTCGACTCTTTCCCATATTGACCGCACCGAGTGAGTCTTAATTGGTGCCACCGTATACTGTGGCAGTGCTTGGAGTTACTATTGTGTCCTAACAATCATCATAACCTTAAGTGCCTGAGCAATAATAGTGGTGACTTCAACTGCAATCACCATTCCCATAATACTCCCTGGCTTCGGTCTAGTCTCTCCCCCTGCAGTCCTCCTGACAGCCTTCGCTAGTCATCCTATATTATTCGGTATACGATACCCAACCGAACTCTTGTATTATTCTCTTTAACTGTAGGCAATAACATGAGAACGTAAATCGTAATATGAATCAACAGTCCTAAGCGTATACCGAATGAGAAAGCAACACTGAAAATGTAATAAGCCCAAAGATCCTAAGGACACTAGAACCTTATGCTTTGATACCATCTGTGACACCCAGCCTATTAAAATAACGGGTAGTGAGCCCTCTACCAAAATAAAACGTTGGTCTCATAAGACTCATTCTTAGCATCACCGTCGAAACACTATTAATTACTAACCACCTAATTACTTTAACAATCAGTGTCAATTTTATCTTTCATTAACATACAACAATATTAACCAATCCATAATAATCCCATACACAATAACCAAGATAACTGAAACCACCATATAAAGTCTGAAGCTTAGATAATTAATAAAGTTCTCAAATGAACCATCGGGTAAAAATCTAATACATCCAATTCAACTGACTAAAAATAATCTGAAATACATAAGTTGGAATAAAAGGTACAAGATGCCCAACAATACTGGAATAGAGAACCTAATCTAGGATGTTAATAATAAAATCGGGTACTCATAAATCCTGTAAGACTCCAAATCAACTACAACTATGAAATCCCTGGAAGATGAATCATCCTTGGCGTCCCTGTGGCTGGACACCGAAACGTTTTTGGAAAATAATTTGATACGGGTCTGAGACTAAAACCTTTTCAAAACATTTGCAAGTAATTAAAATGCATTAATAAATTCGCAGCACAACCTTCCATACTAAGTCAGTGTCGCACTCACATGAGATACTCCTCACCCCTAAACTATAATGCGCACCTAACGTATGAATTTTAAATCCTGGCTATCATACTCAGATTAACTAGACTTCATCTAACTGTAGGTTCACACACTACCCTGTGATACGCGTATTTTTTACAATCATCTTTCGCATCCTCTTAACAATTATAATTCTCGATTATAATTAAATCATTTCATTTTAAATAACTTTCTCTAGTTATTAATTTAACATTCATAAGTTAATATCACATAATTCATTTCCAATAACTTTCACTAGTTATCCAATCATTATTCACACTTAACATCTTAAGTCCGTATATAATTTGGTTCACACACACACACACACGCGCGCGCGCGCACATATATATATATACGCAACAGTCCTAAGCTGCCCTCCAGAATGCATATAAATTTACTGTTCATAATATTCTCTAATTCACCCGTAGATATATTTTCACACACATATATTTACAATATACCAATCATCTCAAGTATATTTATACTTGCATATCGCTCGCTATATAAGTGTAACTGCCATCCCTCAGAGTAATAGCTCACTAGATGGGTGTCTCTACAATGCTATCATGGTCCTAGGCATACACAAATCATCTTGGGCTATCGGGTCGGAATCTTACCATTGAACCCAAAAATCATAAATGCTCTAGAGGCGGTCATAGTCCTGAGCCAGTGAGTCATGACCATACCATAAATCACCTCACTATGGATCTAACTTCACATATGGTGGGCATTAATGGAACTATGACCCTGGGGCTGATACTACACCCGCTGAGATTCACTAGGAGAGATCACCCATGGCACGCAACCTCCTTGATAGCACTAGAGTGGTATGTTCACAGAATTATATCATATACAAAAAATATAACAATACATATATAATATCTCTGTACTCTTATATATATATATTTTAAATCAATTCGAATAACCATGCCAGTCACTCGCAGCACTAGCCTAAACTCTCGAGTCTGTCCCGACTCTTAAATAATTTAATTGCTCATTAATTAAATTAACAACATAGGATAACCCTGCTGAAATATCCGAACTTACCCAACTAGATTGTAAATACAATCATATGAATTCTTCTATACTAAATTCTTTATGTAAACTACTCAAAGTATTATTTCTCTCACATACGCTAACTTAATTTCGAATATACCCTATGATCCCAAGGTAGTTTACACGTTTCTAAGGTCACTTCTAGAGGCCTATGATATTTTATGGGACACCCAAACCAACCCAAATTTTTTTATTTAACCAAGTCGTTAAAAAACAGCCCTCACTGTGCTATTCCAGAAAATTGAACCGGTTAGGCATGGAAGCAAACCGCTTTGCTTTGGTAGTCTTGCCCAAAACGACGTAGTTTTGATTCTAGTAGAATCCAACCTAGGTTCTTCCCCATTTCCAATCCCAATCACCCTTTAAATAATTTTTCTGCACTATCCAATCAATATAAGCATAAGAGGACATCTTTTAAATGATTTTAACACCCAATAATCATCTTAATTCAATGGATTTAATCATCAATCATCAAATAAATCCATGCTTATGAGTCTCAATTATGAAGACCTCAATTTAACCTAGTTTCAATTCAAAAACCCAACTAACTATGATCAAACCTACAAATCACTATCAAGATCGTATTTTTACCCAATGGGATTCATTTAATAACATCATACATGAATTCACACCGTTGACTACATAAATAATTTCACAAAACCCCATTTACATTCAAATCCCCACCCAAAAATTAGTTTTCATAGAACCTACCATAATATGAATTGAAACTACTAAAAATATGATTAAGAAAGTTAATTACTTGCCTTAAAATTGTTCATAGGGTCTGAATCTTCCTCATGTGTGATGAATCAAAGCTAGGAGTCCCCGAAATTTCTTCCAATTTGGCATCCGTTAGAGCTCTCTCTTGATTTCTCTTATGTTTCCCCTCTTCCTTCCGTCTTAGGGTTTTAGACTAATGAATTGAGTGCCTCACCACACTAAATATCTTGTTTTATATGACAAATCTCGGAATTAGGTTATTAGGCTAATTTAAAATTACCCAAATACCCCTACGTGAGTTCATACTAGTCTAAAAAGCCCTTGGAACCCAATTAGGGGTGTAAACGGATCGGGTCTGGATCGGGTCTGGGTATATCCAGATCCGATCCGGGTATATTTTTAGCGGATCGGGTCTTACCCGATTACCCGATGGGTCTCAGAAAATGAATCCAGACCCGGATCCGTTAAGGACCGGGAGACCCGACCCGATTACCCGACCCGAATATATATATAAAACTGTTTTTATAAAACTGTTTTTTTATTTATATATAACTTATATATATATAAGTTATATACTGTTTTTATAATATAAAACTAACTGTTTTTTTATATATAACTTATATATATATATATACTGTTTTTTTTTACTGTTTTTATAATATAACTTATATATATATAAACTGTTTTTATAATATAATTTATATTATGTATGTAAACTGTTTTTATAATATAAAACTAACTGTTTTTTTTATATATAACTTATATATATATATATATATATATATATATATATATATATATATATATATATATATATAAGTTATATATAAAAAAACAGTATATATATATATATATATACTGTTTTTTTATATATAACTTATATATATATATATATATACTGTTTTTTTTATATATAACTTATATATATATATACTGTTTTTTATATATATAACTTATATATTTTTTATATAGAACTTATATATATATATATATATATATATATATATATATATATATATACTGTTTTTACATAAATATATATAAGTTATATATTACATACATATTTACATACATATATTAGTTATATATATATTTAGTAACTATATGTAAGACTATATATATATAATATTATATATAAATTTATATTTATTATATTATATATATATACACATTCGGGTCGGGTCCTTATCGGATCGGAGTCATGTATATCCAGATCTGATCCATTAACTAATCGGGTAATCGGGTAATCAGATAATCGGGTCTATAAAATTTTCTCAGATCCGTTAATTTAGGTCGGGTCCGGATCGGGTCCGGGTCCAGATCCGGTCCATTGACAGCCCTAAACCCAATTACTAATCCCGGGTACTTAATTATGACTATTTTGACCTATGCGGGATCAACCGTGCACTCGAAATCACCATCTTAGTCACTATACATTAATATTACCATCTTATTCCCAACACAACTCCACATGCGCATCCTGAATAAGAACATGCCAACCCGTCGCTTTTACCCACATACGACGTTATATAAAACAATACAATTTCATTTACTTATCACACAAGTAAATATAATTACACATAAATATTCATCCAATATTCACTAATTAAATATTTTTAATTAATTAAATTACGAGCACACATGTAATTTAAATATTTCCAAAAATACGGATTGTTACACACATCTCCCATGATAATAGAAGTTTGCATTTAATTTGTCATAAACATGCCGAGATAAACATTACATCTCAGCGTATATTAAACGAATGAATTATATGTTAAACTAAGGGTTCATTCGACATAGGAATTCCGGGAAATAGGTTGTGTTTCGGGGTAAATACAAAGAATCAAGCATAGGTTTAAACAAGGGTTGATTCGTCATAAACATTCCGAGAAACAAGTTATGTATCACGGTAAATACAACGAATCAATGCTAGGTTAAAACAAGGTTTCATTCATCATAAACATACATATATAACTCAATCAATTCGTGCCATTTATGCCAAATGAAAGCCTAATTCGAAACATATTCATTTTTTCAATAATCTATGCGATTGCGAAAGAATGTTTTTTTAGCAACTTGAGTACGTTCAAAGCTACCGTCGACACTTGCGTTCAAATATGGGGTGGACTTGAGTTCAAATATGGGGTTGATTTGCTTCAACTAGTTCAAATACAACCCCACAACAATTAGTTCAAATATTCCTAGTCGATTTGCTTTGAGGGTACATATTATGCAAGTTATAAGTTCAAATATGGGGTACATTTTATTTTGCAAGTTTCATATATTATATATAGTTATTTTAAGGATAAAGATAATTGTAAAATAACTATCAGGATTCCAATAGTTATTTTGTTCAATGTACCAACCTGAATCTATAGTTGAAGTTGAATGGATTTGAAGATGAAAGGTTTGAATGTGTAGAGAGAAGGAGGGAGTGTGTGTAAAATGAATTTTAAAACTTTAAATATGGGGTAGCCCTCTAAGTGGCATTTGGAAGTAACTATTAGATTTATGTGGTATTTTATATTTTAAAAAAACAATTGTGGTATTTGAAAGTATTTTCTGGCCTGCCCTTAGAAAATACCTATTTTAAGCATTCCTTTATTTTTTATGTATACCCTATTCCAACAACATTCCACTTATTTATTTTATTATGGAGAAACAACCTTGCAAGCCCCCACCTTTGTGTGTCTTAATTATTTTGAATCCCCGACACATACATGTTTTACTTTGATTTTATATATATTTTGTATATAGTCCCATTTGATAGGGTTTTGTTGGCACTAATTCCATGTTATTTTTATTTTCATAATTAGTCCCATTTAGCCGTTGTTGATGGTTACAACTGCATTCTCAAAAAAACGTGGCCTAATATTTGTGTGATTGTATTTTTTTAAGAGACATTTTAATTCCCACGTTCATTGAACATGACTAACAACGACAAATGACATATATAAAAATCAGAGGCAAAATGATTATAAAAACTGGGACTAAATGCCTAAGCCTCTCATTGGTTTTTCATTCTTTATCTCGTGAATCCTTCTACCTTCTCTAGCCATTCATTCTTGGTCTGAACTGTTTTTGTCCAAGGTGCTTTTCACCTTTTAAGATAAGAAAAGAGGTGAAAGAATAGAGGGCGTGAGAAGTTGTAGTGATCCAAGAAATTAATTCAGAGAGCATTTTATATTATTAAGCGTGATTTTCAGATTATTGGAGACCAAATTTGTACGACTCTTATTAATGATATAACATATTCTTCTTTTATTAATTATTTTGGGACTGAAATTTATTGTGTATTTAGAGACTTGATAAATAATATCACTTCTCATATATTTTGTGTATTAGCCTTATTGATGTTATTAACACCTCATATTTGTGTTAATTTCCAAATGGTTGGCAAAAATCCTTGTTCAAGAGGTGGAATCAACTATTTAAATTTTTAAGTCTTAATTAATTAATAAAAATTTTATTACGTCCCTTTAAGTACGTTTATTACTACTAAATATTTTCAGTTTATTACTCGAGAAAGTGTGAATTTATTTTTCGAGAGAAAAGAATAATTTTAGAACATAAAACGTGTTTGATTTTAAACAAGAGATTTCATTTTCCGAAAATTATTTATATCCTAATTTTATCATACTCTAAATTTAGCTCTTTTGATAAATAAGTGACCTAAAATACTTATTCTTAGCAGAATAATTATTAAAGGAATTTATAAATCATCTTTTGAAAGAGTTCATGTAAGTAATTTAATAGTATTTAAAATTATAATTATTAAATTCTCTAGTGTAACGAGAGTTAATAAGAGACTTAAAATAATTATAGGTGGGCGTTATAAATAAGAACTTAGAAAATTAAGATGAAAAGAATTTAATAACTAATTCCGCCCTTTGACTTGTCCCTTATATGTTCTCATACTTAGTATTTCTTATCCTAGATCTTATTCTCACTTTCATAACGAGTTCATTGGTTTTAGATAATTCAAAAAGAAACCCCTTGGAAAACATTTTAAAAAAAAATGAAAAATGAATTTGAGTAACTTCACATAATTTCTCTAAAGTTTAAAAGCGATGATTGACCCCTTTCTTACTATTATGCTCTTTTTAATGTGTATTGTGTAGGCATTTAAAAGGATATTGATAGCGAAGAATTCCTATAGTAACTATAAGAAAAGAAAGGAAGGAATTTTTAGTTTATCAAGGGCACCATGCCTTTAAGCCAAAATTTATTATATTATACTACACCCATTTTTCACATTCTTTCTGTGTGGGACAAGCGATTTACTATAACATTTCAATCGAGTTCCATGTTCCAAGTGGGTACTTTGAGTTACAATTACGCATTCATTACTTTGTGGTTTTGTGCATGTGAGTATACCACGTTATACTCCTCGCAGAGGAGAACACATTACCACTTCGAACCGTCTCGAAAGACATGTGGGTCTCATATTAATTAGACCCTAAAGTTGACCAAACTATGATTTTGTTAACTCAATTAAATACCATAAAATACCATAAATTCTAACAATCCCACAGATGAATAAAATTAGTTGGATTAACATAAAAGACTATACAGACACTAATAGAGATCTATAGAAAAGTTTCTGTCTCGGGAGATCTAACTTTTGACCTTGAGTCTTCCCTAGTGAGACAATATCAGATTTACTTACTGATAAGTGAACGCGATGTCTTGAACTGTTTAGTGTTTTGTGTAAATCAAGTCGATAAACTTCACATAGTAATTTTTCGAACAAAGTTGGTTCTTTCGGTTGTGTTCATTTTAGCCTTGAACAATTCCAGGTTTCATGAATGCTTTCGAGAATTTCATCCTTTCTAAGTTCTCATAGAAGTGGTCCCTTCAAACTCACATAGGTTTCTTCCCATTAAGAGTATCCTACTATACTACACTTGAAATTTTGAAAATATAGGAATCATTAAACGCTAAACTTATCCTTACTTTGTAGGCAACATTGTTTTATCATAGTAATAGGTTGTATGAGTTTGAAACTCCTCAGTGCTCTATTCAAAAAGTCAATCAAGATGCGATAATTCCTTTGAACCTAGATCTTGTGATGTCCAGTCTTTTAGGTAGGGTTTCCATCAAGAAAACTTTTTATTTTATAGGCTTTAATCTCATTCCCTTCGATAAATTATAACTTGCTCTCTATTCAAACCTTTGATTAATGGATCCGCTATATTGTCCTTAGACTTAATATAATAAATAGATATTATTCAATTAGAGAGAAGTTGTTATTGATATTATGTTTTCGACGTATATGTCAAGACTTACCATTATACATATGACTCTGTGCTATTCCGATTGCCAATTGACTATCACAATGTATACAAATTACATGTACAGGTTTTGGCCACATTGGAATATCATCTAAAAAGTTTCGAAGCCATTGTTCTTCTTCTCTAGCTTAAGATAAAGCTATAAATTAAGAATTCATTTTGGACCTAGCAATGCAAGTCCGTTTTGAGTATTTCCAAGGCATCGCAATACTACCAATTTTAAATACATATTCACTTGTGAATTTAGAATGCTTTGAGTAAGATATCCAGTTTTCATCACTGTATCGTCCAAGTACAACTATATATCTAGTACTGTAGTGCAATCTATTATTAAGGGTTTATCTTAGATGTCTAAGAGCCCTTATTATTGTGTTCCAATGGTCTTCACCTGGATTACTTGTATACCAACTCAATTTGATAAACGAGTAAGAAATATCTGGACGAGTACAGTTCATGAAATACATTAAACTGCCGATGATACGAGAAAATTCCAATTGAGATATACCATTTCTAGTATGTTTATATAAATGAAGATTTGTATCAATATGTGTTTTATAAATGTCATCACTACTTTTATCGAACTTATTGAGTGTCTTCTCAATATCACAAAATAGGGATAAGACAAGCCCTTCTGATGTTTTAGAAATTTTATTTCCTAATATATCATCAACAATATCCATATGTTTCATATAAAATTTAATGGACATGGTTTTATTAGTAGACTTAATGATATCGTTATTATTTCTAATAATAAGCTTATTATCTACATAAAGACAAATAATGAAATAACAACTTTTAGTGTTTTTAATGTAAACACATTTATGTAATACCCCGTATTTTTATGCTATATTAATTTGGGGATTTATTAAATTTAATGTGAATGTGACGGTTTATTTAAAAAAAATCCAAAAATTTATTTATGTAATAATTATTAACGTGACGAGAGTTAGTAATTATGGAAAACTTGTTGAATATTACTAATGAGAATAGTAATATATTATATTGGTTATATTGAATGTCATAAGTGAATTAAATGACTATTTCGGAAATTTAAGTCGGGACGTGCCCGTGTCACGTCAGGACTAATTTTGTTAAATAAAAAGTAAATATTTTATAAGTTGTTCGTATGGTCGTTTTGAGTGCGCCAACGCGTCCGGAAGGGCCGAGATAGTCAGAAAAGTATACCCGGGGGTTTAGCTTGGGTCTCGGGGCGTTTTTAGGCCTAATTAGTACCCCAGAAGGGCATTTTAGTCATTTTACATAAGTGGGTAATTAAACCCACGAATTTCAGCCAACCTATATCAGCCATTAGGTTAGCCTCTTAGGGTTAGAACATTCACAAATCAATTGACGGCCATTGGAGAAGAGAGGAGAGAGCTCCAAGGCAATCCAAGGCAAAAAAGCCACCGGTTTGCACCGCCACCACCACCACCGCGTAGATCACGAGTCGAGGAACGCAGCCATACCAAAATTAGCCGTGAATTTGCATACCAAAATCCCAGGCAAGTGTTTAAACTTGCTATTTTCGTTGATGCAATCTTCATGTTAGTTTAGGAATGAATTGTGATAAAAACTATGGAAGAAAACCCCATTTTTTGATAGGAGAACCCATGTAGTATTGATGTATATGTTAATTCTGGAAACCCTTGCCATGTAGAGGTAATAATCCATGAAATTTGGTGATCATAATAAAGAAATATTGGAGAAAGATTCATTAGAAATCTGTTTAAGAAAATTCTAGGGTTCTTGATGATTGGACATGATTTTTGGTTGAAAATCCATGTTTAATGATAGTTATACACATGCTTTACGTTATAAACACCTGGTATAATGTTATGATGATGATAGTAGGATTTTTGGGACGATTAGAATGGAAAAACATAGTTTTGGATGAAGAAGTTTGATGAATCCCGTAACTGCATTCTGCAGAATTTTGCCCAGACCTGCTTGATCGATCGATCGAGCTTAGAGCATCGATCGATCGAAGGTTCGATCGATCGAGCCCCAAGCTTCGATCAATCGATCGACCCCTCCTGGCAGACTCCTATTTCCCTTGTTTAATTAGTTAAATTAAGTTTATCGTGAAATAATTTTTGGGGCATTCTAAATAAAATGATTTGGGGGACATTGAGGACCAGTAGGGTATATGTAATAAGGTTGGAACCTTTAATATTCAACGAGAATGATATTTATGGGATATTTACCTTAGGTTGTTAGATTTATGAATTTAAAGGGTGAGGTGCGTAAGAGAGTTACGTTGGAATCTAATAAAGTCACTTACTGAATTTCAGATTTGTGGGGATATAATCCACGAGTGTTAGGTAATAAGTGAGAAAACCCTTCGAGTTAAGGTTAGGAATACAACCTTATACGTAATTATATAACTGTGAAATTAAGGATAAATGGTATAATTACGGGTGATGAGAAGAACCTATTTCAATATGATAAAGGGGTATATTTATATGATTGTGTGTACATATATTATATGCATGTGAAAAACATACCGCGCTACTTACTATCCTTGAGGTTACCGCGCTGGGACAGTCTTATCTCGATGGGACCTTTATGGGGGATATTGACTTGTACCCTAGAAGATAGATATCCTTGGTACAGGCTATCGAATCGATAGTTTAGACGGTCCTAAGAGACACGAGTATGTGCCATCCTCTTAGAGACTTGGAATCTATGCTTCGCCTCAATATTGTTTGTGTATGTGTTAATACAATTCGAGAGTGATTCCGAATTTGTATTCCCCTTGATTTGAGTGGTATGGGGTTTGGATAGTGGAAGTATGCACGCACCATAGTTTTATTCGGGGTGCTGTTATATATATATATATATTATACGAGTAGTTAATATATATATATGAGATTATGAAATTTGAGACAGACTACTGTGATTGGATAAGTAGGACATGGTTGTTGACTTATATTATAAATACTTGTTTTGAGAAAGTATAAAATGTCACGGGTACTTTATAAATTTTTACGAAGGGAAAAATAGAGAACTTTGGCTACAAATTGGAACATCTTTTTAAATTGAAATCGTGTATTGTAAACCTTTCGAGTAATCTAAGTTAAGTTAAATCTTTTAGAAAGACTAGTATGATAAATGTTAAAACAAACCGTTGGGAAGGTTAGCGCGATAGGTGTGCACATTAGAAGAGAGGTGAGTAATTTCTCAAGAGAGGGACGTACTAATGTGTTGTTGCATTGGCCTGTATCAATTTAAATACTTGCTAAACGTATTTTAAATCAAACACACTTTCCGGCTCTGACCCGTTTCTTTTTCTCTCTCTCTCTTGTATATATATATGTATATTTTCAGGTGCCCAGCCACAGGGGCGTCTTGCTTAGGATCCCTTGAGAAAAACGAGCTGCAGCTTAGGTGGGAGTTGCAGGTCACTTGAGTAGACGGCTTCTGTTATTGACTCCACTCCTAGTACTCTCATTTATTGGGCACGTGTCGCCCCTTTTCATCATTTCATTTGTTGTTGGGACATTTATATTTCAGTCATTTCCAGTATTGTTCTTTGGGATTTATTCAGTATGGACTTGTGATTTTAGTTTTCATATGTTGACATTCGATTGACGAATGTATGATGTTATTTGGCTTTTTGTGGTGTGATTCTTACTTGTAGAAATGTTGTTTTAAATAAATAAATCTTTTTCTTTAATTAAAATTTGGAAAGTTTGTATGAAAAATGTTTTTGACACTTAGCTTAATTATTTAGGGTAAAAAATTGGAAAATTTATTTTATCGACAGTGATGCTGAGAATGAACCAACTGTTAACCTTGATGTAATTTAATAAAGGAGTGATCGCCCGGTATTTAATTAGGCGGGGTGTCACAATTTATTACACTCATTTAATTTAAATCCATTTGACATCATTACATTGTCAAATGTCTCATTATCATTGTTTAGGTGCTCGTTTTAATCCATAAAGAGATTTAACAAGTTTAAACATTTTCTTTTCTTTTCCTGAAACTTTAAATCCTTCAGGTTGTTACATGTACATCTCTTCATTTAATTCTCCATTTAAGAAGGTGGTTTGTACATCCATTTCATGTATCACAAGATTATGTAATGCTGCAATAGCTATTAACACTCGAATGGATGTTATTCTCGTATCATGTGAGTAAGTGTCAAAGTAATCAAATCCTTCATTTTCTATATAGCATTAGCTACAACTCTAGTTTTGAATTTTTTTAATTGATCCATCAACTTTCAATTCCACTTGCATCCAAGAGGTTTACTTCCTGGTGGGAGGCCAACTAATTCCCACATATGATTTTGCATAATGGATTCAATTTCACTATTGATAGTCTCTTTCCAGAAAAGGGGCTTATGGAGTTGACATGACTTCTGCGAAGTTACTAGGTTCACTTTCTAACATATACATTAGAAAATCTGGAGTAAACGACTTTGAAGTCTTTGTCCATTTGTTGTGTCTAGGATAGATGTCATCATCTTTATCAATATATTCATTTTCTACATTATCTTGATGACTACTAGATACAATATCATAATTTCTTTTATAACAACTTGAGCCAACCACTTTATTATTAGTACGAAATATATCTTCGAAGAAATTTACATTTATAGATTCAATAATAGTATTTTACATGTATATCATGAATCTCAGATTTATGTACAAGAAATCGATATGCACTATAATTAATTTCATAACCAATGAATGTACAATTAATAGTTTTTCGTCCTATTTTAATCCTTTTAGGATCAGGAACCACCACCTTTGCAAGACACCCCCACACTTTGAGGTATTTATAGGAAGGTGTTCGATATTTTCACAATTCGTATGGTGTTTTATGTGTTCTCTTATGAGGCATTTTGTAATGAAGGTAATTTGCATAAAGCAAAGCTTCCCCCGACAAGTTTTAAGGTAAACCCGAACTTATCAACATAACATCCATGATCTCTTTTGGTGTTCGGTTTTTGCGTTGTACAATCCTATTATATTGAGCTGAGTAAAGAGCGATAGTTTGATGAATAATTCCATGTTTTGAACATAATTTTTCAAAAAGGGAATCTTATTCACCTCCTCTATCATTCCTAACTATTTTAATCTTTTTTGCTAAGTTGATTCTCAACTTTAGTTTTATAATATTCAAAAATATTTACTGCCTCATCCTTGCTTCGAAGCAAGTACACATGACAATATCTTGTGCAATCATCAATAAAAGTAATAAAATACCTTTTTCCACCTCTTGTTTGTACCAATTTTAAATCACATATATCACTATGAATTAACTCAAGAGGGTTTGTACTTCTTTTAACAGTTTTAAAAGGAATTTAGTTAATTTTGATTCCACACATATTTCACACTTGTGATTTTAGTCAATACTAAATTTTGATATTAAGTCTAAATTAGTTAATCTATGAATAATATCACAATTAAATGACCCAGTCTATCATGCCATGCATTACAAGACTCAATCACATAAATAAGCAGAAGATACCTATTTATTATTATTAATATGCATTACAATCATTACATTGAGTTTGAAGAGTCCATCGCTCAAATATCCTTACCGCACACACATACCACTCTTAGCGAGTACAAATTTGTCAGATTCAAATACAAGTTTAAATCCCTTCTTACTGAGAAAAGATCCTGAAACCAGGTTCTTTCGAATATTTAGGACATGAAGTACGTCGTTGAGAGAAGTTCCGTTCCCGAAGTCATATTGAGTATAACTTTTCTTTTTCCTAAAACCTTCGGGGTAAAAGAATTTTCCATAAAAGTTTCTTCCTCGTGATGAGAGTATTGGTAGGAACTACACATATTCTTATCAGAACATATGTGACAAGTGGGCCAGTGTCCACCCACCATTCCCGATTATTTTCCACTATGTTGACTTAAGAAACACCGACCGGTAGGCTCAAATCATTAATATCATCATAAAGGTTCTTAACTTTTATTAACATTGGCTTGTTCTGGCTTATGTTTCCTATTCCTTTGATTTTTTCGGTTACGACAATCTTTAACACAATATCTCGGCTTGTCACACATAAAGCATTTTCCATCAAATTTCTTGAAGTTTCCACCTTTAGGCCCTTTGTTTGGACCACCTTAGCTCACATGCTTCATTTTCTTGTTCTTTCTACTTTTCCCTTGTTCGAAAATATGTTCTTTGGATTCCATAGGGTTTCTTGTTTTCTTCATATATACCCGATTCTCATATCTAATCCTTAATCTCACAATTAATTCTTCAATCCTCATTTCTTTACGTTTATGTTTCAAATTATTTTTGTAGTCTTTCCAAGATGGTGAAATTTTTTCAATCATTGCAGTCACTTGGAATGACTCATTCAATTCCATTTTTCAGAGAAATTTCATGATAAATTAATTGCAGCTCTTGCACTTGATTAATGGCAGTCTTTTAATAAACCATTTTAAAGTCCACCGACAACGAATTTCTTCATTCCGAAATCTTCTATTTTGTATTTTTTTTATCCAAAGACTCACATACCTATTTGAAAGTTTTAAGAGGGTTATACACATCATATAATGTATTTTCGAGGATATAATTTTTGCATAGAAAATAACCATGTTTCCATACATCCACTGCAACAATTAGTTGCTTGTCATATACTTCCTTGGCACTCCGAGCACCATTGATGGCCTTAGGCTCAAGGGATGACAATTTAACCCGACCCGTAGAAGTCCCGCCCCTCCCCACCCTGCCCCTAATGGGGTGGGTTTTAAAGCACGATTAATGAATTAGGAACCGGTATGGGCTTTAAAAACAAATTCGTTTATTAAATGGGGCGGGTTAGGAGTCAAGTTAAATAAAACTTCCCTCCCCCCCCCCCCCCTCCCCCCCCGTTTAACTTATGCCTACATAATTACCCTTTATATGTATGTTAATTACAATCAAACCATATATATACACACACATACACACTAAAAAAAACCTTTATATGTATGTTAATTTTGTAAAAGATCTATGTGGAAACATGGATTGATAATTGAGGGATTGTCTCATATATTGAAATACGAATCATTGTAGATCTCTATGACTATAATGTAATAATGTTCATTTTACTATTTTTAAAATTAACCCAATCCGCAGGAGCCCCGACCCACCCTGTTTATTAAATGGGACGGGTTAGGAGTTAATTTAAATAAAAGTCGCCCAGCCCCACTCCGTTTGTTAAATGGGGGGGGGGGGGGGGGGTTAGGGTTTTGAAAAACCCACCCCAAACCCGCCCGTTACCATCCCTAGGCTCAAGGTTCCAAACCTTTGGTCTCTCCCTGCACTCTCAAACCTGTCGAGAGATTGTTAAATGACTCCTTAAAATCATTAAGGAATTTAGCCAAGTTCAACGTTGTTAAACAAAATAAAATTTAATGCTGCCAACGTTTGGAATCAGTCCCTTTGAACTTTTTGAATTTTTCACCATGTCCAACATTAGTTGGTATAACCGCAATGCGCAATGCAGAAGTAGATGCCATTTATATTTTAAACATAAATAAATATGCGTTTTAACAGGATATGTGAGTGGATAATTTTATTGATATAATTATACAAATTTTTTAATAATAACTTTTTGATAATTTTAAGAAAACAATACTAAACAAATTTTCTGAACAACAGAAATAACATGAAATGTATATAAATAAATTTTATAGCATGCAACTAATAGATTATATTTTCTAATTGTAGGAAAAATTTTTCTTTCACACAAAAACATGTACAGAATGTGAAAACAATAGTCTTTGGAACACGAAAAATTAATTTCGTAACATAAATATTATTATGAAAATATTTCTGTAATTAATTAACATGGAAAATCATTGTGAAAATTTATAACAGTACATTTTTTTTGTCTTACAATTGTTATAAAAAATGATTATCTAATTATATTGCAAAAGTATAAACATAAAGTAATGCAGAAACAATAATCTTAAATAATCATATAAACTCTAAGTAAGAATAAATGCAAAATATATGATTGAGGCAAGTGTTGGACACCCTGTCGTTAAGATGAAATTCGCCATGCACTGGTTCTCGATGGACTCAACGACAATAGTCTCCTAGGATACTACAATCTCACTTGTAGTAATAGCACTCCAAATTGCAAGTCTCTTTTTAACCAATGGTACAGAACTCTCAAAATGATGTGAACCGAATGGTCTAAGCAGAAGACATGTTTTTTGTGTAAGAAAAAATGTGATTAAGGACTGATCAAAGCCACTTATTTATACTAAATAAGTGGCGGTTAAAAAAGGGTTGAAAATATCCCAACAGTTGACTGTTGGGATAAAACCGAATTTTAAACAGTCAATAATGAAAAGAAAAGAAAAAATGGAATAAAAAATGTGTCGAAAATAAATAAAAGTAACCCAAAAAAAATAATAGAAAGCCCATTAAAATTGGACCAATAAGTTAAGCCCAAGGCCCACGAGCCGATCCGGAGCGGTCGGGTGACGGCGCGCACATGTGGGCTTAGAACTCATAGTGAGAATAAATGCAGAATATATGATTGAGGCAAGTGCTGGACATTTTGTCCTTAAGATAAAATTTGTCCTGCATTGGTGCTCGACGGACTCAACCACAATCGTCTCCCAGGATACTATAATCTCACTTGCAATGATAGACCTCCAAATTGCAAGTCTCTTTTGAACCAATAGTACATAACTCTCAAATTTATGTGAATTGAATGGACTCAGCAGAAGACATGTTTTTTATCTGTAAGAAAAAAAACGGGATTAAGGACTTACCTAATTAAAAAACGATTAAAAAAATCCCAACGATTGATTGTTGGGATAAAATTGAATTTTAAACAATCAATAATTAAAAAAAACATAAAATGGAATAAAAAATGGGCCTAAAATAAATAAAATTGTCCAAAAAATAATAAAAGCCCATTAAAATTGGCCCAAAAAGTTAAGCCCAAGACTCACGAGCCGAATGGGTTGGGCGGCGACGCACACATGTGGGCTTGCAAGTCAAACCACGCCCATGCAAATTCTCCCTCCTTCAAAGAGTTGAAATACCCCAATGGGCACCAAGCCTTTAAATCAAAATGAGTCATATTATACTACTTTCATTTTTCACATTATTTTTATGTGGGACAAGAGCTTTAACATAACACTTTAATCGAGTTTCACGTTCCAACTGGGTACTTTTTGCTACAATTTCTCATTCATTAATTTATAGTTTTATGCATGTGAGTATACCACGTTATACTACTCGTGGATGAGAATGCGTTATTACTTAGAACCATCTCGAAAGATGCGTGGGTCCCATATTGCACCGACCCTAAAGTTGATGAAAATCAAATTTTGTTAACTCAATTAAATACCATAAATTCTAACATTTAGTGCATAAGCATACTATTTCTTAAAAATAATTTGCGAAGTACAACATATACATTAACATAAACGATATATATTAAAGCGGATGTACTTCAATATCAAAAACTATGTTAGTGGGCTAGAGCTAATTTTTTTTATTAATCTAGACTTTTTAATAAGGTTCCCATAAATCAATAAGATAAACCTGATTACTACTAATCACTGTTCTAAAATATCCGCCTAGGCTTAAGGCTTGGGAGAAACGTCCCGCCTTAAGTTTTTTACGCTTTATTCTTGGTAAAACCCTTACGACACACTTTTTTCTAAAAACAACAATGCTTTACTGAAACGATATCGCCTTTTAAAGAATTTTTTTACTAACCGGACCATTATCTCATCCAAAATAATCAAATAGTATTTTAATTTGCATATATTCAGACATATTTTTATGATATGTGCAATTCTAGTATTTTGATAGCCTTGTTATGGTTAAAAAATATTAAAATATATTAAGAAGGCCTAAACGCCTTTTTACACCTAAGCCCCGCCTAGGCTTATAAGGCTTAAGGCTTGGCCTTCACGCCTCGACCACGCTCCGCGTTTTTTAGAATCTTTCTACTAATTATACCTATCAAATTATGTTCAACAATTATACCTGACAAATATGTTCGACTAGAGTTTGAATATGCTTTTTTACACGATAAAAATTATTACTCGTTTATATTACAAGTTCCATAAAACACGAACACTGCTCGAGATGCTCTCTTGTCAGGTTTACTAATATACTAATGATGATCATAAGCAAACGTCGACGGTGGAACCACCTCTCAATGGACCTTTTTAGCATATGATGTAACTTCATATTTTTACTTTCAAAAATGCTATTGGAACAGAATTTTTTATCGAAAGTATAGATACCGAATTAGGTGGAGGGTTTCTATTGGTTAGTTTGTGGGGTCCACGCCAGTGGGATAAGAAAATCGATCAATAGCACGCTGCCACGTGTGTTTTCAGTCAAAATTTATGTCAAAAATTCGGGTCCAATGGAAGAACTCTTTTACTTTCTCACGAAAATAAGTCATTTGTCTTTTCTCCTATCAAAATTGACCAATCATCATTTAATCTTCACTCCAAGTGCCTACTAAGCTACCACAAAGAAGGAAAAAGAGAAGGCTGATTAATATTACAGGAAGGGTGTTCTTAAAAGCATGCACTTTCCTTTTCCTCTTAACACGCCAATTTACGATTTTATGCATTATGTGATGTGAGGGAAACAAAATTTAGACGTCTTCAGCAGAACTCTTATAGTAATTTCCCGTTGATTAATGATTTATATTCATTTTTTTATAACTCGTTCACATATAAAACTCTATATTAGTAAAATGTTTGGCCCACTAACTATCATTTAAAACTAGAAGAAATGCAATTCTCATATTTCTGTGTCCCCAAAAAATAAATCTAAATCATGAGTTCATATCAAAACAATGTTGAGCCACTTTCTAAAAATTTGGCAATTTTAACAACGCAGCATAATTACTCTTATTTAAAAAAATATGGAAACCCAAAAAATCCTCAAAACTCGTGTAGAAGACAACTACCTCTCTATGTAGGTTTTGTAACCGTAATACAAGTTTGCATATTAATGCAAACTCCATTTTGAATTAGAATGCTCATTTGAAGTTGGTTTTTCTTTTCAACCAAAAAATAAGTTTAACATAATAGATAATGGGCTTACATAGAGTCTGTATTGTGTTCCTAATTGACTCACTATCCGATCCTTATCGGATTTATTTCGTTGTAGAAATTGGACACGAACATGACACAACCCCATAGTGAAATTAATTATGAAAGACCGCGTCAATTTCGTATCAATTTCATATCGGTACTTGTCGTGTTATCGTTTTATTTCCAAAATTTAATTTAAATTAGACTTAATTAAATCTACATATGATTTTTATTTTGGAACGTTCGTCCTCAAAATGGTACGTTGGATTGAAATGCAAGCAATACTAATATTTAACGGACTGTTTGGAGATGATCTGTAATATAGTCAATTTAATTTAGGTCTAATTTCATATGGTCCACAAAAAAACAGACATTTTGTTATCTTGTATCACTTCATGATGGATGAACTTTTACTTAAACCAATAATCTAAATCTAAGTCCCTCTTCTTATCCTCATCTGTTTTTGTAGAGTTAGTCAAAATCTGAGTAATTATTAGTTCCATTTCAGGTTTGGGTTCAAAGAAAAGTTTGTAGTTTATATGCAACATAGTCCTTTAAATGTCTTGCGCACAATCTATACAATCTATAGAGTGTAGCAGGGGCGGATTCAGCCCCGGCCGAAGCCGGGGGCCGTCCCAGTTCAACTTTTATAAAAAAAATTATATATTTATTTATAATTTTGTTTATATTTTGGATTTGTTTATATTTTATTTATATAAATTTGTTCATAGAGATAGAGATATGTTTATGTGTTTGTTTAGCAAAATAAAATATGTGTTTTCGTTTATATGTGTTTAAATTTATAATGAAGATTAAAATTAAAATCCCTAGAATCTATTATTGTGAAATTTAGTTTATAATGTAAAATTAGTCTGAAATTAAATTAGATTTAGTGTGAATCTATTATTTTGAAATTAAATTAAAGTTGTTGTAAATATAGGAAGTCAATGGAGAAATTTTTTAAACGGAAAAGAGGAGACAACACACCACCGTATCCGAAGCTAAGGTTCAACCACATTCAAAACAGAAAAATTTAGGAATCCAAATTTAGTTAATTAATACCTCAACATTTTTACGGTTAAAAATTGCAAAAATATAAGTAAAAACAACCCAAAAAAACGCCCCCGAACCAATATAGTGTAGAGATATATTTTGTGTGAAAATATAGTGTATTTCTATTTATCTTATGAATGTTTAATATAAAATACTAGTTCCTAAGTTTCCCACATTTTAAGTGAGAAATAAAACGATGAAATTATAAATTGAGACAATTTTTTGTGACCAACGTCTAAAATCATTGTTCCAATATATAAAAAATAAAAAGTTTGATCGGACATTTGATGATACATTACATATAATTTTTGTCCTAATAATTATCAACCCGCAATAATTATATGCAACAATCAACAACTTTCCAAACTCAGAAAAATTTAGTAATAGTCAAAATATCATTTTTACCCCTTATTTATAAGATAAGAATATTTATTTAACTACATGTATAAGCATAGAATATAAAACTTCATCAACTACTCATAAATCATCAATATTCAAAATTACAATTAACAGATAATTTTATGGGTTATTTGCAATTTGAGGTGCCTTCGTTCTTCCTTATCATTGGTTGGGTGTCATTCTTTATTGATAAAAACAAAAAACAGTATTTTTTTTCTTTCTCATTGGAGTTTTTTTTTGGGTTAATTAAACGCGCATCCTAATTTTGTCACGTGAGTGACTTAAACTCCATCACGTGCTTGGATTTAACCCTAAGTCACGTTTTTTGGGATTATTGTTACGAGAAGTCCTTTTTATCGTTACGGAACCCAGAATTTGAAATATGTTTACTGTTTTGCCCTTTTCAAACTTCGATTCAGAGAGTTTTTGGTAGTTTTTGTGTGATCGACGTTTTTCCTTAGAAATCGATTCAAGGTATCGAAGATTACTGCAATTCAAAGTCGTTTTTTAGAAATTGGAGGCAGATCGTGTGTCGGTTTGTGATAATTGTGTCAATGTTATGCAAGTTTATGTCAATTTTATGGTTTTATTCATTTTCATTGTATATTTAGGTTAATAAGATGTAATTGATGTTTTTTTTTAAAGGATTCTGTTTTTAATTTTTTTATTTGCAATTGCGTTGTTGATATGATGCAATTGTCTTGATTTTTTGTTCTATTATTTTTGTGAAATGTGTATTGAAACCTTTTAGTTAATTGCAATATCATTTTGTGATTGAATTTGTAGGAGACATATAAATTTGAGCGCCTCTGTTCATATTTATTTGTTAATAAGATTTGTGTAATGCAATGAATTTATCTGATTTGATGTATTTGCCATATGAAACCATTATCAGATAACAATGTGAATTTATCTATTTGAAAGTCCACATATGAGGAGGTTTTTATTAACAGTTTTGTAGTTTAGATGCTGAAATTTTTAAATATGAATTAAATCAGATTCATTTTGTAGTTCATATGTGATGATATAGTGTTTTTATTGTTTTGTAAGTGTTATGGATTTTCTCATGTTGTTGATGTTGAAATTTGGAGAAAAAAGTTGTTTGATGAAGTGTGGGAGGACTACACGATTTGATGATTTGATTGGTCATATATGCACAAAATGGAAGGAGTTATCTGCTGAAATTGTTGGTTTGAGTTATAATCTGCCCGGGCATTCGTTTTGTGCATTGGATGGCGAGTTGGATTTTGAAAATTTGATGTTTTATTGTGAGTCTCATTCAGTTCGAAGTATTGATGTTTCTGTGTCAAGTAAGATAATGGTTGAAAGGCATGGTGAATTGACGAGTGGTAGTGGTAGTTGTGTTCAATCCTATGTTGAGAGTGACACAGATTATGAAGTCAGTTGGGTCCATTCTTTTTCCAAACATGGAGAGAAGGTTTTGATGACTGCTGGTTGGTCTAAAGGTTTAAGTCATGTTGGTCAAAGGTTTGAAGGAGGTGTTATTGAATTTCGGAGAGTTTTGTGTATGTTTTCAATTGAGATTGGGTTTAAGTTTCGTTATGTAAAGAATGACAATGTTAGGATAACAGCTGAATGTTTTTACAAGGCTAGTACTGGGTGTGGATGGTATGTTCACGGTCGTGTAGAGAAGGGCAATTCGTTTTTCTATGTAAGGGATCTTCTAAATGAACATACGTGTGGCTCTGCATACAAGACAACGAAACATCCAAGGATTAGTTCAGAACTTGTAGCATGTCTTATTGTTGAGGAGATTAAAGGACGTCCCCTTACGCGGCCCGTGGATATCATTTATTACGTGCAAAACAATTATGGATTGATTATCAATTATCATCTTGCATGGTGGGCTGTTGAGAGAGCTAAGCAACAAATATATGGTGATCAATCAGCATCATTTGATAGGCTTCGATGGTATAGGGAAGCATTATTGAGTTCTAATCCAGGTAGCATATTTGAGATTGATTATGATGATGATTCAGGACGGTTTAAAAAGTTATTTGTGTCATTCCATGCATGCATTGAAGGATTTAATTTTTATCGTCCTCTATTGTTTCTTGATGGCACATTTCTGAAATCCCGATATAAAGGAATTCTTCTTGCGGCTACAGGAAAAAACGGAAATCAAGGTATACACTATTTTGTTTTGTTCATAGTAAATTTATCTATTTCAGTTTATATTCTTGTTTAATATAAATTTCATAATTTTTTTGATCAGGAATGTTTCCATTGGCAATTGCTATTGTTGATTCTGAAACAGAAGAAAATTGGGAATGGTTTTTGGAGAAGTTATCACATGTTACATCTTCACGTGTTATTAGTTTTATATCAGATAGGAATAAAGGACTTCTGAAATTGGTTCCGAAAGTTTTTCCGAAATGTTTCCACTTTTATTGTTTGCAACACTTGAAGAACAACCTTAGAGACCATTTATCCGGTTCATTTTCAAAGCCTGTGAGGGACAATCTTGTGAACATGTTTCGGAATTGTGCATATGAATCAAATCAATTCAAATTTCACCAAAAACTATATTTGTTGCTTAAAGAAGGATCCGATCCAATTCGGAAGTTCTTGCAGACTTTGAATAGGGAAAATTGGACGAATTCGTATTTTGAAGGTCAGAAATATGGTGAAATGTATTCGAACGTTGCGGAGTCGTTTAATTCATGGATCCGTGAAGGTCGTCATTTGCCGATAATGGAGTTGGTTGATTATATTAGAGGGCAGATTATGAAGATGATGGCTGACCGTAGGGAGATTGCTAATAGATGGAATGGATGTTTATGTCCTGAAATTGACAATCGAATTGCTAATTTGTTAAAAGAAGGTAGGAGTTGGAGAGTTACTAAAGCATCTGAATTTGTCTTTGAGGTTCATTCGAAGGACAGTGTTATGGTTGATCTGTTGAAAAGAACTTGTTCCTGTTGTCAATACCAAGTGAATGGATTTTTGTGTGCTCATGCTGCTGTTGCTATTCAAAAGTCAGGGATGGATTTGAATAGGTTCATTGATAAGTTTTTCAGCAAGGAATATTTTGTTCAATCTTATAGAGAAGTGATTTATCCTGTTCCTACATTTGAAAGGGATGACGAATCTGATACAGAAATAATCATTAGTCCACCTAGTGCGAAGCGGATGGCTGGGAGGCCAAGAAAAAAGAGGATTGCTTCTCGTGGTGAAGAAAAGAGAGAATTTAAGTGCGGGACTTGTCGAAAAGTAGGACATTACAGAAAAAGTTGTCCTGGATTTGTAGATAGGGAGAGTTTTATATTACCTTTACAAAATTTTGTGTAGTTAATTGGATTATATATGTTTTCATATTTTGAAATGTGAATAATAGTATGTTACTGTTTTCTTATATTGGTTTTATATTCTTGCTTGGTTTGTTTAACTGCATATTAAATTTCAATAATTTAATATGTAGATTTATTAGCTGAGTATGTAGATTACAGAAACACATTTTGCTGTTATACAAAATGTAAGTAAATTGTTTTTTGTCTTTTAGTTAGTGTGTTGTGTTCAAATGCGAAAAAACAATATAGTTTGCAAAAGAAAATCTGTAAATTATTAGGCTTCCTAGATATGAACAACTTCGTTTTTTCTTGTACCTCACGTTCCAGCGTCCCAACATATCTGTCCTTGCTTTGCAACTTTGGCATGTTCAGATTCAAGGCTAAAGGATTACAATATAGTTCTTTACTTTTGAAGGTTTATGGTGGGTTTGTTCAGGTGGTGGTTTAGGTTGTGGCCATTGACAGTAGGAGGTTGTGGATGTTAATGGCAGTGAAGATGCTTGACATGGAGCAGAGGTCCTTTAGTCATTGCGACATGTGGAAATGATAATGGTGATTAATTTAGGTTGATTTGGTGTTAAAATTTGAATTTTTTGAAGTTTTTTTTTTGGGTTTTGAAAATTGATTTGAGGTTTATTTCTGCAGATTTTCAAGAGTAAATTTAATGGCAGCAGAAGTCCAACATTAAATTGCTTAAACAAGGAGATCAAAATTACAATGCATTTCAGTCTGCTGTCAAGGCCAATCAGGCTGCTGTAGCAATTCATATATAAATTCTATGAATTGCTATATCATGGAATTCTAAAGATGTTTAAAGCACTTTTGTAGAGCACTTTTAAGAAACATGGGAGGCAGAAACAACAGGAATAAGTAAAATTTATCAGTGTGACATTAATACAGTAAATTTATCAGTTTGAGTTTAATAGAGTGAATTTATGTCAACTAGATTAGGAATAAGTGATCATCACATGGAAATGAAACAATCGTTGAATTGTAACAATGTTCATTTTTATAGTGAACCCCAATTATGAACGTGTTGCAATATTGTAAAATTGGCAAAATATAAATATCAAATAATGGGAATATTTCATTTTCATTTGTTTGTGTAGTACCTTTGGAGTACAAAATTTATTTTACTCAAATAAGTTGCACTAACATTCAGAATATCTATTCAATATTAATCTTCAAACACATTCAAAATGATAATCTTCATTTAACATAGCTTGTGGAAATATGACAAAATTTGCTGCTGCTAACAAACTTACAATGCAGCATTCCATCTTCAATCCAAAACAGTTGTAGTAGTGTTTATACTAAAGCTAATACATTCATTAAGTACAAGTGCCAAAGCCAAAAATCTGTTTTCATCAAACTTTCAAAATGACTTCATTCATTTACAAGTCATCAATTTTTTGACCCTGCGCCAGAAGTTGCTTTATCATCAATGATCGTACAAAGCACATGTGATTCCTTTTTATGTCCGTTAAAATTGATTTTCTCTCGGACAACTTCTTCATGATGTAGGATACAATTACTCCACAATCAAGCCTATAAAAAAGAAAACAGTTCATTAATTACTAATATAGTGTCAATTTAATGATACGTAAATAAAATATATTGGATAGATGTTTACGTATTGGGGTCTTGTTGTGGGCAATTTGCAATTGTGTTCATGTCGCATTTGAATCTTTTTCTGGTCAAACCATTTTCCTTCAGCTTGATAAATTTGGCTTCATCGCTAAGCAGGGTCTTTCTCCAATGTTGCTCAACATAGTCTCTGTAAAACAACAAAAACAAATTATTAAAATTTGTAATTATTGTAACATAAATAGAAAGTACTAAAATAGTTGGATAATATGTTAACAAGTGAGCCAAAAAGTGAAATAAATAGCAAAGAGTAAACAATGAAATTTTTGGTAGTTGAAATGAAGAACAACAAAAGAAATGTAGGTCAAAGACAAAAATTAATCAATTATTTATGATGTTTTGGGGACTCAAAGGCAGGCTAATGAACTATGATAAAACAAATTCGGCCCAAAGTTCATATCACTAAAAATATAAAAGTCATGATTTCTTGGAACCAACTGCATATGGAACTGCAATTTTATACACCCATCTTACTTCCAAATTTCATCTCTAAGTGTTGGAGTGGATGATTTTATCTGCGACCTGAAATTGGCATTTAATATTCTGATACAACTATCTAAATATTGCAATAGAAAATTTGTCTTCATGCCACATTATTGAGTTCATTGTGAAGAATAGAAGAATCAATTCTTTCAAAAGAGACTATAATTTGTCTTAACAGTTAAAGAGACTGAAGAATTATTATAACAGTCGATGACGTACTCCTGAAGGAAGCAAAAAATTATGAAAACAGTGTCAACATGTAATGTTAAAGATAAACCAAAATTTCTAATGATAATTATAAACAAATCATTTAATTATATGTACTTACCACTGCAAATGCATCATCCATGTAATGGTTTTGCTTTAAATTTATTGGAAGCATTGAATTGAAGTGCATCCATTGACCTTCCTTTGTGTCCAATACAAGCAACGTCCAATGGAATGGAGTTTTGTCATTTTTATTCTTTCCCGAGTTTATGGGAAAGAATAAGTACCTGAAATGATATTATGTCATATATCATTAGCAACAAGTAAATAAAAGTATTTAGAAATATATACATATAACTAGAAAATTAAGGTACATACTTGCAATTTGTCACTTCATTCAATACATCGTCAACCACATATTTTGTCGAAGGCATTTTATCTCGTATCAAAGGCTGTTAATATGAGTTTGGTAAAATTATAAGAAGTTTGTCTAATAGATCAACATAAATTATTAAGCAATGAAAATAAATATATACCCAAGCCATTGAACTGAAAAAATGGTCTCGTTCCCCGAATTGCTTTTGTGAAGGTGACAATTGAGCTGTAGCTTCCATGATTCTTTGATCATGTTCCAAAACCATCATGTATGCATCTATAACCTGAAATTACATTTCAAATTAATTGATCAATTATTTACAAATACAGTAGATAACAAGTGTAGTAAATAGACATTGATAAATTTATCTTTTCCTTACATTGTCCCGTAAAGGCCCCAAGTCTATGAGTTGTTGTATGTCAGAAAAAGTAACCCCACCCAACCTTGACTCCTCATAAATGATTGCCCTGAATATTGAATTAAAATATTATTAGGATTAGTAATGTACATGGTCATTTAATACTCCATAACAAATAATAAAAATAACATTTCATTAACATGAATTTACCCTGGACCACTTTTCTTATACAACAATTGAAGAATGAAAATAATTGTTGGTGGTAACCATTCAACAACTGGATTATTAGACGGAAAGGTGAGGTTCTTGAATGTTGATTTCACAGGTGATGGTGAGTTCAACAAGTCAATATTGATTGGGGATGTTTGACTTGTTTGAATATGTTGGCCTTTGGATGCCCTTGTAACTCTTCCAATTTGTTGATATTCGTAATCTTGCACCTCCTTCTTTTTTCTGTCTTTCTTGTTTTTTATTTTCACCACCATTGAGTTTGCTTTCTTTGCTGAATCCACTTTCATCATATCGAGATCATCAATCTCTTCATGCTTTCTCTTTGTATTCTTCGATCTTTGACTTTGGTCAGCACTTTCAAAATTAAGTGCTACTGGACTCGCTTTGTCAGCTGGGGTTTCGTGTACCGACAGCTGTTTGATTCTTTGTTCTTCTTCTCTTTTCTCATACATCAAATTTATCTGTTTCTCCAATGTTGCATTCTCCTCCTTCTGCTGTTGAAGCTGTTTCTTTAAAATTTGAATTTCAGTTTTCTTTTTCTGAAGCTTTTTTTCTGTTCGTTTTTCTTTCTTCACTCGAATTTTGAAATCTTTCTTCATCACTTTTAATTTTGCCTTCATATCTCTCTTCTCTACCCTAATTTTTTTGTTTTTTTCTTTCACATTCTTCAATTCCTCTATATTTTGTTGAGCATCATCACGGAATTTGATGAGAGATTGAATTTCAGCATCTGTTAGATGATGATCAGACAGGTAATCTGCAGCAAACTCTTCGGTTAAATCACCTAAATGTCTAGCATCTCTCGTATCAGTATCAACAAGCTGTTCGTCGTCGTTTTCAACATTTGCTTCAACTGGTGATGCATCATCTTTTTCTGCAGATTCGTCCATCGCTGATGTTGGTGCTTTCCCTATCAATTTCACCTCTTCTTCTGTTCGAATCAACTGTGCTTTTATGACCTAGATAAAAAAAAATACTGTTGTTTATAAGTTAAATTATCACATATGTATATGATATAACAGTTTCTTCAAAGAATATATTAGTACCTCTGATTGAAGAAGTGTTTCAACAGGTCTTTTTTTCATCGCCTTGTTTAATTCTGGGAGGTTCCACTTGACAAAACGAGGATATTGAATTGATTTTTGAGATTTCAACAGTGTTGTATGCTCGCAATACCAGTACTACAAAAGTTGAAAATATAACAATTTAAATCATTTATGATATACAAATTTTATAATGAACAAGGATATGAAATAGAAAATATATATTAGTGTATTTTGTCACTTACAAGTAGTAAGGGCACACAACCAGAAACCTTCTCTGGCTGTTTGTCAAAATTCCTGTAGATAGAAGACATCAATGTATCTAGTATCAAACTTGACCAATTTAAGTTTCTCATCTCCTCGAGATTTTCCGTGTACTTCACTGCTGACCACTTCACAGTATTCCCAGTTGATGTGAAGAAAAGAGTTGCAAACAAATATAGACATAACAACGTTGCTACATCTCTTCAATCTTCTACTTTGTTTCCTTTAACTGCAGTGTTCAACTCTTTTTGGATAGCTGTGGCATTGATTATAGTAACATCTCTAAACCTTCTTCTTACAAATGGTGTGTCAGGCTTGAACCCATATCCCATATTTACTTCTTCTGTTCCGATCGGTATTCCAAATATGAGAGATACATCATTGATTGTCATTCGAACCAACTGTTTTCCAATTCTAAATCCCTTATTTTGGATATCATAACACTTTATCAAGGATATGACACTATGGTCATATTTTCTACAGTCTTCTTTTGTAACAGCTTTGGTCAAAAAAGCATTAAAAATTCCCCAAAAAGAAGTTTTTTTCAATTCCTTCTTATGGCAAGGCTTGAGCTTAAGGTCTTGCAACAAGCGAGCAATTCCTAACAAATTCGATCGAAATTGAAGATATTTTTTCGCGCAGGCCTTTGAGGTTGTTGCAAGTTCATTTCTCTTATTCTCCTTCTCAATTGGCTTCTTAGCTGGTTTTTTTGCAGACTGAGTATCGTCGAAGTCCGTGTCACTCAAAAGTCTAAAAGTTGGTTGATCAGCTGAATTTTGAACTTTTTCTTTCCCTTTTTTTATCTTTTGGAGTTGATGATCTTTACTTCTTCTACTTGTTGATCTTGTAGATCTTGAACAATAATTAAAAAGATATAAGTAAGAATTATATCTAAGTTTGAAATAATTTTTAGTATGTGAATAAATATGTACACAAGTGTGTAAGAAAAATTAATAACATTACGAATATGCAAGAAAAGTTTATCTTGTATGTGATGCCATACAAGTATTATACACATTCTAGGAAAAACATAGATAAATTTAGTAAAAACTTTAAGAACTGTGAAAACCTTTAAAATGGTTGTATGTATATATATAATTTCGGTAATAAGTTAAATGCATACAGTGAAGATAAACAAACTGTTTCACATAACCATTGCAAGTCTTTTATTTATTGTGGTCCGCGCCAGCGGCATCACAAAGCAAAACATCATAGGCATTGAACTTGTTAGGCTAAGTATATTTAAACATTCGAACATTATAAAACGTTGTGTATATTGAAGGAAGAACATAGATAAATTTACTAAAATCTTTATCAAGTGTTGTGTGCTAATAACTTAAATGCATATGCTGAAAATAGTTAAATTAATTCCGAAAATCTATTCAAGTCTTTTATTTGTTGTGGTCCATGTCAACGGTATCTCGATGGAATGAATTGCAACCAATAACAAAGAAAATTAAATTTAATAAAAAATTTCACAACTTTTAATGATGTTCTTTTTATGCACATTAAATGATGAAGATTACCTATTGTATAAGCAATAAAGTTCAATATTATTCTATTTCGTCAAAATTTTTGTACATATCATGGATAGTTACATATTGTTTTAGTTGGCATTCAACTTATTATGGTATGTATATTTATACATTCAACCATTTTAAAAGTTTTTCCACATTCAAGGAACAAAATAGATAATTTTCTAACATCTTTATCAATTGTTGCGTACAAAGCCTTTCACAACTTTTAATTATCAAGACTACTATATAATGGAGACTACTATATAATGCTAATAACTTAAATGCATATCGTGCATATCATGAATGATCAAGACTATTATATAATGGAGACTACTTTTTTTTATTGTGGCACACAGTTGTGGTATCTCGTTGGCCTGAATTGCAACAAATAAAGGGGAACATTAGTATATGCAACAAAACTTTAAATTTGATAAAAACTTTCAAAACTTTTATTTATGTTCAAAATAAAACCTTTAAACATTCAAGGAAGAACATAGATAAATTTACTAAAATCTTTATGAAGTGTTATGTGCAAATCCTTTGAAAATGGTAATAACTCAAATGCATAAGGTCAAAGTAAATAAATTGTTACCCAAAATATTTCATTGTTCTCATACTTCTTCTTTAGCCTCCTTAAAAAAAATTCACATTAGTACTAAGTGAGTTCCAAAATTTTTTTTCAAATAAAAAATAAATAAGAGTGCACTCTTTTTAGCTATAAGCCAACCATTTCAATAATATAGGAATAGTTCTAATGTTAACTAATAAAGAGAAGAATTGTACCTTGAAGTTGATGAAATTATTGGAACTTCCAACTTGTTCCCTGTTTTATCCTGATCCTCATGATTCATAGAACTTCGTGTACTCACCATTTTTTTAATCCTTGCAAAACAATAAGAAACCTTTTTATTAAGTGTAAATATATCTAAGTTTATATATACATTTCCTAATAAGTTAAATGCATATGCTGAAGATATATATAATTTTGCTAATAAGAGAGACATTAGTATGTGCAACAATGATTGACAAAACACAGATAAATTTAATAAAAATTTCACAACTTTTTATGATGTTCAAAATAAAATTTGTATGCACATTCAGTGATGAAGATAGATAGATTAGGTAATGCATAAGTCTATTTACTCTTGATATTTCTACATATCATGCATAGCTACATATTGATTCGTTAACCAAACTATCATATCCATTCAATTGATTATACGAAAATTATAAAGGTTTTGCAGAGTTAATGAAGAGCATAGATAAATTTACTAAAAACTTTACCAACTTTTATTTGCAAAGCCTTTATAATGGTAATAACTTAAATGCATAACCTGACGATAGAAAAATTGTTTCCCAAAATGTTGCTTTGTTCATATCTTCTTTTTAAGCCTCATTGGCTTCGACAACACCTTGTTATTGTTCACATCAACATGCATCGACTTCTTGATAAAATTATTAAAATGCAGCATATTGGCAAATGGGTCAAACTCGTTTATTGCGGTATACTCAATCATATCCTTTAAAAGCGCAATGTTATCTTTCTTAGTCCATGTTCTCTGAAATATTTGTTTTTTCGCGTCATTGAAATTATCACTGGGTGTCAATTTTTTGGTAGATTGACTATCCATGTTTTTTGTTCATAAATTTACTTTCTATTGCAGAAATTTATATAACACTCAACATAGATAAATTTTCTAAAAATTTTACCAACTTTCAAAGCTCTTCAAAATTTTCAATTATGAACATAGATAAATATACAGTTGTGAACTTAGATAAATTTGCTTGATCAGTGCATTTTTAAATGCCAACAAACTATTTTTTGTAAGGGAATACGAAAGTTCTAAACACTAACAAAAACTAAAGCTGTAAACACTAACAAAAATTAAACATCTACAAAGCATAATGTAAGTAAGAACTTAGTTTAATTTAAAACCTAACATACTATTGTGTGTTGTGTGTGTAATAGGAAGTGTAATAGATATTGAATCACTTGAGAAATGATGAAGTCCCAAACGTAAATCCAAAAGATGAACGATTTCTCAAATTAGGGTTTAAACACTAATTTAAACCCTAACAATAGGAAACCATAAGAAACCCGTTCAGGATGAAACCATCATTTCAACATATTTTTTGTTACGAACTGTAATGCAGGTATCAAATCACATGAAAATGATCAACGCACCTATGTAATTTGAAAAGTGGATGAACGGTTGGTGGAAATTTTCCCAAATGTACGCACTGTTTGAGCTTTCAATGTGGATACAGTGATTAAAGTGATGGAATTTGATAATTGTGAACGGATTTGGGAATCAAATTGCAGAGAAATGAATCGACGTGCAGATTTCGTGTATTTGTGGTTTATGTATTCCTGAGGGTAATTTTGGGCAAATAAAAGAAATCGGTTAGTTTCTTGGACGGACACGACTACATGACACGTTTTAACGCGCGTGGGACTTAATGCATCTCTTAGTGCGCGTGTGGGATCTACAAACATATCTCCCTTTTTTTTTCTTCCTTTTCGTCCCCTTTTTCATATATTTGGCACGATCTACATCATCAAAAAGAAAAATGAAAGACATATCACAAAACAATAAAGAAATAACAACCTACATTAACACAAAAGACAAATTTAAGACCCACTCATAATGTTGTCTTAAAAAATATAAATAATCATAGGAAAAAAACTTCATATATTATCATTATCAGTCTGATTAAAGTAATTTTCAATATAAGTTCTATGTTTATATAATAAAAAAAACTCATTATTAAACTTTCTATAAGTCTAGATTCAATAAAGGGAACACAAAATGCGGCATACTTGCAGTGTTTAAACTTTAAATTTAAATGCTTGCATAGCCCCCCAAAACATTAAAGACTTTTTGAAACTCCCTCTCCCTCTCCCTCTCCCTCTCTCCAACCACAAACCAATATATGACATCCATAGAGTTTCATGGCTGGAAAGAGTACTTTTGTTGTATGTAAGGGATGACTTTATTAGTATCGAATGTTGACACAAAAAGTTGGAGTGGATCTTTGAGACAGTATTGTAAGGCGTTAAATATTGTTTTGAAGTTTAAGACAGACGCGTTTGACTTCACTATATTTATAGAGGGCCAAACTCCCATGTTTGTTACTCACTAAACTAATACATACAATTGGTAAACATGTGTGTGTATAATAACATAGACATGTCTACAATTTATATGCATTAATTTTCCATTTTTATAAAAATTGAATTTAAAAACAAATTACCAAACACGTATCAATACTTGAAAATGAATTTTTTTTAATTGTATTTAAGTACAACTTTTAAATTCAATGTTCTATATACATAACCAAACGAGCCTAATCTAACTAAAATTTTGATATCTCCCACTCTCTCAGATCAAAAATGACCTTCTAATTACCAAGAAGTCGTCGATAGCTGTTTAAGAAGGCGAAAACCTTGTCATATTTGTATTCATTCTTGTAGCTTACGTTTTGTCTTTGGTTTTGCTAGCGCAAGTGGCGTTGATGAAAATGCCATTATTTTATCGATTATTTAACTTTAATAGATTACTAATCTATGATTTTAGGCTTTAATACAACTTTTTAAGTTTGTTAGGGCTTAGTACATCTTTCTTCCCTAAATGTTACCAGAGATCACCTTTTGTGGCAAAACTTCCATATTTAGCGGTGAAAATGTATTAAATTTAATAAATTGATAAAGTTGTATTAAAGTTTAAAATTAAAGATTAGTAATATATTATAGAAAAAAAAACCTTATTTTATTTAGTTATGGTATTTTTATGAATAATAATAATAATACTCATCCATTTTTATGTTACTTAGTGGAATGGTGTAATACCTCTTTATGTGCGAGAGGGTTTCTTGGAATTTGATTTAGGAAGCATTTGAATCTTACATTCTCATAACAGAAATCTAAATCTTTTAATTAATTCATTTGTGTTTAATGAATGATAAAGATGGACAAGTCTTTGTCTAGGTCCTAAATTTATCATACATGATAAGGAGCTACTTTGGTGTGGTTGCACCTCAAAAATCATTTTCCCTCAACTCACGAAACTGTGCATTTCCTCAGCATTTTCCACTGCATTTCGAAACACATGATGTCAGTTTACATTTGCTTTACCGGTTTGTTTGAATGTATTGTTTTGACGTATCAAAACACTAACCAGCCATGGAAGGATATTTCTACTAAATCTCCGTGGGTCTTACCCGTTTTTTAGTGGTCTTTGATTCCTAGAGTAATTAGCCAATACATTTATCTCACAACAAACTTTAAACGGCTAAATGAAATACGATTAATAGAGGTAATTTTTTTGATAGAGTTACCTAAATCGCCGCCTCACCAATATTTATAAAAATCACCTCATCCCACCAATTTTTAACAAGAATATTTATATAGGTTCATAATTTATTAACATCATTTTAGTGACATCTTGGTGTATTTAAATGCATTGGTTGATATGTGAATTAATCATAATTAATACACTTTTGCCTCACCAATACATTAAAGGAAGATCATGGTGTCTATAAACTTGTGTCAATAAAGGGTGTCCCCATAGAATCATTTCTTTAACAAATACGTTCAACACAACCAATAATATGGTTCAATTTTTATTCAAATGACATTTTCTATTCATTTTTACAGACTTAATTAATTTTTAAGGTATAATTTTAGGTCACGTTTTGATATTTTAGTATTTTAAGGTATAATTTTGTATTTTGTTCAGGTGCATATTTTTAAAGCTTTATTTTTTCTTGAATAGTTTTTATATACTAGGTTGGTTAAATGGACGAAAATGATATAAAAAATATTAATTTCGGTGTTGTTGGTATATGGGAAAATATTGAAGTGAAAGTAGATAGTGGGGTGAATGTTGAGTTTGGCGAGAATACTAAAGAGAAATATGATGAAACTATAGGAAGTGATGGAAGGGAGAGTAGAGTGTATACGTTCCTCGAGTAGTTGATGACCTATAACATAAAATAGGTTAAGGGTTTGAAAAACTAGATGATGTTATAGATATTGACAATGCATATGCCAAATAATCGGGTTTTCTGTGTGAAGTTTTCTGCAAAGAAAATCGAGGGTTGTGAGATTGTTCGGAAAGATTATTTTATTTTAAGCAAGGAAGGTCTTTATTAGTATCGAATTATAATATATAACTAAAATTTGACGGCGGAACACGGTGTGGACATTTGCCGATTCCTCACGAGGCCACGTGTATAATTTTAATGACCCTCATTAATTAACCAAGTAACTTAACCCTTTCAAACCTTTCTATTTCCCATTTTTCTTTAATTAATTTGTTAATCATAATCATCCATGATGCCAACCTTACACATCTCTCTCTCTCTCAGAAGTGAAAGGGCAAGAAACTCTTCAGTTTTTTTTCCTGCTCGCTTCTCCTCCCTTGTCCATTCTTCTCCCTCCACATATATATATATATATATACACACAATACTGATCTTGTGTGTACCAGACCGCATTTTAAGAGTGCAGACCGGACACGTGTCAGTTGGCGGTGAGCCCAGAATAGAGAGAGAGCGTGCCTATAATTTATTCTATATAATTTCTAGGCTCACCGCCAGGTGACACATGTCCAGTCCGCACTCTTAAAATGCGGAGTGGTATGCACAAGAGTAGTACTATATATATAAAGCACGAACAGATAAAAAAAGTCCTATGCTCTGTTTTTTACAGGGATAACTTCGGTTATGATTGAAGCTTATATAATCTCATTCTATATCTCTCCCGCTTTCTCTTTTTAATTATGGACGTGGTCAAGGGCAGATGGAGATAAGGCCCAAGTGGGGCGGCGGTCCCGGTTCAATTTTAAAAAAAAAATTATAGAAGTTTTTGGTAAAACTTCAAACTTCAAAGCATACCTTTAATTATTTACAAAACTTCATGATATATTTTTTATATGTGGAGAAATTTTATGTATCTGTAGTTTAATATGATTTTTGTGTATTTATATATGTAGTCTCAAATTTCTGTAATTTTTAATTTTTGTAGTCTGAATATTTTTTTATGCCCTTAATAGCAATCACCCTAATTTTTTGTAATCTGTATTTTTTTTATTTGCCCTTAATCTATAATTTTTTATATTTTTATATGCCTTTAATGTGTAATCTGTAGTTTTTTTTAAGTAAGTGGTTTAATATGTAGTGATATATGTAGTCTAAAATATATGTTTTTTTAAATAGAAAGTCATGATCATGGAGAAATTTTTTAAACGTAAAAGAGAAGACAACACATAAACGGTATCCAACGTTGAGGCTCAATCATCTCCCAATGTAGAGTTCGATAATCTTCTCCATCAAGAAGTTTAACGCACACCTAATATTGGGATCAATTTAGATAAACTATAATTTGTATACAACTCGAAATAAAGCTATAATTTGTAGTGGTTTTGACATTATAAAACTATAATTTGTATAAAACTTGAAATAACCCAAAAAAAAAAGGCCTCGGGGGCTCTCGCCCCCGAACCCACCACTTGAAACTTTTGCCTCGGTTAAACAAAAATCTTGGATCCTCCACTGGATGTGGCGTAGGTTTCTTAAGTGGATGGATTGCTGCTGTGCTGGAAGTGAGGAGATTGAAAATGGTGGAGAATTGGCTTATTTTTCCTGTTTCTTCTGCTCTTACTTGTAGGGATGTCATGTATAGGCATCTAAGAATCAAATACTGCGATTTACTTGCTCCATTGCCTTCTTCCATGTCTCTTGATTCTGGGTATATATAATATTCCACCCTCTCTTTGTACATATATATGATCAAAGAGTACGTACATCCAATGTGAATGATGATTTTACAGGAATATCCATTCACAGACCTTGATATCTAACCAACCCAGATGGTTGAACTTCTCTAATAGCTCCGACACAAATACTTTGGAGGTGAGTATTCATAGGCATTTTTTTCAAAAATATCTTCTGATTAATAAGCACACAAGACCCTAATCTTCTAATTCATTCATGCATTGCAGGAATCTGTTGGGACTATGGTTCTGAAACCAGTTCAGTTGGATTAATCGCGTTGTGTGTAGATAAATAAGTATATAATTTTGTTACTGCTTCCCTTTCATTCATTCAATTAGCATTGAAAATATGTTAACCTCACACTTCATGAGTTGCAAAATGCAGAAAATAAAATTTCCATGCTAACTAGATTTGTTTTAACTTTGATTCTTTGAATTAATAAAATTTGAATAGATATTAACCTTTTAGATTTAAAAGAACTGGTGTACTTTATCTACCTCTTTATATATATATATGCACTAAATTTTTTTATTGTTGTTACGAGATTTGGGCATGGTGCGTAAATAAAATGATAAAATGTGCCAAAAAAACAAATGATAAAGTTTTCCAAGAGAAATTTTAATATTACCTGCAAAAGCTTTTTCTAGTATTTTTAATATGTTTAAATAAGTCCCTTATTCTATCCTAGAAAATTTTGATCGATATCTTCCTTGGATATTTTTATTTAAAATTAAAAATAAAATTTTAAAAAAATAATTATTAATGTCACAAATAATCTAACCACGTATATCATTGTAATTGCAACTCCTCAAATTCATCACATAATTTTCACACCTTTCTTTAAATAATAATTATCGATTGAGATGTGACTGCGCATAGCACGGGTTGCATGCTAGTTTTGACATAAAAAGGTGAATTGGGTCTTTGAGAGAGGATTGTAAGGCGATAACTATTATTTTTAAGCCGAAGACTGATAAGTTTGTAGCCACTAAATTTATAGAGGGCCAAACTCACCCATTTGTTAGTCACTAATGCATACAATTGGTAAAAATGTGTATAATACATATACAAATTTTTACCAATTGTATGCATCATTTTCCATTTTCCAAAAAATAGAATTTAAAAACAAATTAACAAGCGCAGATTAATATTTGAAAATGAGAAAAAAATTATGTAAAAAAACTCTATTGAAGTACAACTTTTGAATTCAATATTTTTAATTCATAAACGGCCTTAATCTAATTGACATTTAAATATCTCCCATTCTCTTTGATTAACAATTAACTTCTAATTACCTAATTGAAATTTAGATATCTCCCATTCTCTTCGATTAACAATTATCTTCTAATCACCAAGAAGTCATCAATAGTTGTTTAAGAAGGCGAATCTAGTAATTTTTTCTTTCAATCTTGTACCTTATTTTTTGCCTTTGGTTTTGCTGGCCCAAGTGGCAGTGGTGAAAATACAATTATTTTATGTTTTTATTTTATTTTAATACATTACTAATATTCGAATTTAGACTTTAATACTACTTTATCATTTTATTAGACATTGGTCCATTTTTCCTCTCACAATGTCACCAAATATCATTTTTAGTAGCAAATTTGTCACATTTAGCAATGAAAAATGTACAAAAGTCTAATAAATCAATAAAGTTGGATTAAAGTCTAAAATTGGAGATTAGTAATGTATTAAAGAAAAAAAAATATTTTCTTTAATTCAAGTACAATTTTGAATAAGAAAAATACAACTCATGCATAATATTTTTTTATGTGCAAGAAGGTTTCTTGGAAGATGATTTAAGAAGTATTTTGCATTGTACATTATTGGGACAGAAATCTAAATCTTTTAATTCATCCATTTGTGTTTAGTGACTGACGAAGAGGGATAAATCCTATCCTTGTTCAGGTCCCAAATTGATTATACCATGTTAAGGAGTTACTTTGGTGTGGCTTCACCTCAAAAGTCATTTTCCTTCAACTCACGCAACTTTGCATTTCCTTACCATTTTTCACTTCCTTCAACTTTTTTTTTGATGCACTCATTTAGATCATCACCTCACACATATTTATAAAAAGGGCAATTTACAGATAGGTCCCTTGATAACAATTTTTAAATATTTAAGGACAATTTAGTATTAGGTCCACTTGTTATGCCACTAACGTGGACTTTTATAAGAAGAGAATTAGTGGATCTAATTGTTTAAAATTTGTCAAAATTCCTTTAGTGTTTAAAATTTATTTGTGAGGAATCTAAGAGTACTTTTGCCTTGTAAAAATGACCTCATTTCCTAACATCATTTTAGTTATGCCCAAATGTATTTTAATGCATTGGTTAATGTGTGAATTAATAATAATTAACACACTTTTGATTGACCAATACATTAAACACAAATCATGATGTCTGTAAAAATGTGTCAATAAAGGGTGTTACCATAAAATTATTCATTTAACAAATACATTAACACACCCAATAATATTGTTCAACTTTTTTTTTCAAATGACATTTGCGATTCATATTTAACGACCTTAATTCGTTTTCCGAAGGTCTAGTTTTTGTCACATTTTCATATTTGGGTATTTTAAGGTCTAATTTTTGGAATTTAATAGCTGAATTTTTTAAAAGGTTTATTTTTTCTTAAATATTTTTTGATATGCTAGGTTGGTTGAATGGATGGTAATGATATAGACAATATTGATTACGGTGTTGTTTGCATATGGGATAATATTGACGTGGAAGTAGATAGTGGGGTGAATGTTGAGATTGGAGAGAATACTGAAGAGAAATGTGATGAAGTCGTTGGAATTGATGGAAGGGAGAGTGTATACATTCCTCAAGTGGTTAAAGACACAACCAAAAATGGGTCAAGATTTTGAAAAATTAGATGATGTTATTGATATTTACAATGCATATGCTAAATAATCATGTTTTTTTGTGCAAAGTTGGTCTTCAAAGAAAACCGAGGGAAAGAGTATTTTTGTTGTAAGTAAGGAAGGACTTTATTAGTATCGAATGTTGACAGAAAAGGTGGAGGGGATCTTTGAGAGAGGATTGTAAGAAAGTAATTGTTGTTTTGAAGTCGAATAGTGACACGTTTGTTGTCATTACATTTATAGAGGGCCACACTTACCTGTTTGTTAGTCACTAAATTAATGCATATAATTGGTATACAAATTTACCAATTGTATGAATTAATTTACCATTTTCCAAAAAATAAAATATAAAAATTAATTACTAAACGCATATCAATATTTGAAACTGAAAAAAAAATTATTTAAAAATTGTACTAAAGTACAAATTTGAAATTCAATATTCCAAACAGGCCTAATCTAATAGAAATTTTGGCATCTCCCATTTTCTGTGCTCAACAATTAACTTCTAATGACCAAGAAGTCATCAATAGTTGTTTAGGAAAACATAACCCTAGTCATAATTTTATATAATCTTGTCACTTTTTTTCAATCTTTGGTTTTTCTCGCCCAAGCGACAGTGGCGAAAATTGAATTATTTTATTTATTTATTTTTACTTTAATACATTACTAATCTTCGATTTTAGATTTAATACAATTTTATGAGTTTATTATATTTTAGTACATTTTTCTTCACTAACTCTCACCAATGCTCACTTGTAGTGACGAAATTTTCATATTTATCGACAAAAATGTAATATAATCTAATAAATTAATAAAATTATACTAAAGTCTAAAATTGAAGATTGGTAATGTATTAAAGAAAAAAAACTTATTTTATTTAATTTGAGTAAAATGTTGAATAATAAAAATACTACTCATGCACTGTTAAGTTAATGAGGAAAAGGGGTGTAATATCTCTCTATGTGCAAGAAGGTTTCTTGGAAGGTGATTTCAGAAGTATTTGGCATGGTTATTCTTAGAACAGAACTCTAAATCTTTTAGGGTGTCTTTGATTGCAAACATGGAAAATGAGTGAAAAATAGTTTATTTGGATGAGAAGTTGGAAAATGAGCGAAAAAAATATGAGTTTTTGTTCTTACATTTTCTATTTTCCATGGAAATCAATTATTTGGTGGGTGGATAAGATATATTTTTCAATAAAAATGAGGTTTCAGATGGATCACTTGCTACTTGAATGGTGATTGTTCTTACATAAATTATTTGCAATCAAGGTAATATAAAAGAAAGCAAGAGTCCAAATAACTATTTTCCATGGAAAACATTTCCATGTGAATCAAACACATCATTAATTCATTCATTTCTATTTAATGACGGACAAAGAGGGATAAGTCCTTATTCAGGTTCCAAATTGATCATACATCCTAAGGAGGTACTTTTGTGTGGCTTCACCTCAAAAATTCATTTTCCTTATACCGCAACTTTGCATTTCCTCACCATTTTCCAACAACTTTTTTTTAAACACAAGACAATGACTGAGTTCACATTTGCTTTACTGGTTTGTTTGAATGTAATGTTTTGATGAATCGAAACACTAATTGTTCATTAAAGGATATTTATAAGAAATCACCATAGGTCTTCCCAATTTTTTAGTGGTATTTGATTCCTGGAGTAATCTACCAATACATTTATATAAGAACAACCTTTAAATGTTTAAACGAAATATGATTATTAAATAAATTTTATTTTATCCAATTACACAAACTCTCACCTCACCCATATTTATAAAAATCATCTTATCCCACCGATTTTTAACAAGGGTAGTTCTATAGGTACACGATTTATTAACATCATTTTGCTAACACCCTGGAGTGTTTGAATCGGTTGGTTACTGTGTGCATTAATCATAATTAATACACTTTAGGCTAACCAATACACTAAATACACATCACAGTATCGGTAAAATTGTGACAGTAAAGGGTGTCCTTATAGAATTATTCATTTAACATATACATTCAACACACCCAATAATATGATTAACATTTTTTTTCAAATGACATTTGCTACTCATTTTTAACAACCTATAATTTTTAAGGCCTAATTTATAGTCACGTTTTGATATTTTTAGGTCTAATTTTTGGTATTTTGGTCAGGTGCATATTTTAAAAGGTCTATTTTTTCTTGAACATTTTTTATATGCTATAGGTTGGTTAAATGGATGGTAATGATATAAACAATATTAATTATAGTGTTCTTGGTATATGGGATAATGTTTAAGTGGAAGTAGACAGTGGGGTGAATATTGAGATTGGAGAGAATACTGAAGAGAAATGTGATGAAACCGTAGGAAGTGATGGAAGGGAGAGTGAATACATTCCTCAAGCACTTGATGACCTAAAACATATAATTGGTTAAGAGTTTAAAAAATTAGAGGAGGATGTTATGGATATTAACAATTCATATGAAAAACAATTGAATCTTTGCCTGCGAAGTTGGAATGCAAAGAAAATCAAGGGGCGTGAGATTGTCCGGAAATAGTACTTTTCTTGTAAGCAATGAAGGACTTTATTAGTATCGAATGTTGACACAAAGTGGTGGAGGGGATATTTGAGCGTGGATTTTAAGGTGATATTTGTTATTTTGAAGTCTAGCACTGACACATTTGTGGTCACTAAATTTATAGAGGCCAAACCCACCCATTTGTTAGTCACTAAATTAATGAATACAACTGGTACACATGTTTACGAATTGTGTGCTCTAATTTTCCATTTTCCAAAAAATAGAATTCAAAAACATGTTACCAAACGCATATCAATATATGAAAATGAAAAAAAAAATAATAATTGTATTGAAGTACAACTTTTAAATTCAATATTCTAAATACATAACAAAACGGACCAAATCTAACTGAAATTTTAATATCTCCAATTCACTCTGTTTAACAATTAATTTCCAATTATCAAGAAGTCAACAATAGTTGTTTAATAAGCCGGAACTCTATTCATATTTTTATTTAATCTTGTAACTTATTCGCTGTCTTCCCTTTTACTGGGCCAAGCGGCAGTGGTGAAGATCAAATTAGTTTATTTATTTATTTATTTTTACTTTAAAACATTACTAATCTTTGATTTTAGACTTTAATAAAATTATATTGGTTTGTTAGATTTTTTACATTTTTCGTCGCTAAATGTCATCAGAGATTTCTTTTAGTGGCGAATTAAAAAAATGTCATAAGAGATTTCTTTTAGTGGCGAATTTGTCATATTTAGCGACAAAAAATCTAAGTCTAATTAATTGATACAGTTGGGTTAAAGTCTGAAATTGAAGATTAGTAATGTATTACGGAAAAAAAGACGTTATTTTATTTGTTTGGGTAAAATATTTAATAAGAAAAATACTAGTCATGCATTTCATCCATATGTGTTTAACGATTGACAAAGATGGATAAGTCCTTGTCAAGGTACCAAATTGATCATATTTGTTAAAGAGTTACTTTTGGTGTGGCTTCACCTCAAAAAGTCATTTTCCTTTAACTCACGCAACTTTGGATTTTCTCACCACTTTCCACCACTTTTTTTAAAGACATGACAAAGACATAATATATATTTTCTTTACCGATTTGTTTGAATGTATTGTTTTGACGTATCAAAACACTAACCATTCATTAAAGGATATTTATAAATGTAATACTGCTAATAAAAGGGATTTTTTATACAGTTATTGAAACTGTCACCTCTTCCATATTTATAAAAATCACCTCATCCCACCAATTTTCAACAAGAATAGTTCTATAGGTATACCAATTATTAACATCGTTCTAGTGACATCAGTATGAGTGGTTTGGTTTGTGAGTGAATTAATCCTAATTAATACACTTTGACTCACCAATACATTAAATGCACATCATGTCGTCTATAAAATTGTGTCAATAAAGGGCGTGCATATCGAATTATTCATATAACAAATATATTCAACAAACCTAATAATATGCTTCAACTTTGTTTTCAAATGACAAATACTAATCCTTTTTAACAACCTTAATTCATTTTTGGTCATGTTTTGTATTTTGCTATTTTAAGGTCTAATTTTTGGTATTTTGGTCAAGTGCATATTTTTAAAAGGTCTGTTTTTTCTTCAATATTTTTTATATGCCAGGTTGCTTGAATGGATGACATTGATATAAATGATATTAATTACGGTGTTGTTGGTGTATGGGATAATATTAGAGTGGAAGTGGATGGTGGGCTGAATGTTAAGTTTAGAGAGAATACTGAAGAGAAATGTGATGAAACCGTAAGAAATGATGGAAGGGAAAGAGTATACATTCCTCAAGTAGTTGATTACATAAAACCTAAAATGGGTCAAGATTTTGAAAAATTAGATGGTGTCATAGATATTTACAATGCATACGCTGAACAATCAGTGTTTTTTGAAAAGTTGGTCTTCAAAGAAAGCCGAGGGAGGTGAGAATGTCCGAAAGAGTACTTTTGTTGTAAGTAAGGAAGGAATTTATCAATATCAAATGTTGAGACAAAAAGGTGGAGGAGATCATTGGGAGAGGACTGTAAGGCGATACATATTATTTTGAAGTCTAAGGCTGATACGTTCATAGTCACTGAATTTATAGAGGGTCACACTCACCAATTATCCCCCCCCCCCACTCCCCGGGAAAAACTGACCTATTGAGATCACATCGAAAAGTCTCGAATTCTCAAAAGTCCTTAACTCAATAGCTTGGGATGGTTAATATACCCATTCATTAACAATTTCATTTTTGGGCGGTCCAAGCAGGTGGGTATGAAAATATTAGTTATACACAATGGGATTTGTACAACAATGGAATGGATGTATATAGAGGTGGACATAGGCTCAAGGCCCGCCAAGATTATATATATATATATATATATATATATATATATATATATATCTGTGTGTGTGTGTGTGTGCGTGTTAATTATTTAGTTCCTATAAGGTTAAAACTTATAAAAAAGAATATAAAAAGGAAACATTTAGAAATTTTAACTTTAGGCTTTCTTTATTTATAGTCTTGAGAGTACGTTCTAAAATTAATTGGCTAAATAATAAAATAGGTCATAAATTTTCTTTAAAATAAAATTTGGGTAAAATACGTTTTTAGTTAGGGCCTAGGCAACGGGCCAAGGGAAGAATATTTCGGGTTTGGGATGTAATCAAAACGCTTCTCCTCTAGGTCCACAAAAGATTGAGTTTGTGCTACCTCTAGGAAACAAACATCATAAGATATAAAGCAGGAAAGTTCCTCATTTGCCTTATGTTTTAGGAAATGGATCCTAGAGATAACCACGATAGGGGATAGCGGGCTGAGATCCATTATAGTTGCATGTGTTGAAATGTTTATACATGTCTCCTTCAAATGCTTTTTTCCTCTATGACCCTATTGCAACGAGAAAAATTCTTATCATGAACATCAACGCATCTCTGATGTTTTATATGACGAGTGGAGTGTTGCCTCAATCTATTTATGAAAAAAGGAAAAGAGGAAATGAAGCGACATAGATAAGTTCAAAGCTCAGAAGGGTAGACATAAAGGGTTTCAAGGGTCGTGAATGACAGAGAATAGTTGTTCATTGCATGAAATCTATGTAATATGGGCACATCAAGAATAAAAGAGGCTCAGGGAAAGAAGCCTTTAGTTCAACATCATTCCAAGAACCCTAACTAGAAATTCTATTTTGAGTGGTACTTGCTAGAAGATATGCAACTAGAGAAGGATAAGCCCAATGGTCCACAAAGGAAGCACGAGATTTGGAGGTAGAGCCAAGATCAAGGGCATTGTCAAACTCATTTGCATGTTCTAGATAAAGAGACATTTATGTGGAAAAAATGAGAAGAATGATGAAGACAAGAAGCTCAAAGCAATCGAAAGTGGTGGCAGTTAACTAGGAAAAAGTGACACCTCCGAACGACTCAACACATATTTATGCAAAACATAATAATTTGTATGGGGGTTCATGGCTTCGAGAAACTTAGAAATCCACTAATTAATGTTTTCAAAAATCTATTAGTGTGGGGGTATGTTTAACCATATTAACACAAGCCAATAAGTTGTTACCACGTAATATTCACATAAAAAAAATCTAAATAATATATGAGAATAAAAAAATTAAGCATGCATGCCTCAGACTTAAAAAGGGGTATTAAAGAGTGAAAAATTCAAATGGGTAAGTTACAAGGAGCAGGTTTATCGCATGACAAGAAACTCTGTAAATAACCAACAAGGCTAACAAACAAGAGAGGATTCCTCATCAAAAATGCATTTACATTATATTTATCCTTTTTTCCATTTCTTTCTTTATTTGCAACATTCAGTTTGCTTGTAGGGTAGATTGTAATGCTTTTCTTCAAAGTTTATTTATATTTTGTTGCCTTTATGTTTGTTATTTTCTTGCAAATATTTAACTTAGTCGCAATTCACATTCGTGCAAATCTTTACTTTACTCGTATTTTTCTTCTTTGTATTTACAATTCGTGCACTGTACTATTTTTCTCCTAGTTAATTTTTGGAATTTATCAGGTGCATTTTTGGAATTTATTAGGTGTATTTACAATTCGGGCATGAGGGTTCATGGCTTCGAGAAACTTAGCAATCCACTAATTAATGTTTTCAAAAATCAATTAGTGCGGGGGTATGTTTAACCATATTAACACAAGCCAGTAAGTTGTTACCACGTAATATTCACATAAAAAAATAGTTGACTAATATATGAGAATAAAAAAATTAAGCATGCATGCCTCAGACTTAAAATAGGGTATTAAAGAGTGAAAAATTCAAATGGGTAAGTTACAAGGAGCAGGTCTATCGCATGACAAGAAACTCTTTAAATAACCAACAAGGCTAACAAACAAGAGAGGAATCCTCATAAAAATGCATTTACATTATATTTATCCTTTTTTCCATTTCTTTCTTTATTTGCAACATTCAGTTTGCTCGTAAGGTAGATTGTAATGCTTTTCTTAAAAGTTTATTTATATTTTGTTGCCTTTATGTTTGTTATTTTCTTGCAAATATTTAACTTAGTGTCAATTTACATTCTTGCAAATCTTCACTTTACTCGTATTTTTCTTCTTTGTATTTACAATTCGTGCACTTTACTATTTTTCTCCTAGTTAATTTTTGGAATTTATCAGGTGAAATTTTTTGAAAGGTCTATTTTTTCTTGAATATTTTTTATATGCTAGGTTGGTTGAATGGATGGTAATGATATAAACAATATTAAATACGGTGTTGTTTGTATATGGGATAATATTGAAGTGGAAGTAATTAGTCGAGTTTAGATAAAAATACTAAAGAGAAATGTGATAAAACCATAGGAACTGATGGAAGAGAGAGTGTATACATTCCTCAAGTAGTTGATGTCATAACACCTAAAATGGGTCAAGATTTTGAGAAATTAGATGATGTTATAGATATTTACACTGCATACGCTAAACAATAATTTTTTTTTTTGTGCAAAGTTAATCCTCAAAAGAAAACCGAGGGAGGTGAGATTGTCCGAAAATAGTACTTTTGTTAAAGGACATTATTATTATATAATATTGACACAAAAAGGTGGAGGGGATCTTTGAGAGAGGATTGTAAGGTGGTAATTGTTATTTTGAAGTCGAAGATAAACACGCTTGTTGTCACTAAATTTATGCATACAATTGGTAAGCATTTTTATAATATATATACACATGTTTACCGATTGCATGCTTTTATTTTCCAATTTTCAAAAAATAAAATTTAAAACAGGTTACCAAACATAGATCAATATTTGAAAATGAAAAAAAATATATTTAAAAATTGTATTAAAGTACAAATTTTAAATTCAATATTCTAAATACATGACCAAACGGGCCTAATCTAACTGAAATTTTGACATCTCCCATTCTCTATGATCGATAATTAATTTATAATTACCAAGAAGTCGCCAATAGTTGGTTAGGAAAGCGAAACCCTAGTCATATTTTTATTCAATCTTGTAGCTTATTTTCAATCTTTGGTTTTGCTCGCCCAATCGAAAGTGACGAAAATATGATTTTTTTTACTGTTTTTTTACTTTAATACATTACAAATCTTTGATTTTAGATTTTAATTCAACTTTATGATTTTATAAGACCTTAGTATATTTTTCTTCGCTAACTCTCACCAATGATCACTTGTAGTGACGAAATTTTCATATTTAATGACGAAAATGCAATGTAATGTAATAAATCTTTAAAATTGTATTAAAGTCTAAAATTGAAGATTAATAATGTATTAAAGAAAAAAATTCTTATTTTATTTAGTTTGGGTAAATTATTGAATAGTAAAAATACTACACATGCACTGTTAGGGAAAGGGAAGTAACATATCTTTATGTGCAAGAAGGTTTCTTAGAAGGTGATTTTAGAAGTATTTGGCATATTACATTCTTAGAATAAAACTCTAAATCTATTAATTCATTCATTTCTATTTAGTGACCCACAAAGAGATATAAGTTCTTGTTCAGGTCCCAAATTGATCATACATGCTAATGAGCTACTTTTATGTGGCTTCACCTCAAAAAGCCATTTTCCTCACCATTACGCAACTTTGTGTTTCCTCACCATTTTCCAGCACTTTTTTTTAAACACAAGACGATGACTAAGTTCACATTTGCTTTAATGGTTTGTTTGAATGCATTGTTTTGATGAATCAAAACACTAACCATTCATTAAAGGATATTTATAAGAAATCACCGTAGGTCTTCCCAATTTTTAGTGGTCCTTGATTCCTGGAATAATCAACCAATGCATTTATTTAAAGGTTAAATGAAATGCGATTATTAAAGATGATTTATTTTATCCAATTACATACACACTCACCTCACCCATATTTATAAAAATCACCTCATTCCACCAATTTTTAACAAGAGTAGTTCTCTAGGTACACGATTTATCAACATCATTTTGATAACATCCTGTGGAGTGTTTAAATCGATTGGTTATTGTGTGAATTAATCATAATTAATACACTTTTGACGAACCAATACACTAAATACACATCACGATGTTTGTAAAATTGTGCCAGAAAAGGGTGTCACCATAGAATTATTCATTTAACAAATACAATCAACACACCCAATAATATGGTTCACCTTTTTTTTTCAAATGACATTTGCTTCCCATTTTAAACAGCTTCACTTTTTAAGGCCTAATTTATAGTCACGTTTTGATATTTTGATATATTAAGGTCTAACTTTGGTATTTTGGTTAGGTGCATATTTTAAACGGTCTATTTTTTTTTCTTGAACAACTTTGATATGCGAGGTTGGTTAAATGGATGATAATTATATAAACAATATTAATTACAGTGTTCTTGGTTGAGTTTGGAGAGAATAGTGATGGAAAGTGTGATGAAACCGTAGGAAGTGATGGAAGGGAGAGTGAATACATTGTTGATGACCTAAAACCTATAATAGGTCAAGAGTTTGAAAAATTAGACGAGGATGTTATAGATATTAACAATGCATATGCTAAACAATCGGATTTTTGTCTATGTAGTTGGTCTGCAAAGAAAACCGAGGGACGTGAGATTGTCCGAAAATAGTACTTTTGTTGTAAGCTATTTAGGAATTTATTAGTATCGAATGTTGACACAAAAGGTGGAGGTGATCTTTGAGCGTGGATTGCAAGTTGATATTTGTTATTTTGAAGTCGAAGACTGACACGTTTGTGATCACTAAATTTATAGAGGGCCAAACTCACTCGTTTGTTAGTCACTAAATTAATACATACAAGTGGTACGCATGTTTAC